>JASPKZ010000367.1:0-120517 GCA_030220185.1 Diploptera punctata | reverse complement strand
TTCATTTGAAACTTTTCATTATATGTATATACAGTATATATTATTTTATATTTGTCGTGTGTTATATTTGTGTGATATTCAAGTTGCCCGCTACGTCATCAGCAGCTGATGCGAATGAAAGCAAATGGACGTGATGTGAATGTGTTAACACCCCCCTTTTCCCCTTATAGTTTATATAAAAAGTGCTACTACCCTTGATGGTGCAGTGTTCAATAAAAGACGAATAGCCGGCGAACGCAGCGGATGCCGGCCGACAGGTTTAGTGTGTGCGGGCTGCATCTAGCCGCCGGCCTCTTGTGTAGCAAACGCGGTGGTGATTTTATCCCCAAATGTGCAACTGATTTGCAGATATTTCACCATTACTATTACATTTTAAATAAAATATATCCATCTGACAAAATTGTCCTAGAAGTAAAATATATTTGACATCAGCTTATGTTTGTGTTTTTAAATGTTAATTTCAGTATTTCCAGTAGGAATGCAGAAATTAAATTAATATGATTTATGTTACGAATTTGGAGATCAAAGTGTTTGACTAGTGTGCATAAAATATGTGAAGAAAATGTGTTTATTTACATGTTACGTCGCAGTTTGCTATGTGGACAGTGACTAGAGGTCAGGGACGTTTCACGAGTAGCCTACCATTAGAAAAGATATTAATGAATAGTTTCATGTTGATAATGGTTTATGACGTTTTGGTAACCAAAATTGCGTAACACACTGTACTGCGAATCGATCAATTACAAACATACGGCTAATGGAAATAATTTATCGAATGTTTGGATTTCTAGGGGCATGTATCATGAAACAATAGCCAGTAATGGACCATTGTTTACTCATATGTCTATCCAAATACAGAAGGGGATACTGCTTTAAATACATAATTATAAACGAAAAAAAATGCAATTTTCTTGTTAATTACAGACAGTGAATTATGGTGTTGCAATTTGTGGCAAGGAAGTAAGCTATTCCGTAAAGATGATGTAAAAAATTACATGCAAAATGCAATCCTGTGCTTTAAAGTGTGACGTTTCGTGTGTACTTTCAGGTGACTTGAAATGGAAATTATTGAAGATTACGGATGTTGTCCACGTTCTCATGCGTGCGTGGAACAGGTTTTCAAATTAAAAACATATAAATATTCACGCGTTGACACTCTTGAATCTGTTTCTTCCAAACGGACGATTTTTCAAGAGACATGGTTACCACTATGTATTAACAATAACAGTATAATAATAATAATAATAATAATAATATAATAATAATAATAATAACAACGGTAATAATAATAATAATACCGGTAATAATAATACTAATAATAATAATACCGGTAATAATAATAGTAATAATATTATTAGTAGTAATAATAATAATATTAGTAATAATCATAATAACAATGATAGTTTGCCATCATGTAAATGCTACGACCGATGTGATAGTTTTTGGAATGGTGTTGAAATTGTAATATATTTATTTTTTTACTGTAGGTCTCGAAGACTTTTTATACTTTATAATTTCACTTTAAACAATCGATTGTAACAACATAAATTACTCTTACTAGTTGTGGTCTCACTAATTTGTTCCATAAAATCAAATAGGCTCATTCTTTATAACAAAATCTCCGCGAGAATTACTACACATATCCAAGGAGACATATTGAAAGAAGAGAGATCGTTTACTTTTGTAAGTTAGATGATTTATTCGAATTTTCGTTTTCCAAGTATAATCATATAGGCCTATACATTTTTCTGATTATACATTACTTGCTTAATTTCTCTATTATTGTAATCACATTTCAGCGTGACGATGACACTACAAAATATGTTTATTCATTAGTTAACTAACTTGTTTTACTGTTTTAATATTAAAAATCAATGTTACACACTGTTGTTTATGTTCCTAATAGTTACCACATTTGATCAATTTCCCTTTTGTTTGAGTTTTTACTGTTCATATGTTTCGGTAAATGCTGTGAAGTGCGACATAATACATTTTATAACACCTCAACTTTTAAAATATACAGAGGTATCAATACTAGTAATATTCATATCAAATTCCGTTGAGGTGAAGTCATATGATGAAAGTTAAAAATTAAATTGTACCTGTTGATAGGTGCCGTCGTCCTCAACTTTGTTAATGTATTGTATATAAAATTAACTAGAGCGCTTTCGGAAGTTACCTTTCATCTTCTGCAGGTTGAGTTTCCGTTACTTGTTGTTGTGTACGGTGATGTGTACTCCAACTGTTTGTAGCAGCAACTGACTTGTTTTTGACGATCTCGTATAATGTGTTTGACTGGGGTGCGTTCTCATTGAGAAGTGAGGTGTTGTTTGTTTCCTTTATAATTTCCTTTATACAGAGGTATGCTTAATTTGAGCTAAATGTTTGTAATTTATATATAAAATTTTCACGTTTCTTATCCCTATTTGTCCCAACATGCATAAATAAAATAATAAATAAAAATTGAACAAGCCTTTTTTTTCCCCCATTTTGGAACTTTATAATTTATACAAATAAACAAATGTATATAGGTCTATAGATGCCTGAATATCTTCAATATATATGGAAGATAAATTATATTAAAAGTTTAACACGTGTTATTGCTACCGGTATTTGGTTTTTATTTTGTTGGACAAAGAAGCTAAGTCAATGACAAAGTATTTTAATAATAGAAATAATAGAAATTAAAGTTATAAGATTATTACCCGATATATCATTACATTTATAAGTGATTTTGCTATTGTGGTAATGTTTCAAGGCAGCTGATATTTTGTGTGCGTAGATTTATATTTATAGCATTCAGAGCAACGTTACATGAATTATAGATAAGCGATTGGTTTGCCATTTTCTCAAAATGTGGACTTGTTTGCTGAATAGAATATTACATAAAATATAAGGACTGTTATGAAAAGTAGAAACGTAATGCTGTTATTGTGATACACTTTCGATATAAGATATCAAAGATAAAAATGAAATTTTTTGTCAGTAGAGATTTTTTAAAATGTGTTTTTTTTTTTTTGCCTTTTCGTCATTTGGATTTCACATTAAGCAGGAGATTTTAAAAGCCAATGAAATAAACATAGCATTCGCGTTAATATTAGACAAAATAATTTTAACAAAATATTATTCTGGGAACGTTCATTTCATAGCCTCTCCGAAGTGTAAATCTGTATCTCCAATTATCACATTTTTCGCTTTAAGATGTTCAGTTTAGATAATATTCCATATTATTTGATTCTTAAATTTGCATAATTCAAGATCACGTCTCCATTTTTGCACAAAATGTATTTAACACGGAATAGGCCGTAAATAAATTTCTGCCTGAGATGATATAGCAACCACTGTATTCAATAAAACCATTTTATTTGCCAGTAAGTAAATAAAATTGTACTGGTAAATATATTTGACTATCCAGTTTTTCCAGAAATGACTCTCTTTTAAATATTTTTTCACGGATTATAAGTAGCAATATATTGTATACAGTAAAACTTGTTCAAAGCGGAATCGCATGGGAACAATTATTTTCCACATTAGACAATATTCCGCATTAAAAAATATATTTTAACCGATCATAGATTATAAAGCACCGTGTATATGTTTTTCTGTACCTATGATTAATTGTAGTTCCGCTGCCGTTGGAAAGTGAAATACAATATGTACGAGCGACTTCGACGGT
The DNA here is from genome assembly GCA_030220185.1 of Diploptera punctata. NCBI lineage: Eukaryota > Metazoa > Arthropoda > Insecta > Blattodea > Blaberidae > Diploptera > Diploptera punctata. The sequence goes on along the minus strand of JASPKZ010000367.1, from coordinate 116,841 downwards.
AACGCGCGAAAAAACAGTCCCGTATCGTCAGCGTTAAAATGTCTCTTAGGCGCGTGTCCTGAAATTAAAGTATGCAGTTTCGGTTTCTACTCACTAACTACACTTTCGTCCACATCCTTTGATTCTCCGCACATTTCATTATTCCTCACTACATCGTGCCGTCTTTTAAAACTGTCCACGACCAACCTGAATTACCTTCAAATAGTTATTCACTAGGTAAAGAGTTTGACTGTCAGGAAATTTTGAGATTTGTTGATTGTGGACTTGGAAAACACTCCCACACCTCGTTGATTTTTTCCCTCTTCATTTGATATTTCCTTGCATCCATTCATTCATTATTTTTTCTTTGTGTTTTAAAATCTCAATCTCATAAACTTGTGTTTTTTCCACATTTAAATGTAGTCATTATTTCGCATAGTGAGAATTTGTTTTTCTTTATCTTCAATCACTTTCACTTTTTCGTTTAATGACAATGATATATACGATTTAGCCATCTTTATTCCGCAAATTCAGAACGCTACCTTTGAAAGATACGCGCAAAAGTCTCAGATCGTAAACTAATTTAAGATTTTACAGTGCACTCGTTATTTGTAAGACAGATGTCACACGCCAAATATTTGATACCGAATCTGTATTTCGAAAAAAAAGGGTGTGCAGTGAGGCCGAAAGAAAATTCCAGATAGGCCCTACAGGTAAAAACTCTACTTCTCCGAGCGGTAGGAATCATCACTTATTGTTAATTCGCCTAACGGTAATTCAATGAAGTGGAAACTAATATAACTTATATTTCTCTCCAGCTTTACGCCTTATAAACATTTTTTTCACGAATGGTATAGAAATATCCTTCCGTTTCCGCGTTGGACAGATTCCGTTTTATACAAAATAAATACACGTAAATTACTATTATTTTGCCGGGACCAATACATTTGTTCACATTGGACAGATTTCCGCATTATTCACGTTCCGAATTAAACACGTTTTACTGTATTATTATTATTATTATTATTATTATTATTATTATTATTATTATTATTATTATTATTATTTACTATCATCATTCATAGTTCAGAAAAAATATTATATACGGCTTAAAAGGGGAAATAAATTATTTATGTAGAAAAAGTGAATAAAATAATGTGCTACGCAATTATGAAGATTAGGCTAATTTCTTATTCCTTAAATTAGTATTGTATACTGTGAAATTAATTGATTTAATAATTTGTGTATGCCAAACTGATTTGAAGTTCTTAATTCGTTATTTTGACTTCACATAAACTATAATTTTTCTTTACATATATTGTTTTTTTTTTATAAAAATAGGAAACGAATTTGCAAATAATATATAAATTTGAGCCAAATTAAAAACAAAAATACACACTATCAGTAAGGATAAGGATTCATTAGTAGTTTTCAGTGCTATCCGACATAATTAAATAAACTGGTATGGGAAATTAAATTTGGCCAATTTAAGCGTTAAAGTCCTAATAAATTACCCAGATATAAAGTTGATAATATGTTATTCTTCCACCTCATCATTTCTTGATTTTTTCCTATAAGAACTTCTTCTTCTTATATGTGCGTCTTTCATCCCCCCCATTCGTGCCCACCGCAGTCTACGAGAGTATCCTAATAAACTTTGTGGCAAAGAGTGCGAGCGGTACCACTTAATCAAATGCATACAAGAGTGAATATAGCAGAGAGATATAAACAAATCTTTACACAAAGGTGAACATTCCCTTCATTATTATAGAGTTCATCAGAATAATTTGATTAGCCTAAATAAGACAGAAGAGATTATCTGACAAAAATGTTGTTTGTGTTGTCAGATGACCTATCCGCACGTTCCCCTGAATTGGTAGCTAACGTGTAGGCGGTTTAGGCTTCTATTTAATCAGAATGAACTGAACATATTTAGATACCATTTCTCACAAAATTATGTACACTTAGCGACACAAAGAATGAGCCGCTTCAAAAAGCAGAGTTCTTGTTATGGCCCACTGTGCATACTCGAAAAGCCATAGCTGAGGTTCACGAGGTAATGCATTGTAAATGTTTTAAATAGGCTGTATTTGGTTTTAATGGTCTTAAATAGTTAAAGAACAGTGAAGGAGACATATTTCTAGATATTTAAGAGTGTTGGACAAATGCAGTATAACTCAAATTGCGACATTTTAAATAAAGTTCAACTCTCGTTCATAGTGTAAAAGTAAACACGGTAACTGCTATCAGACGTTCGAATAGCGTAGATGGTTAAACTACTTAGAACAAGATGAAATGTATGTGAAAGCCAGGGTTTAAATCCTCCGACAATTTTTTTTATTCATTTGTTTTTTCGCAAAATACATCCTGTAATATTTAATTCCTGCCACATAATCTACGTCCACTTTACACTATCTTAAGTAATTTTCCTTGTCTGTAACACTATTTAGCTACCGGTATAAATTTAATTGTGCGTGCAGTACCACGTTTTAATAATAATGCTATAAATATATGTAATAAAATATAATATCGCTTCATATATTTGTGTGTTTATTTATTTATTACGTATTAGTGAAGAAAAAGTTTTAACCTTCAATTAAAATATTTAGTTTATATATGTCAAGTCCATCATAATAATAGCTCATAGATGATGGACAATAATAAAAAAATATTATTATTATTATCTGCCATCTATATAAAATAATAATAATAATAATAATAATAATATTGATAATAATAATAATAATGATAATAATAATGGGATGTATCAAGATGTGAAGAATGTAATTACCTGCGGATCAAAATTAATTCAATGTCCCCAAGAAAATTGCATAAAATATAGAATTCAAAAAGGCAGATCGGTAATAACATTGTTAAACGGAGTTTTCTGGGATAAGAACATAAGAATTAGTTACCAAATTATAAATTTATAAATCCATAATTCGAAGCACGCTAACATTCGGTGCAGAAACTTGGCATCTGAATAAAAATTTGAGTTTAAAGCTTATGTCTACCGAAATGGATTCTTACAGACGCTCAATTAGACATTCTAAATTGGAAAAAAATAAAAAATACAATCATCACACAACAAATGAAAGTCCAAATTCAATATTAGATTTTGAGAGATACAGACAACTAGAATGGTATTGTCATATACGTAGGATGCCAGAGAAAACATTACCCAGACAAGCTTTGGAACGGATTCCACCTGAAAAAGGAAAGAGAGGTGGACCAGATTTAAATGGATGGATGATGTAAGAAGATATATGAGGGAGCTAGGTCTGGGAGAATTGGAATGCGAAGATAGAGAAGAATGGAGAAAGAAGATAAAAATTAAAAAATCTGTGGGCATAGGAAGATGTTTTATTACACTGTAAACCTGTTTATAAATAAGTAAATAATAATATCAATAATCAAAATATTATACTTCCAACAGTTAGTAGGTTTTTTTTCTTTAAGAATGAATATACAGAATAAAATAGAAAGCACTTTAACAATAAAAAAAATTAACCTCACCGGGAATCGAACTTGCGATCTATTGTATACGAATCAAGCTACTAACCACTGAGCTACGCTTCCGCTTCCTTGTTACGTTTAGAAAGAATACTCTTCAAGGGAAGAAGGCAAATGTATTGTAGCACTACTGTGGAATTAGTTTACTCGTGTGAATCGCGCGTTAGAACTTGAAATATTCGAGATCAAGAGTCGGCCCATTCTTTTTGTCGCTAAGTGTATATAATAGCTTTATTTAATAAATATGATTCAAAATAATAATCGATAATTTGATAAAAAAATTGAATTTGTAAGCAAAGTGTTCTAAACTATGAATAATCTATTTACAAATATTTAATTTAATTAAATAATATTAAACACTTTAACCCAACTTGCCAAAAAGTTCTTCCATTCTTTTTTGTTTTGTAGGTCTACTTGAATTCAAACTACTCGTACATAATGCTGGAAAATAAATCTGGGCAGAAAAGGGAAATTAATAAAGTAACTAACTCATTTGTACTATCGAACCCGGAGTTTCATGGCCGCGCGGAAATAAGTACTCCATATATACCTATCCTAAGCTAATATTTTACAATCATCGCCTTCCCTCAAATCACGGATAAATCCTCAATATTGGCGAACCTATAGCACGATTTCCTAATGGTTTTCCTACAAGGAGTTTACGGAAAAAGGAAAATTAAGACTTTTAAAAAGAGTCGTTTTTCAAATGATAGGCCTACATCAATAAATTATATCTGTCTGTGAAATTCTCTACTCCATGTATGTATTCCTACAGCTATCCTAATAAAATTATTTTTTCATATAAAAAATAAAGTTATTACGTTTGTCTGATATTTTAGGAGATACAAAATGTTCAATGGTAGAGTTGCATAGTTTGTTGATTCTTCATTCAGTCACCCTTCTTTCCTTTCTTAAATAGACCCTAACTAACTAACTAACTAACAGACTTACTCACTAGCATTACTGAACCTGCAGCTTCATGTCCGCATGAATATAAGCTCTCCATACATCCAAATCCTGAGGAAATGTTTTCCAATAATCCTTTGTATAATTTACATCCGTAATATATTGTTCTTCCACCTCATTCTCAGTTTACCTACTGGACGCTTTCCGTCTGGATTTTTCTACAAGAAGTTTCCGTGCCTCACTTTCATTTTCCTTTCGCGCCACATGTCCTGCACATCGCAGTCTATGAGACTTAACAGTTCTTATTAACTCTGGGTTCCTATAAAGATCATGTAAGCCTAGCTTATTGTTATATAGTCTTCTCCATTCGCCTGTCCATCTTTCTTTGGTCCAAAAATTTTCCTAAGAACTTTGTTCTCAAATACTCGTATCTTTTCTCGTCCCTTAAAGGTTTCCCACCATATAATATAACTGGGAGAGTAACAGTTTTATATATTTTCAGTTTAACTTTTTTGAGATAATTTGGGTAGACAAGAGTCCTTGTAATACACAATAGCACGCATTTCCAGAATTGAGACTATGTTTAATTTCTTTAGGCAACTTATTCCTGTTTGCAATTATTGTTCCTAGGTATTTTAATTCAGCCACTTCTTCAAAATTTCCCTCATTTATCATTAATTGTCCATTTCCATTATATATTTCTGTGTGCGACCATATGCTTAGTTTTATTGATGTTTACTTCTAGTCCCAATTCCTTAGTTATATTCAATAAAATGTGTGTATCTCCTCTCTATCGCCTTATAATACTACATTACCAGCATATACTAACAGTTTATTAAAACTATCGCGTTCTAGGCATTCTTCATCCTCTAAAAATTGATGGCATGCTCTAGTGCAGAATTCAGTAGTAGAGGAGATAATGCATATCCTTGCTGATTTCAAAAGTATCTGAAAACTGTTTATAAAACTTAATATCAAGGAAGTCTGAATATGGTCAACTGGACTCAATTCACCTCTTCCACATCAAAATTAAAAATCCATGGCGCGACAGACCTAAATATGGGGGAATACAACGAACCTAACCCAGATCTACTAATCTTATCTTCACTATCGTGTGTTAAACTTGTTCTTTGTATCATACTCACATATGTTCCATAGATTATTTAATCCTATTGAACATCTATGTGCATATTGATTCTATAGGGCTACTTGGTTTTATTGAATAATATTTGTTTATAATCACATCTTTTTTAAAATATCACATTTTAGAATTACACGTTTTATCAACAGCGAATGTCTATACAGGCTGAATCCAAATTCTACCGACGAATTTTCACAAGTTGTTCATGGATTTTTTTGATGTTTTGATACAAGGAACCTATTGTCTCCGGTGGCTCATTACTAAATAATTTCATTTTTTTGATTTGTATAATTCAATCACCTTTGTATCTATTTACTCAAAATATAAAATCGTTTTCAAAGTACGCTGTTTAAACTAATTATTCGAAATGTCCACCGCTATGATAACGACAAACTTAACAACGACCTGTCATGGACTATCGCACACGCTCTAATATCCCACGAGATTAGCGCACATCGTCAGCGGCTGCTAGAATACTTAGTAACAAGTTCCAAACACTTTTCAAGTGTCACGTACACTAAGGTTCTTCACGTGACCCCAGATAAAAAATTCCATGGGTATTATGTCTGGTGACTGAGCTGGCCATGGGATAGGATCATCATCACTAGTCAATCTTTTCCCGAACTGTTCATCAAGGTATTTCCTAACACACGGAACAATTTTAACAATTCTAGCTTTCATGAAACCGGAATGAGCCAACAGGCTTAATCCCTGGATGATGATGATGATGATGATGACGGAAAAATGTGCTGATGTCCCATCACATTGAAACCACAAACGCCTGAGAATTATTAGCGGCAAGGAGGGCTTGGCACAAAACAAAAACAATGAAATTACTCAGTAATGAGCCACCGGAGACCATGGGTTCCTTGTATCAAAACACCCTGTAGGTTTACCCGTAAGAAAAAATTGGAATTTTCTAATTTTACTCCAAGATTATTGATACTTAACTTAATAATTAATACAGGCTTTCCACTTTACAGCACTTCGCCCTTGATTCCTGCTTTCCAGAGATTCCTATCTTCCCATTGTCCTTCTTCCATACCCCTCTTCATTATGGCATCATATATTCCCTCATACCATGTTCTTCTACTTCTCCTCTTCCTTCTAACACATGTTTAGGCCACAGGTCTTCCGACATCCGTTGTACATGTCCATACCACTGTAAAGCTCTCTTTGTTATCCTATCGATAACAGTTTCTTGTGCATCCATTTCTTGTCTGATATATGTATTTCGTATATGTTGTAGCCTGGTTATTCTTATATTTCTCCGTAATCCATCCATTTCTGTCGCCAAGATTCTTTTCTGCATCCTTTCATTTATTGTCCAACTTTCTGATCCATATGTAAGTATACTTTCTATTATTGTCTGTATAATCTCTTTTTTTGTTTTTCTGGTCAAATTTCTATTCCATAAAAGACCATTCAGGGATGTAATCGCCTTCCTTGCATAATTTACTCTGTTAATAATATATTTTTCACAAGTACCAGATTTATCTATTATAGATCCAAGATATTTAAATTCTTCAACACGTTTAATTATCATATTATTTGTTATTATTAGCAATAACTGTTGCCCCTCAAAAAGATATTTGTCCTCATGGTAAGACATATCCTATAAATGCTGCAGCCATAGTTAAAATATGATTAAAACACCTACTGATCATGTGTGTATGAATTTAAAGGACCCATAATATATTCCTCGTCCGATATGTAAGTAGATACATACAAAGAATGTAGAGGCTCCATTCTTCTGAATTTCCTCCGATTACCATCTATTCTGTTTTGATATAATTTATCTTCAGTCCACCTATCTCAAATGCATCTACCAACTTTCTAATCATATATTCTATATCTTCTTTATCTTGTCCTATTATAATCTGGTCATCAGCAAATAATAAATAGAATTTTGTGCAGTAAACGGTCATTAATGTTGATTCCCATTCTCCTACATGACTTATTCCATTTCATTAATACATCTTCTAAATATATCTTGAACAATGTTGGTGACATCCCGCATCCTTGTTTTAATCCTTTTGTTATATCAAATTCTGAGGATACTCTATTTCCAACGTTAATACTTGCTTTACAATCATACATTAAGATTATTGATATGATCTTTTTAATAAAAATTTAATTAGACGTAAATGTCATTATATTTACATAATTTGCCGTAGCGTACTGGTTAAGGCACTGAGCTACAAGCCGGAGGGTCGAGGGTTCAAGTCCCGTTGGGGTCAGGATTTTTAAACTGACCCAAACCCTCTGGCGGCACTATGACCCTGGTGTCGACTCAGCCTCTAACGGAAATGAGTACCAGACGCTTGTTCTGGGGGTAAAGGCGGCCGTCACGCAGGGTTGAACAACCCGGCTGACAAAAAAGTGCCGATTGTCTAGAAAAAGTGGGAGCCTTAACCTCCTACTACCCCAAGGGCCTCCGGGCCTGTTGTGGGATCACTTTACTTTACTTACTGTGATGATAATTGCTAAATCTTACTTTTTATCATTTGAATTTAAATTGAGTATGTACTGTTTATATATATTTTTTCATAAACAGGTCTATTGCATTTGAGCAATCTACATTGTAACAAATAAATGTTCAAAATATAGTGGCACATATATTATTATTATTATTATTATTATTATTATTATTATTATTATTACTATTATTATTATATCTTACATGGAGTTGTCTTTTGGTGCTAAGCAATTTTATAATTATGCAAAAGTATTGGGAAAGCCTTAGAATAAAGCATGCTAACAAAAGTGTACCGGTATTGATTTTGTAACAAAAAGGTGAATGTAATTTACAATTTCAAAATATGTGCATAGTATGAATTCAGTTAGTGTGTATGCCTATTGCACCGTGTTGTAGCGATGAGATGTGCCTGAAAATTCTGCCCAGAAGAAGGAGCTGGCAAGAATTCAGAAATGTTGGCACATCCCAAAACAATGCAATATCCAATAACTGAAGTTATAGAATTGCCGTGAAAACCTTGAATCAAAACTATGGGTTTAATCTAATATTTTGGTTCTCTATTATCTGTAGACAGACTTAATACTTTGCAGGGATTTAGTTACCGGGTTGGCATTGTTTTGGCTGAAAATACACTAATCACTTACGTTTAAGCGGTGTTGTATAGTTGTCATATATAAGCTACCGCTTTGTCACTCCTAGTGCTGTATTTAAAATATTAACCGCGCCTGGGCAGAGTATCATATTGTAGATAAAAGTAATCTTTTTAGGCAAAATATCACATTTTCTTGCATACACTGGTGAAAATCCCATATTTTTATCCCTCAATTATTCCTTGTATTCTGACATTCTATGAAACCTTTAATCTAATATTTGCATTAGTTTAAAAAGTCCTCTATTTTTATTATTTTTAATGAGGATATAAATATTATCATTATTATTTTTATTGATATCATTATTAATTGCTGTAAAATGATATTCATAAAATATTAAGTATTTCTACTTTGTGTAAGCCTATCTTAATTGTACAAAGTTTATAGGCGAACATCAATTTTGCAGGCAAAAAATCATAAATATATAAGATTTCTAGACAAAGATTTTATAAATGACCATTTTCGATATTTAATACGTTCCAACTACAGTGAAATGTTTTACGTGTGTGTATATATACAGTAAGTGTAAAGTGGTATACACTTAATGGTTCCAATTGAAAATAATGCTTATTTTTGTAATTACTGTTATATAAGATAATAAAGCTTGGACTGTATCCTTTTTTTAACATATTTGAAACAAAAATAAACACGCTTTATACAAAATTCGCTATAATAATATAATTTTCTAAACATGTTTACAAAAATCTCAAATAATGAAAACAAATGAAAGATTCGAAAGTAATAGTACAACTGAAATTTTGACGGACTCCTCACACAATAAAAGCCCTAATGTTTGGTAGAGTATCCCTTTTATACTGTCACTGCTTCAGTTCTGCGGGACATGGAACTCACCAACTTTGCAGTAAAATTATAAGGAATTTGGCACCATTTTCCCGTTAGAGTACTCTTTAATTCCCACTTCGTGAATATAGATGTTTCTCGAATTTTCCGTTTAAGATAATCCCAAACGTACTCTATTGGGTTAATGTCAGGGGATTGAGGTGGGATTTTCATGTATTTTTGTTTATTGTAAAGAAGCCAAAGACTAGTATTCAGTGTTGTATGTTTGGGGTCGTTGTCTTGCATGAACATAAAATAATTATTCAAACCTAAACTATATTATAGGTGTTTTGGCGGAGATTGGTTTTCAGATTGTTTATGCACAACATAGCATCCATTTTCCCACCAATGAAATGCAGATTCCACCACAAGCTGCATTCATACACCCCCCATTCCAGTATGAACCCAACTCCATACCTCACTGTAGGAAGAAGATCCTGAGATTAAGTTCTTCATTCTTCTTAAATCACTTAAACTCCTCCATCTGATGGGAATATATTAAATTTGCTGTTATCTGAAAACATGACTTTGTTCCAGAATGCAGACCCCAGATTTCGATGTGATAAATATGTTTTGTTGCTTTCACGTACATAGTACAGTGAAACCTGTCTTAGCCGGAACCTTTATAAGAAGGAAACCTGTAGAGACGAAAAGAAATCTCCAGCATGGTACGTAAAATCGGCCGGTGTAAGGCGGAAACGTTCATAACGCGGAAACGGAATGGTTTTTAAAGTACCAATAGTTAATTTTTACCTCAGTAAGACGGAAAATTATTCTTAAGCATGTTCTAATTATAGTATTAATGAACACACGTGAAAATTCTGCATATGATGCTACTGCATTTTATTGTTTTACCTTCTTGTGTTGCCATTGTATTGCGGGGATACCCTTGTTATGTGTGACAGCGGGGAATCCCTCCCTTTTCCTTGCCTGCTTACGAAACCTGCGAGGGAGTTGGGAAACTTTTCAGTCCTCCTGGAGCTGAGTTCCTTCTCGTTTTTGTGTAATGGAGTTGTTTTGTATTGCCGTGCAAACTGTGCTGTGTTACATACACTATTTTGTCCGTATTTTAGTTCAATACATTATGTCTTTAAAGCGTGCATGTAAAACCCTTAAACTGCGTGAGAAATTTCAACCTTGTAATTTGGGAACCCTTTTTAAGAAGGAAAACTGCCAAGACGGAAATATATTTAAGAAACAGTCATGTTCCTTCATAGACAGGTTTTACTATATTATCTACGGACCATTGTCCTGTTCGGTAACCGCTCTACTAGGTATCTTACCACAATAGTTAACACGCCCATTTTCAAATCATTTTTCAGTGCATAAGTTATGTTAGGCGCACATATTCTTGAATTTTTTTACAGCCTTAATAACATTTCTTTAAGCACGTTCAGTATTATTATTTGATCGGTGACTTCTAGGACAATTCTCGAGAGATTTTGAATTTACATACCTATCAATAATTTCTTGAATTGTTGAACGAGGTCTGTTAAGTTCCTAAAATTTATGATAGACTTTTACATTGATTATGTAACATTACGATGCGTTTTCTTACATCTTTTGTTGTTTCTATCCCCAATGTCACATATTTGCTGCACATAACAGTAAGGCACATTTTTTATCGTTACTTAATCAATAGCACAAATGGACTGTAACTTGTGCACGCAAAAGGTAAATAAACAGGGTTGAAAACGTTTTACTGCATTGAATTTCTATCTGTTTGTAGACTTATCACTTCTTTATTTCATAGTTTATTTCATTAAAATCAAAATGATATATCATTTCAATAAATTATAATTATTTTATAATGATTTGATAATGGTAAAATAAACATTAGACCGAATATTAAAAGGTTTTAAACAACATACACAGTAAAACCGGTCTTAGCCGGAACCTTTATAAGAAGGAAACCTGTAGAGACGGAAAAAAATCTCCAGAACGGTAAGATTTTATATGTAAAATCGTCCTGTATAAGCCAGAAACCTTCATAACGAGGAAATGGAATGGTTTTTAAAGCACCAATAGTTAATTTTTACCTCAGTAAGACGGAAAATTATTCTTAAGCACGTTCTAATTACAGTACTAATGACCACACGTGAACATTCTGTATATGACGCTACTGCATTATATCATTTTACCTTCTTGTGTGCCATTGTATTGCAGGGATATCCTTGATTATGTGTGACAACGGAGAATCTCTCAATTTTCCTTGCCTGCTTACGAAACCTGCGAAGGAGTTGGGAAACTCTTCATTGCTCCTGTAGCCGAGTTCCTTCTCGTTTTTGTGTAATAGAGTTGTTTTGTATTGCTGTGCAAACTGTGCTATGTTACATATATTATTTTGTCTGTATTTTAGTTCAATACGTTATGTATTTAAAGCGTGCATGTAAAACCCTTAAACTGCGTGAGAAATTTCAACCTTGTAATTTGGGAACCCTTTATAAGAAGGAAAACTGCCAAGACAGAAATATATTTAAGAAACCGTCATGTTCCTTCATAGACAGGTTTTAATGTGTTATATTTAATTTCGAATATTTTCTTCCAATATATTAAGTCTGGAGTCAATTTCGATAGTTACTGTTTATATACTTGTAAATAGGACTAAATCCCCTGCTTAAAACTAGATTGTTCTAACTCTACTTCTTAAAAATACTTTTGTCTACATAATGTTTTAACTTCTCAGTTCTACACATGCAATTGCAAATTTTGTGATCAGAAATTGTTAGACCCTATCCTAAAAAATGCTATTATTGTGGATTGGGTAATATTCAAACTTAATTGAGCTCTCCTGACAAATTAACAAAAAGTATAGTTAGAACAATGTTGTTCTAAGCAATGACTAGACTAGGAGTCTTGGAAGTCTATGACAAAGTTGGGACTGCTATTTTTTACTGAATTTCAAAATTGTATCTGATCTGACTTTTCTTAGTAATGAATATTATTGTACCTAAAATTTATTAAAACTTGGAGTCCATGTACCGACGCAGTTTAATTCACTGATTTCTTCTATACACTTATTTTTACTAATAACAGTTTTAGATATTTGATTATTTTTCCTTCAAAAGCTATTACTTTAGTTTTCTCTTCAGAAATATTGAGACGATAATCATAGCAATTTAGTGAAATACATAATAATGATGGACACGAAATAGGGAGAGAGACGTTTAAGGCACCCAAATTTAAGACACAAATAAACTAAGTTACGATAATAGGGAATAGAAGCAACAATACACAAAATTAACGCTAAGTAGCAGACGTAAATAGCTTTAAAGGAAGCATTCCCATTTTGTGTTTCCGATCTGGATAACTAGGTACGCCGATTGAATAATTACATGTTAAAAATACAAATAGTTTCACGACAACTTCATTACCATAAGGATGCTTTTCAACATGTGTAATTTTACACTTGTTATTTTTAAAACATAATTATCTTTTCTGAGAGGGGATATAACAAAGATCGAATGACCATTTTTTTAAATGTATTTTTTCTCTTATCTCGCATTCTTCTAGCATGCCGTTATCAGAAGCGGTTGGGAGAATTTGAATTTGGAAGAGCCCATCATAGAATTAAATTATTCACATAGGCGTTTGTTATAAGAATAGCCAATCATAATAGTTACAAAAATAATAACAATAATAATAATAATAATAATAATAATACTTTATTTATTCTGGCAGAGTTAAGGCCATAAGGCCCTCTCTTCCACTCAACTAGCACAAATACAAATACATATTCGACAAATACTGAAGTGATAAAAAGCCAAAGCAGAAGAGAGCACTTTTCTCTCGTCCAGATATCCATGCAACTTTATCTTTAATACACTTGTCGTGTAAAATACTCTTCTCTTGCGCAGGTCAAACCTCTAAATGTTGAGATGCTTTTGATATACTTAATTGAAGGGTACAAGGAAGAAAACTGTTATGTTACTTTTTTCTTTGAAACCTAGAAAACATACTTTTAGTTGAACAACATCCATACTTCTTATGTGTATGCCAAACTTTGGAGATAAATAAATCCGTGACTAAACTGTATCTTTTACTGTTACACACTTCTAAATGATAGTGCTTTCCATGGAAAATCTAATAACACCTCAAACTCCATTTCGATAAGTAACTTACCTGGTTATTTCCCTGCATTCTTCAATTGTAGACGTCTACAGCAATATAAAGTGATATGGTAAAAAATGTGTCGTGACTCACAAACTGTTCCAACATAAGCATATTTAACCTTTTACCAATAACTATATACTCATATATTATATTATTTTTTTACACGCTTTATATTAGCTTGACCTGTATCTATCTATGTAACGGAATCTTTCAACGCGATTTTCACCCACTTAAAATCATTGGATCGACTTGAAACTTTGTATACTTGTAAAGGACCCGTGACAATACAATAATTTCATATTATGTTTCTAAAATCCTGGCCAGAATCATCAGAAAACCAAAAAAAAAAATGAAAACTGGTATAATAGTTTGCGGACTTGTCGACTTTTTAGTCAATTGTTGTAAGAGCTCAGTTGGTAGAGCGGTGAACTCTAGTGGTATATAATTTCAGTAATCCATAGGTCGCTGGTTCAAATCCGGCTGGGAGGATTTTTTTAGAAGAGTATTACTTTTAGCTCATACTACAGTAGTATCGAATTTAAAGATATTTACATTTTTATCTTATTCTGTAAAATATTAAAACTAAAAAATAAAAAATAGTTTTAAAAAACTAAAACAACACGCTTTATTAGAAAACCGAACTAAAAAAATGAAAAATAATTTTAATTTCCAACACGTTTGGGATAAAATTCAAGTGGTCAACAAAAAAATCATCTCCAACACATATAGAATAAATCTAGAGTTATCAACAAAAAGAAAATAATTTTACCATCAATAGCGTGGGGTGCTTTTTATGATTTTTACATTTTCTTCGTAGAGACTTCACTTTTACCAATATCTGTTTATTATCAAATATATTAATTGATATAGAGCACCCCATGCTTTTGATGGTAAAATTATTTTCTTTTTGTTGATAACTCTAGTTTTATTCTATATGTGTTGGAGATGATTTTTTTTGTTGACCACTTGAATTTTATCCCAAGCGTGTTGGAAATTAAAATTATTATTCATTTTTTTAGTTGGGTTTTCTAATAAAGCGTGTTGTTTTAGTTTTTTAAAACTATTATTTATGTCTACGGGAAGCTCGTTGTCTCATAAGCAGCAACCTAAGCTGGATTGTTTTTTAATTTCTCCTAAGAAATGTCGGAAACATTATTAAGGCTAAAGTAGTCCTCGAACGTCATCTGATCATCACAATCATCCTCATGATATTCGCCTTCTTTACAAACACATGATCCAAACACACAGAATAATTGTTACAATTGAAATCCTAAGACTTTGATGTTAAAGCGACTATAAATAAAAAGCACGTCGCTGTCTTAACTTCGCGAGATAAAATAATTGATTAATAAAAATAGCTTATTGTTGTTATTTCTATCCATCCATAGTAATTTTGCCCAAGGGCAGGTCTTTCACTGCAATCATAGCATTTTCATGCCACGCTTTGCAGCTTTACTAGGTAATTATAGGTGTGGTAGCTTCCCGTTGCTTTCAACACCAGTGAAGAATGATGATAATGATAACGATGATGATGATTTTCGGGGACCGTTGGGCCCTCAGCTTCCTGACATTTGTCTTACAGGTGAGGAAGAAACCGAAAAAACCTCACCCAGGAGCCTGTCCCTACCCGGGCCCGCTGCGTGACAAGGCAGCACTCTACCTCGAGACCACAGCGGTGGACTGTTGTTATTTACGGTATATAATGATTTTGATTTAGAGAATATATTTTAAAAATACGTATCAACCGACAAATTATTCAATTATAATCTATACAATTTTTTAGTAGGTATTCCGTTGAGATTTTTTAATTTGAATACATCTTGTGTTATTTTAAATATTTTTTTGCACCGGTGTCGCCTCGGGTAACGTTGTTGTCCCGTACGCAGCGGGCCCGAGTTCGATCCTGGTCCGTTCAAGTTTCCGGGATGAGGTTTTTTCCAAGGTTTTTCCTCATCTGTAAGACAAATGTTAGGAAACTTTAAGGTTCTAATGGTCCCCGAACATGAACTGGTTCATCACCCATATTACATTCGTTTTGTTTACAATGAATGAATGAGTAAATCTTGTGTCTTGTCTTAAATGCGTGTTGTCTCGGAAGTAGCCCTAGCATTGAGCTGATCACTCATACAGGGAGGACCTCTATGTTACTGTCTGGTAAAAAAAAAAACGTAGGCCTATGTATGCCTATGTGATCAGAGTTGCAAATCCTCTCCCGACAGGTTGTATTCCTCTAAGGTCCGGGTGGCGTGGGAGAGTAAAATTACCTACAAATGGAAAGGCTAAACAGGGTAAAGATAAAGAGTTTTCAAATATTTTAATAGTTTTATTAAAATTTGTATCTCACTGTCCATTATATAGCCTAATGTAATTGGATTTTTGCACGTTATGTATTGAAATATATAAGCGTACATAAAGAATCGCAGCGATTGAGTGATAAAACATATAAATAACACTGAAATACAAATAAATGTAAAATATATGGCAGATGATATAGGAAACAAGCACATTAAACATATGCAAACAGATAAAACGTTAAAATTGGTATAAATATGTAATCAAAATAGAATCAAGGATGATGTTGAAAACCAGTCATACTCCAAACAAACTTCTAATCTGATCAGTACAGTTCAAAGAAGGTACTGAAATAATAATAAAATCTTCATGTATTTTTGGTTAGCAAATGAACTTAATGGTCGCGTCGCTGGATTAAACCCAGTTCAGATTAGTGCATTTTAAGGTATAATACCCAGAGTTCATCAGAGGTAACTACATCTTACATAGCTTTTGTTTAGTATCCGTGATATAACTGTTTTCAGTTAAATTTGTATATCTTTTTGTATCTTGTAAGCCCATGATTCCCTTAATAGAGATTTAGGCGCTCTCCCCCTACAGGGAAGAATTTGAACCATACTAATTTAGTTACACTTGTTTTCGTGTAGATGTCATTTGAGTGGTCCGTGGTCAGCGTTCCGCCTCATACTGACATCTAGGAAACCAAGGTAGTACTAGGACGGGAAAATTTGGTAAATTTTGCTTAGAGGCCTTTTCATTCAGGCCTAAGGATCTTTTACGAGCCTGAAAATCTTCAGACTCGGGACTCATGACTTAAAGTCCCTCCCGGAGGACTTGCTCCTTGGATTTTTCCATCCTAAAAAAATCTATCGACCCCGGCCGGGTTTCAACCCGCGATCCTCGGGACCAGAGGCAAGGAGCATAACCACTAGTCCACCGCGGCCGATTAAATTGGTATATAACATTTCTTAGATTGGGGCACCTGGAAGGCGGTATTACGTTACCCCGATGATATGATAGGTTATGAATGATAATGAAGCGCCAGGAGAGTTCTCAAACTAAATTCCAGACCATGGGCAACCACAGGAATAATGCCATTTATGGAAAAAAAAAATCCTATGGTCTGACCGGGAATCGAATTCGGGACCTCGTGAATTGTAGTCAGAAACGCTGCCACTAGCCTATGAAGCTGATCATAAAAGCATACATTTTATTTTTGTTTATAGTTAACCAACTTACTGGCACTATCGAACCCAGAGGTTCATTGGCGCGCTGACATATGCTCTCCAGACATCCCTATCCTGAGCTAATATTTTCCAATCATCCCTTGTACGCCTATAAATCACCTCCTTCAAATCATGTTTAATATTATTCTTCATTCTCATTATTGGCTATCTACCAAGTACTTTCCTTTGGGGTTCCTCCAAGATGTTTCTATATCTTTCATTTCCCATTCATGACACATGTCTCGTCTATCGGAGCCGACGAGAATTAATTGTTCTTAATGCATCTAATTTCCCATAGAGATCTTGTAGCTCACTGTTATGTAGTCTTCTCCAATCATTTGTGTGACCGTCTCTTTTTCGTCCAAACATTTTCCTAAGAACTTTATTCTCAAATACTCGTAATCGTTTCTCCTCCCTTAAAGTAAGAGACCAGTATTCGTGTCCATATAAATGGAAGAATAACTGTTTTATATGTTTTTAATTTAACTTTTTTTAGATGGAAGTTGGGATGACGCTAATGCCTGTGATGAACCTATGTTAAATTTCTTTCTGCACCTCATTTCTGTTTATTATTTTTTTCTAGGTTTAATTTTGTCCTAGAGCATGCCATCAAATCTTTAGAAAATGAAGAAGGCCTGCAACTCAATGGTATTAATAAGCTATTAGTTTATGCTGATGACGTAGTACTATTGGGCGATAACGAATAGATACTAAAGGCCAACATGCACACACTATTGAGTAACACTAAGAAATTGGGACTAAAAGTAAATATCAATAAAACTAAATATATGTTCACACATGGAAATAAATTATATAATGGAAATGGACAGCTAGTGATAAATGAGGGAAATTTTGAGGAAGTGGCTGAATTCAATTACCTAGGAACAATAATCACAAATAAGTTAAACGTAGGCTCAATTCTGTAAATGCGTGCTATTATACATTACAGGGGCTCTTGACGTTCCAACTCCTTTCAAGAAACGTTAAACTTAAATATATAAAACTGTTATTTTACCAGTTAACTTAAGATTTGCTGACGATGTGGTATTGTTCGCCAGATCCCCTAAACAACTCCAATCAATGCTACAAGAGCTCTCAGAAACTAGCAAAATTGCAGGCCTTTCGATGAACAAAAGCAAGACACAAATTATGTCTAATGGTCCGGAAAACCTTATCAAAGTCGATGGAATGGATCTTCAATATGTAAGCGAGTACATATACTTAGGACAACTACTCTCCTTCCATCAGAAAGTAGAGAAGGAAATAAGCAGAAGAATAGCTCTCGCCTGGAAGGCGTTCTGGTCACTGAAATTTATACTGCTGGACAAGTCACTCAACCGGAAACTCAAAATGGAAACACTACAAACCTGTGTTCTTCCAACACTGTTATATGGCTGCCAAACTTGGAATCTTACTGCCAAACTGAAGTACACACTCCAAGTATGCCAAAGGAAAATGGAGAGGAAAATCTTAGGCATAACTCTGAAGGACAGAATCTCGAATACAACACTTCAAGCGATATCCTCAACAACTGATCCCGCACAACAAGCCATCAGGAAAAAATGGAAGTGGGGAGGCCACGTCGCAAGAATACAGGACGACAGGTGGACAATAAAAACAACCATGTGGGACCCGTACACAGGCAAGAGACAGCGCGGAAGACCAAGACGACGATGGGCTGACATCTTCAAAGAACGAGCAGGGGCGCAATGGTCCAGAGTCGCCAGATGCAGGAAAAGCTGGAGAACGATGGAGAGCCAACTGTGTATTAACTAATCACAGAACAAACAGTGTATACAAACCAAGTGCTACATCCAAGTCAACTTCTCACCACGGAGTAGCTCACCGGGTGACACTCTCAAATAGAGCTTAACCCCTGTACAGGGAGGCCTTTGCCCTAAAGGGACATATCAGGCTTTATTTATTTATTATATATTATTATATGGATACGAAACATGGACTCTTACTTTAAGAGAGGAAAAGAGATTACTAGTATTTGTGAATAAAGTTCTTAGGACATTTTTTAGATCAAAGAGAGATGAACAGACAGGTGAATGGAGAAGACTACATAACAATGAACTACATGGTCTTTATACGAAGCCAGATATAATGAGAACAGTTGAGTCTCGTAGACTGCGATGGGCGGGACAAGTGGCACGAATGGGGAATGCAAGACGTGCATGAAAGCTTCTTGCAGGAAAATCAGAAGGAAAACGCCCGGTTTTTAGACCAAGAATGAGGTGGGAGAATAACATTAATCATGATTTGAAGGAAGTAGATTATACAGGGAATGATTGGGAAACATTAGCTCAGGATATGGTTATATGGAGAGGTTATGCCTGCGCGGCCATGAACCTAAGGGTTCGATAGTGCCAATGAGTTAGTTATGATCATGTAAGAAAAAGTCCGAAGAGAGATCCCGAAAAAAAAAAACAATTAGAATGCGCGCCATCTGGTAGAAGAAGAAGAGGACGGCAAAAATAACGTGAGTTGATGTTTTAAGCAGCATGATGATAAAGAATTGGACGATACAGTTTGGAATGACACAGACATCTGAAGGAGAAAGGAGGTATATTAATTGGGCGCAGGAAGATTATGTGAAACATTATTAAACCTGATAAATAAATAAAATAATTACTTATGTCAAATACCTATTAGAGAAAAAATATAATAAGTACAGAAGTAGATTTGAATATATTTATTTAGCCTGGTGGAGTTAAGGTCATGTGGCCTTCTCTTCCACTCACCAGGACAAACATATGTTACATATAAATACAAAAAAATTACAATAATAGTCATACTAAACAATTAATTATCTGTAAAATTGAATTATAATGAAAATAATGTATAATAATACAATACAATTAAATACGATTAAAATTAAATTAATGATAGAATGAATACAGAAAGGAATAACAGCTCGAATCTACTATACATAAAAAGAAAAGAAAGAAAAACATACAAAGAAAGTAATAATAAACTATAATGAATTAATCAATCGCTTATTATACAAGGCATTAGGTAAATATATTAACAAATCTTAAAACTATTTTTATTAATTAATAAAAAACAATTATTAATTTTTAAAAAGTAATATTAATGAGTTGTTTCTGTTAGTAATTTTATTTTCAACTTGTTTCTGAAAGATGGTAGAGTTTGGCAGTCTCTGACATAGGGTGGAAGGGAATTCCATGTTCTAGCAAGAGGAATTGTAAAATATTTCGAATAATAGGTAGTATGATGAGGAAGGATATAAAGGACAATGTGCTCAAGGGATCGGGTATCTACACGTTTTGAGAAGTTCAGCTGGAAAATCCCGAATTAAAAAAGAGGCAAAATAAGTAATGGGTAGGCCCTATGCCAGATGAACCAGATAAAATAGATGCATTAGAAAACATTACAATGGCAAGGCAATTTTAAGAGAATAGCTGAAGAAAGATTACCAAACAATTATTATGTATTGGATACCAGCACAGAGAAGAAGAAAGGGACGATCGAGGACGACTCGGATGGAGAGAGGATAGGAAGCGATCCAATGGACGGGTAGAGAGGAATGGCGTTTGGTTTCCCGACGACGGCGAGAGCTGTTATGGCACCGGATTTGATTGATTGAATTACTTACATCTATTTTGAGACGCATCGACATCCTAAGTCATATCGGAAGTAGGATATTTGTATGTAGCTACACAAGCGATATATGACAACTTGTATTTTGTATCCATACCTCAGATGCAAATTTAATTGATATTACATTTTAATTGATTACGAAATGACGATTACATTGGTCGACAAGGCTTTCTTCACAAGAAATCTGGTTAGTGAATCTAGTGCATTTTTTCATACTGAATTCAGATATGTAGTCAGAATTTTTCAATCAGGCACAGTTTTTTTGTGACAGCTACTTTTTTAAAATTGATTTTAGCATTTTCTTTGACCTGTCATAGGAACCTTTACCTTATATGAAGAGTTCCCTGTACCAGTATATGCAGATATAACCTTAACTCATAACTCTGATTCTGACCTAGCTCAAACTGAAAATATTCAGATGGAAATAAAAATATCTTGCATAAAATATGCCCGAAAATCACTATCTACCACTTTCTAGGTAAGTCAGAATGAGTTAGATGGATTTTATAAAAATTATAAAAAATGTAAATGAAATGAATGAATATCACAGAAAACACTTGCCTGATAGGAAAAAACTGAAATGATATTTAAATTCAGGATGAAAAATACTTCTAAAATCTCATATTTTTATTCTTGTGATAGAAAAAAGTTAATTTTTGTCGATCAGTGTTATTGATTAAATGTTTCATGGTAATGAAATTCCAACCCACTGTTTGTCTTGTCTGCTGAGGAAAATCAACCAGTCATGTTGAACGACATAGAAATCTAAATTAAGTGTCATACGCCTTCTTTACGTATAACTATGGTGTGTATATCTTAAGTAATAAATATTTTAAAACTATAAACGTTACATATTTGAAGAGAAAAATTATACGCTCAGACCGGGACTTGAACCCGGGACCCTTGGTTCTCTAGACCAAGTGCTCTACCAACTGAGCTACCTGGGCAAGTACCGATCTAAACGCAAATCTTTCTCTATATACATTGTAATTCCCGTCCACCAAATGCTGTGAAGCCATGCTTCTATCTTGCAAATGGCTGCTCCTTTATTAAGAAGACATATTTGGGAATTATACATTACAGCCAGTACGGCTGTACGGCTTTTTTGCTACTTGAAAAAAGCCGTACTGGCTGTAATGTATAATTCCCAAATATGTCTTCTTAATAAAGGAGCAGCCATTTGCAAGATAGAAGCATGGCTTCACAGCATTTGGTGGACGGGAATTACAATGTATATAGAGAAAGATTTGCGTTTAGATCGGTACTTGCCCAGGTAGCTCAGTTGGTAGAGCACTTGGTCTAGAGAACCAAGGGTCCCGGGTTCAAGTCCCGGTCTGAGCGTATAATTGTTCTCTTCAAATATGATTTATCCATCATTGAGATGTACGAAATCAATAATAAAAACTATAAACGTTACAGTTTAATTAAAATTGTAGGTTTCTTTCCATTATAAGTCTTTTATCATTTTACGAGGGACTAAAGGCTATTTGGTTAAATCGTAAACTAATACTTTGGCTTATAGTGAGGCAAGATCAGTCTCAGGCATACAGTTATGTTGGGAGCCCGCACTAACAATAAAAGAGTAGGCTTGTGTGAAGTTAGAATTTGTAGGGTTATTTAAACTTCTTTTAAAAACTGTTTTGAATGTTTATTTATAAAGTTTACTCTCTTTTTGTCCTAGAACATGATAAGATTCAGTTAAGATGTCTGTCACAATATAACTCATGAAACTAATACCTCTAAGTTCCGCCTTCTTCAACTTTTTTTAAGAATAAAAATAATTCTGGGCGTAGTAAGAACAACCCTCTCTGAAGAATTATCATAAGTAATGCCACGAGTGATTTCTAAATTATCAATAAATTCACGATGTCACGAAGTGACGTGTGAATTTATCTAGAGAATTTGGAAATCAAGAGTGGCATTTGTTAGGACTATTTAACGAATAAAATTAAGCTGTTTACTCACAAATCATTATTTAAATATAGTTATTTTAAAATATTTATATATTTAATGTAAACGGCAATGTTTGAAAACAAATGAGAAACGATTAGTACGCTTCATTTGCTTCTTTTGTTCGTCACTGCAACCAGATCGTATTATTTATTGCCAAAGGAACGCAATATTGCAAGAATGCACTCTAGTGGAGAAAAAATGAAACACATCAAACTGTATATTAATTTATTTCTGATGTCCTATGATGTAAATATGACAATTATATTTTTCTGGGAAAAAAATACATTTAAGAAAGTGCAAACAGTAGTTTATTTTTTTGATGGTATAATCAATTGCTACAAATGTTTTTATATTAACTCCCGCATGCTGTATGTGTTGACATTCAAGCACTGTATATACAATCTGGTAGCCGTATTTCTTAGCGAGTCAGTCACTGCAAAATAATGCTATGACCTATTCAGAATGTTAAAAAGGAGGTGCTTTCTTTATTATGATAAACTTTAGTTGGTAAATTCTAGGCGAAACACGACTGTGATTGGTTGTAAATAAAAAATCATTGTAACGTGATTAGTTATTGACTCCCATTTGGGGCATGAGTTAAATAGTCACAAACAGTAACTTCTGCTTATGTAACTAGTTCCGGAAGGTCTGGAGTTTTTTTTTAATTAACGAATCGGCACGTAAAAGAACCTCAAGTCTGAAATAAGTCTTGGAACATAGAAAAACAACCCGTAAAGATCATAAACACGATTAATATAACTAAAGAAAAAATCTGCTTGAACCAGGATTTGAAACGAATATATCCTACTGATACTCAGGAAATCCAGTAGCAGATTTCTTTTTTCTCTTTGAAATCCATTTGTAACCGTAGTTACATTAACTATTGCGTGCGGATGGCTTGCCTGAGTATATTTTCAGAATCACGTCCGTAATTAGTTATAATTTCTGCGTTAGAAGTTAACATTAGAAAATAGTATAATGAGAAGTAGGAATTCTGTCTTTTCCCTTGTTCCACAGTTGAATAATACCGTATCATAATCTGAACTCTTAATACATACTAGTGGTCGCCCAGTGTTCTAAATTCGACCACAATTCATTCAATTTTTTTTAAATTTGTCAGAAGTACGTCATTATGCATTAATTTTTCAATTTTTTTTTTTTAAATACGAACGATAAGAAATATGTGGTATAGCTTGGCTAAGCCATATTTAAAAAAAAATAACGCGTCATTTGACATTTGTATAATATTTATACTACTCGTATTTAAATTTGCATTTGGCCTATTATTATGTTTGCGGGAATATATATCCCTTTCCTCTTTGTCACTCCGACCCATCAATGTTCTATGTCGAGGCATAATGGAAGTAGGTGCGAATATGTAAATATAAAGAAAAATATGTAATGAAATTACTGAAACCAAGATTAGACAGAGTTTAATATTCCGATTGCGATTGAGGGTCTTTCCACTTTTTCAGCGGTTGCCCTTTTACCAGCCGGCTGCTGGCCCTTCACATCCACATGTGTCAATCACAGAGGTAGATGATCAACAGCCAGTGTAGGGGTGACATGTGGTTAGCATGTCGAGTCCCCCAGCCGTTATAGCTGGTTCCTCAACCTGGAGCCGCTACTTATTGTAGCTACCCAATTGCCTCACGATGCTGGGTGGGCACCGGTCCCATACTGGCCGAAATACCATGAGAAAATTTCTTCCCCCATGGAGACTCGAACCAGCGCAAGTCCCGTAGCTCTGCGCCAAGGCTTCCTACCTTAACCGCTCGGCTACGACATAATAAAATGTACTCACTTTTTTAAACCACTAATAATAAATACGCGAGAGGAAGTCAATTCACATTGCTGCTTCACAATTTTCTTCTTACAACAATGCACTTTCAGTATGAACGTAAACAAATGAATGAGTACTCAAATTAATGAGTAACATAAATTCCTTAGAGACAATTTATTTTAGTTTGTTAATTTAATTTATTTCCAACACATATTATACATAAATTTTATTTTTTGCACTCCTTCCCTATATGAACTTAAATTATGCCAAATATCACACTCCTCCATGCCCGGAATCTGCTTAAAAAGGGGTATAAAGTTTTTCCTTCACGTATTAATATATAGACATATCCTAGCCCTGGTTAGTATATGATATGGCACGGTATAAATCCCATCATAAGGTCTTCTTAGTAGAAACAATCAATTTCAAACGTGAATTGGGGTTTACTACTATGGGCACATTCGTCAATTCGAGCAATGCCTTCATTTCCTACTAGATGTCTCGAAGCGATGTACTAACAACACGTCCCTCACTTACATATGTAGGGAAATAAGCGCAACTAAATTAGTCTGGTTAAGAAATATGCCACTGGTAAGTACCCATGTCTCGATGCTTGGACAAGCGGGGATCAATCAATCACTATGTGCCCATGGGGATTTCAAATACAGAAAAAAAAGGTGTCTACTCCTGGATTACTTGAGTAGCTCAAGTGTTAAGAACAGCACATAAAGTTGGGTTCGAATCCCAATTCAGGCAGAAATTGTTCTTTTCAATGGTATTGATTATTGTATGCGAAAGGCTTGCCTGAGTACTATTAATTTCAATATTACATTCGTAAACATAGTGCTATAAAGTTATTGTGATCCATAAACTGTGGATAATCAGATAACAAAATTTAATATTGGTATATAGGGACTATTATTGTTGTTGACTTAAAATACGTAAGCTATACGGCACAGTGGGTATATAAAGTTATAAAACATCGCCATCTTCACTTCATGGTTTAGGCCTTGAGACGAGTTCCGTCTACACGTTGAACTCTCTTCCTAGGACACCCTCTGCTGCCTTTAAATTTATATTGTTATATCTGTGTTGGAATATATATATATATATATATATATATATATAAAAGACATGAAAAGAAAAATGAAGCCTGAACCGAGATTTGAACCCAGCACCTCTAAATTAGTGCGCTGCCAGTTACGCTATCCAGGCTCTTGACACAAACATTTATTTTCCTTTTATTTACATTTTCTATCTGTCTCACTGCTACTATAGAAAGAAAGCAAATTAAGGATAATTTTTTTTACTTTATAGCAGTGGCGCTTCTTTATTTCGATGTTATAATTATTTTTTTTTACGTTTAGTAATGCAGGCCTATTATGACATGAAAAGAAAAATAAACGCCTGAACCTTGATTTGAACCCAGGACCTCTAAATTGTTACTTCAGTGCGCTACCAATTACGCTATCCAGGCTCCTAGCACAAATATTTATTTTTTTCTTTTATATAGACTATATTTTGAAGATCTTCTACAGTGAATTAATAATGTTGTATCAATATCGTTGACTTTGAACAACTAATGGCAGTGAATTCCACGTAAAATTAGTCCTAACATAACACATGAAAATTAAAGTATTATATATCTTCATTTTAACGTTTTTTGAAGTTGGGACGACAAGAGTCCCTGAAATGCGTAATAGTAGCCATTTCCAGGATTGAACCAATGTTTAATTTCTTTCTTCACCTCATTCCTGTTTTTAATTATTGTTCCTAGGTATTTGAATTGAGCCATTTCTTTAAAATTTATCTAATTTGTCATTTAACTGTCCGTTTCCATTATGTAATGTATTTATATGTGTGAACATATATTTAGTTTTATTTTCCCGCCTTCCAGGCTCCCCAAATTAAGAAGTGGGTTACAATTCCGACAATTCCAGGAGAAAATATCACATATGTCATGAAGACACCTGGAGGCATTAATAAACAACGTTTTATTGATGTGTACTTCCAGCCTGAATTCCTTAGTGTTTATCATAAGTAATGCCACGAGTGATTTCCAATTTATCTAGAGAATTTGGAAATTAGAGTGGCATTTGTTAGGATTATTTAACGAATAAAATTAAGCTGTTTACTCACAAATCATTATTTAAAGAGTTATTTTAAAATATTTATATATTTAATGTAAACTGCGATGTTTGAAAACAAATGAGAAACGATTGGTACGCTTCATCTGCTTCCTTTGTTCATCACTGCAACCAGATCATATTTTTTATTGCCAAAGGAACGCAATATTGTAAGAATACACTGTAGTGGAGAAAAAATGAAACACATAAAACTGTATATTAATTACTTTCTGATGTCCTATGATGTAAATATGGCAATTAAATTTTTCTGGAATGTTATTACCTGGGAAAAAATACATTTAAGAAAGCACAAACAGTGGTTTCTTTTTTTGGTGGTATAATCAATTGCTACAAATGTTTTTATATTAACTCCCGCATGCGCTATGTGTTGACATTCATGCACTATATATACAATCGGGTAACCGTATTTCTTACAGAGTCAGTCACTGCAAAATAATGCTATGACTTATTCAGAATATTAAAAAGGGGGTGCTTTCTTTATTATGATAAACTTTAGTTGGTAAATTCTAGGCGAAACACGACTGTGATTGGTTGTTGTAAATAAAAAATCATTGAAATGTGATTGGTCATTGACTCCCATTTGGGGCATGAGTTAAATAGTCAATAGAATGTGTGTGTTGGCCCTTAATATCTTCTCGCCTTATAATACATCACCAAAAGTAAGGCCACGAGTGATTTCCAATTTATCTAGAGGATTTGGAAACCAAGAGTTGCATTTGTTAGGACTATTTAACGAATAAAATTAAGCTGTTTACTTACAAATCATTATTTAAATATAGTTATTTTATCCATCCATAGTAATTCTGCCCAAAGGCAGGTCCTTCACTGCAATCATAGCATTTTCATGCTATTCTTGCAGCTTTACTAGGGAATGGTAGGTGTGGTAGCTTCCCACACCGGTGAAGGATGATGATAATTATGATAATGATAAGGATGTTGATGGCCATATGATTTCGGGGACCGTTTGGGCCTTAAAGTTTTCCTGACATTTGTCTTACAGGTGAGGAAAAACCCCGATAAAAACCTCACCCAGAAAAACTGCCCCGACCGGGGATCGAACCCGGGCCCGCTACGTGACAAGGCAGCACGCTACCTCGAGACCACAGCGGTGGACAGTTATTTTATAATATCTATATACTCGTATTTAATGTAAACGGCGATGTTTGAAAACAAATGAGAAATGTTTGGTTATGCTTCGTTTGTTCATCCACTGCAACCAGATCATATTTTTTTATTGCCAACTAGGATCGCAATATTGTAAGAAAAAATGAAAAACACATCAAATCGTATATTATAACGAACATTATAGGTTATTAATTATTTTTAGGAAACAACTCCGTAAAATCATTATTTAAAAAGACAATTACTGAACACACAAGTATCAAATGTGTAGTTCGAAGGAATCTGTTTAATGTTTGCTATATTCAACGTATTTGTGCGAGAGTCAGTCGCTGCAAAATAACGTTCTGACCTGTTCAGAATATTAAAAAAAAGGAGGATATTTCTTTAATATGATAAACAGAAGTAGATAAATATCGAGGTGAAACACGACTATGATTGGTTGTAAAACAAAATTCATTGAAACACGATTGGTCATTGACTCCCATTTGGGGCATGAGTTAAATAGTCAACATAAACTAACAGCTTACTAATACCATTGATTTGTGTGCCTTCTTTATTCTCCAAAGATTTGATGCCATACTCTAGTACAAAATTGAATAGTAGAGGAGATAATGCATCTCCTTGCTTTAACCCTCTATGAATTTGAAGAATATCTAATAACTGTTGTCTACCCAAGGAATATGTATGACATACATAGCATATATAAATATCAGATTTCAATAAGTTAGTTATTTATATATTATTTATTAATATATATATATTTATATTATATTTGGAAACTATTTGTATCTGAAACTGTTTACCTACCTCATCCTATATTCGGATAACTCAACTTTTTAGGAATTCCGAAGTCCAGCAGATTTCTATGAACTTTCCCCTCTTAATTGAATCTCTTTGAAGTCTATATATTAGTACTGCTCTTATTATCGTTTTATACTTCGCATTATCTTTGTTTATATATAACCTTAAACTTAATACTGATAATATTGGAATATAGTAATTTCATTACCAGGACACATTTTATTGTATTTGTTAGGACTATTTAACGAATAAAATCAAGCTCTTTACTAAAAAATAATTATTTGAATATAGTTACCGGTGTTTTGAAATATTTATCAAGTTAATGTAAACGGCGATGTTTGAAAACAAATTAGAAATGTGAGGTTATGTATATTCACTGCAACTCGGTCATATTATTTATTGCCAAATAGGATCGCAATATTGTAAGAATGCACTCTAGTGGAGAAATAATGAAACACATCAAACTGTTATAATCAACATTATAGGTTAATCATTTATATTTTGAATAAACAACTCAGTAAAATCACTGAATCTATTC
Organism: Diploptera punctata; assembly: GCA_030220185.1. Classification (NCBI taxonomy): domain Eukaryota; kingdom Metazoa; phylum Arthropoda; class Insecta; order Blattodea; family Blaberidae; genus Diploptera; species Diploptera punctata. The sequence goes on along the minus strand of JASPKZ010000367.1, from coordinate 87,731 downwards.
ACTATTTGCTATATTCAATGTATTTGTTGGAGAAAAATAATGGTCTAACCTGTTCAGAATATTAAAAAAAGGAGGAGCTTTCTTTATCACAAAAGCAGGAGCTGATAAAGAGAAATCGATAAAGAGCGAGGTGAAACACGACTGTCATTGGTGTAAAACAGACTTCATTGAAAAGTGATTGGTCATTGACTACCATTTGCGACATGAGTTAAATAGTCATTTCAAAGTATCATTAACTAAAATTAAATCACCATTATTATACATAAAATACACAAAATAGAAACATAAGCTTAGCCTGTTGGATATACTTACAGTTCCTAAACGAATTGTTAAAACATCTATAAATAAGAATGGAATCAAATTTATCACAAATGTTCATTTACGATGTCTGTTGGTAGGGATTGTTGTACATAATGGCTTAACGCGGCATGAGTGTCTGCGGAGTCTAGACTGTGTATAATGTAAGAACTAGATGCCAGATAAGAACAAACAACTCCTCTTCCCACTACAACAACAAGTACTGGTTTGTTCTTCTCTTCAAGTGCCCAAAATTAAAATATTCAACAAAGGTTTGTTTTGCACTGTGATTTTTCAACGACTATTTAACTCATGCCCCAATTGGGAGCCAATGACCAATCACATTTCAATGAATTTTGATTTACAACCAATCACAGTCGTGTTTCACCTCGTTTTTATCAATTTAATTTTATCACATTAAAGAAAGCTCCTCCTTTTTAACATTCTGAATAGATCAGACTGACTCTCTAAGAAATACGTTGAATATAACAATTTATATATTAAGATGTAAAATCTTAGGATGCAAGTGGCTCCCAGGTTGTATATATAGAACATGAATGTAACCAGATACCGCTTGCGGGATATAATAGAAAAACATTTGTAGCAATTTATTATACCACAAAAAAGAAACACTGTTTGCAGTTTATTAAATGTATTATTTCCCAGGTTTTTACGTTCCAGAAAAATATAATTGACATATTTACATCATAGGACATCAGAAATTAATTAATGACCTATACTGTCGGTTATAAACAGTTTGACGTGTTTCATTTTTTCTCCACTATGGTGCATTCTTACAATATTACGATCCTTTGGCAATAAATAATATGATCTGGTTGCAGTGATGAACAATTGAAATATAATAAACGTTTCTCATTTGTTTTCAAACATCGCCGTTTACATTAAATATATAAATATTTAAAAATAACTATATTTAAATAATGATTTGTGAGTAAACAGCTTAATTTTATTCCTGAAATAGTCCTAACAAATGCCACTCTTGATTTCCAAATTCCCTAGATAATTTGGAAATCACTCGTGGCATTACTTATGATTATTTACTTTTAGCGTTAACTGATAGTTTTTTTTCACTACAAGAAAAAAAATAATCCTTGGAAGTCTCGGAGTTCAGCGCCTGCCTAAATACTTAAGGTCCAGGCCATTGTCTATCGTATTTATTTCTGGTGTTTACATTTAAAATACCTTGCTTTCTTTGGAAAATAAATTAAAATCCATCTGTCCCGTTTCATGATATTGCATATAAAAATCCCTAGCAAATCTTCAGGTGTAAGAGTTCACCTTCTAACGTTGCTCTTCAATATTTTGGGTTACTATAACTTAAAAACTAATGATTTAAGATATATTGCGAGTTTAATGGTATTCCCATTGTGGTTCAATCTCATACACATGCGTCATGTAACTTATATTAAAAAAGTAATGGTGATAGAAATCATCTTTGTAATAATATTTTTGTTATATAAAATTCTCGTGATATATAATTTCTGATTTTAATTCGTCATGTTATTTTAATGTACGGGGCTTAAGAGTTTTATTTCATTTCCACAGATTGATGCTTTTCTCTCAATGCTTTCCATAATAATTTCCCGAGAACATTATTGTATCCTTTTTTTTCAGATCAATGATAACCTGTCTTATTTATTTTCATTTTTCTAATTTTTCCAAAAGACGCCAATGTAAAAATGTGATACAAACTGCTTCCCAACTTGTATAATCTCCTTGGTTCTCTAAATTACGATATTGTTCTTCTAGTTGTTGCCTTATTCTGCCAAACGTTTTTTATGGATTCCATTACAAAATCCTTTATAATTCTGACAAAATTTTCTATCTCCATTCTATGTATATTATTATTATTATTATTATTATTATTATTATTATTATTATTATTATTATTATTATTATTATATTTATTATTATTATTAAATAAATTTCCCTTAAAACAAGGGTTTCTCTTCAACAAACAATTTGATAAAATGCCTCAGAAATTGAATAGTTTATATTGAATTATTTTTCGAAATATTTTTATCTAGTGTCATATTCTAATGACCGCCAAAAGTTTCAGTAGAATGTTCAACATTCTTCCTTCAAATAATCTTTGGTGCACTATATCGCCTTCTTCCATTCATGTATTAATTAAGGGATCCTTTCTCTCCCCATTCTTCGTACGTGTCCGTACCATTGTTGTTATCTTCTTATATTTTTTTCATTATTTTTCGTACATGCCCCTACCATCGTAATCTTTTTTTCCTACTATTGTAGTTTCTTTCCCATGTTACTCGTGTATCATGTTTTTTATACTTTCTATTGCCTATTTTCTGTATGATATTCTTGAGAAATCCATTTCAATAGTTCTGAATTGTTTTATTGTGTTTATTCATACATCATCCAATAAATAGGCCCTACTATGATATGAATGATTGGATGTATCATCCTTTTAGTTTTGTTGAGTGTTTCCACTCCATAGGTCTGAGTTCAGCACATCAACGATTTTTATTTCCATTACTAATTATTTTCTCTGTTTCCATGTTTGACGTTCCTTCTTTTCCAAAATTGAACACAAATAGCAAAATGTATTAATTCTTTTTATTCATTTTTCCCCACCAATATGTAATTCATTCAAATCCGCATTGAAATACTCTGTCCATCTTTTTTTTTTAAGACTACGCAAAGTACTTAGAATCGTTTCTTTATTTTCTTTTGTCTGTGGGCTTCTTTTCTATTTTCTCTTCATATTTTCCTTCATATTGTGCCTTTTTTCCCGTTTTGTTTTCTTGGTCAACTTGCCATTTATTAATCTTAATTCTAAAGATTTGTATGTTTAGAATGCCTTCTTGAATAGTTTCTGTTAAGTTTTAAATTAATTTTTTACTTCACAAATCCAATTATTATCTATATTATTTATTATTATTATTATTATTATTATTATTATTATTATTATTATTATTATTATTATTATTATTATTATTATTATTATATTTGTTATTATTAATACTCGTATATTTATTATCAGTATCATCAGTATAATCGTTATTATATTTATTATATCGTTATTCCATTCCATTGACGCAGCTTAACTTCTTCACTTATAGGTACTTTTACATACCACACGCCACCCGGACCTTACAGTGGCACGACCTGTCGGAAGAGGAATTTTAACTATGGATCACACATATACCTTCTTAAGCACACAAGGGCATGGAGGGTCTCCCCAAATGATGAATCAGCTCATCGGCAGGGCCTCCTCTGAAATAACACAACATTAAGACGAAACACACCATTCACATACACATTCATACTAAACAGACAAATATGATAATTATGATTATGAGGCCAGATGATGTTCGGAAACCGTTTACGCGTTAAAGTTTTCAGGAATTTGTCTTACAAATGAGGAGAAACCCCGAAGAAAGCAATCGCTCAAAAAATTTGTTCTGACAGGTGATCGAATCCAGGCCCGCTGTGTTATGAGGCAACAACGCTTTCTCGAGACCACAGCGATGGACTATTATTATCGAAAATAATAATAATAATAATAATATAATAATAATAATAATAATAATAATAATAATAATAATAATAATAAACTGATCTGTCATTCGGGAAAGCCCTCCATGTCCTGTATGGTTAAAAAAATATGTATGTGATCTTTAGTTTAAAATCTCTCTTCTGACAGGTCGTATCATTGTAAGGCCCGGGTGGCGTGTTTCAAGTAAAATTAATTATTAAAAATGAGAGGTTAAACTGCGTTAAAATGCAATAATAGTAACTATATTATTATATTATTATTATCATCGTTATAATAATAAAAATAACAATAATTATTATTGTTATTAGTTTTAAAGTTATTGGTGCTATGAAGTATTGGGCACAACTGTTTTTCAGTATTTAAATTTGCATTACATTCTATTGGTCCACATGGGAATTACAACACTACGTACTCCCATTGGGTTGAATTGTGTGTTTGTTCCTTTAGGTGGAACTTATACTAACAAATGGGTGACATTTATAGCTATTGAAATGTTTAAAGCTTCGCCGCATGCAAACCAGAAAAAAAAGTCAGAATAATGTAATAGTGCGATTTTCAATACCGCAAACCATTTATTTTGTAAGTACAAAGGCGTAACGATTTATTCACGCATTTCTGCTTCTTGACAGCTGTACGCTTACGTTGAAATTAAAATTACGATATTTGCTACAGCATTTGAAATAAATAATTAGTGTTTAGGAATATAAGTAGCTAAAACTATAGACATTTATTTTTATTATATGAACGCGTAACACGGTATTCTATTATAAGAGATCAGAAAAGATCACGTGCATTTGAGAATAAAGTAACTTAGGAACAAGAATTTATTGTATTTTCACTTTACTTAATTTCATCATCATCAACAATCACAGAGTAAGCCCATGTGGCTTGTTCCGGTCTCATAGATTCTCATTCAAAAAGTTCAATCCATCTATTTTTCGGTCTACCAATATTCCTGTCTCCTCTCGGTTTGTAATTAAGTATAATTTTTGGAATCCGATCATCTTTCATTCTTTGAATATGTTCTTTCCAGTTTTTTTCTAGATTCTTTTATTTTATCTAAAAGTTTAAAAATATTTAGCTCATTTCTAATATCTTCACTTCTTCTTTTATCTAGAAGTTTGCAGCCAGCCACACTTCTCAGAAATCTCATTTCAGCTGCTTCTATGATCTTCTCTCCTCTTTTAGTTAAAACCCAAAATTCACTATCATACAATAGTAAGGGGACTGCCACTGCTTTATAAAATTTTAGTTTTGTTTCCATTCTTGTGTTTTTAAATATTCTTTTAATTTTGCCACATATATAATGAAATTTATTAAGTTTGTTAAACACATCTTCATTTTTAAAATATGAGATTTCATAACCCATATATTTAAAATGGTTCACTTGTTCAGTGGGTTTCCCCTCCAGAATTATTTTAGCTCTCACGGTATCTGATCCCTTAAAAGCTAAGATTTTCGTTTTACTTATTGATATTTTCAAATTATAATTATGTATAATGTTATTTAATTGAAAGAGTGATTTCTGTAGACCATCTTCTGAGCTAGATATTAGAACTTGGTCGCCTGCAAAAAGTCATTTTGTATTCTTATTTAATTTATTTTAATTATGAAGAGAGAGGTGAATTTATAAAACTATTTAATACTGAGGTACATTATCTTTATTGGGAACTTGATGTAATAAGAACAGTTAAGTCTTATGTAGCAGGAATGTAATGACAGAGGAGCACTAGAACTTCTTGTTGGAAAACCAGAGGGAAAGCGTCCAGTAGATAGGCCAAAAAAGAGATGGAATAATAATGTTTCCTCCACGATTTGAGGGAGGTGAATTACACAATGACATTGGTACTGGATAGGGCTGTGTGTAGAGCTTATTCCCACGCAATATACACCGGTACCTCCGGGTTTGGTAGTACTAATGAGTTAGTTAACACTAATAAATTACTATAGTATTGATCATCTAGAGATAATTAGACCACATGACTAAACATTTAGTATACAATAGGCACTGATCGAATTAGAATATTATGATTACTATTTTTGTGAGTGGTAGACAAAGAATGAGGTGGGACAATGACACTAACAATGCTTTAAGGGAACTATATTATATAGGGGATGACTGGAAAACATCTCAGCTTATATCCGCGCGACCACGAACTTACGGGTTCCATAGTGCTAGTGAGTTAGTTAGTCGGATGTTTAATATGAGATTGTGGCTACTGTTAATGTAGGCCACAGAGTTGGCACAGAAATTATAATGTGATTACTATCAGTGGCGTTTCGTCCTTTGGAACGTTTTGGGCTTTGCTCCAAAAGAAATCTGAATTAATCAACATAATCTTCATCTTCCTCTTTTTCTCTGCATAGTTATGTCAGTCCAAAAACCAAGAACATTTTCAGCGTATCTTTGGTCTTCCAGGTGACCTCCTTCCATCTGCCGGTAGATTATCTCTTGAACCATCCCGTCTGGTGCCATACAAATTCCATTCATATCTTCTCTTACTCATCCATTCATTTATTGATTTTATGTCCAGCTGTGTCGTTATTTCCTCATTTATATTTTTGTACCTCCTTGTTTTATACACGATTTACCTTAGTGCATTCTACTCATGTGTTTATAAGATATGTTCCGTTCTTACAGTATCATCTCTAGTAGGCTATACTCGTAGACCTAAAACTTAAAACTAGGGACCGTATTTATATGCTCTATAATTTCTGAAATATGGGAGCATGTAAAATAGGCCCATACAAGTAAAATATGCCCCACAGTATAACTAATTTTCTGGGACTTTAGAACCAGGAAGTTCATAGCTCGGAGGGAAAATGTCTCCATACATCGTTATCCTGAGCTAATGTTTTCCAAACATTTTCTTTTATAATTCATATCTAATATATAAAAATTAATATTTGTTTGTTTGCTTGTACTTTATACGCGGCCGTGCCGTTGATCCGATTGTGATGGGTTTTTTTTTGCAAAATGTTCAGGAGGTTCCCGGAATGAACATAAGCTATAAAAGAGTTGAGGTACTCAACTCCCACACCCTTAAAAAACGCCCTTTGTACTGAAAAATGTGAAAAAGTCATCTTTTACACTTAAATGGCTTACGCTGTCTAAACCATAACAAATACACAATATTAATGTACACAGAGTTGAATATCTTAAAAAAAAAACTCTACAAAAAAGTCCGCGACAGTATATGTTCATCTTTTACAGATAACACACAATAGCAATTTTTGTCTTTCATTGATGCCAAGGAGACCGGGATAAGTAGATTCCCGGGCAAGCGTATGCTGCCATACCATTCATCCGATATTCATGGGACTTTTTTTTAAAATGTTCAGGATTTTCTCGGGAAGGTTATAGGTTATAAGAGAATTTTAATGCTCAAGCCCTTCATCCTTAAAAATCACTTTCTATAGTGAAAAACGTGAAAAAATGTCGCTCTTTTTAAGCTTAAATGGCTTACGCTGCCTAAACCATAAAAATACACAATATTAGTGTACACAAAATTGAATATCTCAAAAAAAAAAAAAAACTCTACAGAAAATCCGCGACAGCATATGTTTATCTTTTAAGGTAACTCACAATAACAATTTTTGTCTTTCATTGATGCCAAGAAGATCGCGATAAGCAGATTCCCGAGCAAGCATAGCAGCGCACGGCGGGTATTCCTTTATGGATAACTCAAAATAACGAATTTTATCTTTCAGCTCATTTATGCCAAGTACATCTGGATGCGTAGATTCCCAGACAACGCCGGGTAATCAGCACGGGGTATCAAAAAATATTAACGACATAAATTTATATTTATTTTTCATTTTACTTAGTCAACTAACGGCAAAAAAACATAATTTATTTAGGTGTAGCAGCGCACGCCGGGTATTAGCTAGTGGTTAATATTATTCTATAATCAGATTCCAGGCCTACCTACTAGGCGCTTTCCACGCCTCACTTTCATCAACCATTCGTGCCACATGTCCAGTCTATAGCAGTCTACGAGACTTAACTCTTCTTATTACATTTGGTTTCTCATAAAAAAATGTAGGTCACTTTTACATAGCCTTGTCAATTACCCTGTCTGTTCGTCTTCCTTTGATCCAAAAATTTTTCTAACACATTTATTCTTCCCTTAAAATAAGAGACCATGTTTCTCATCCATGTAACTGGGAGGATCTCCGTTTTATATATTTCCTGTTTAACTTTTTTTTTTATGTACAGAAGTTGCATGACAAGAACCCTTCCACTGCATAATTGATTAATCTATGTGATTTTAGAGTTGATCTTCTGATTTTTGTTTGTATAATTTCACTGTGTAATTATCGTTCCTAGGTATTTGATGCAGCCACTTGTTCACAATTTCCCGAATTTATTATTAACTCTCCATTTTGCATTCAAATATTTATTGAATAAACATTACTTTGACTATTTAACTCATGCCACTTCGTGACTCGTGAATTTATCGATAATTTGGAAATCACTCGTGGCATTACTTATGACTATTTAACTCATGTCCCAAATGGGAGTCAATGACCGATCACATTTCAATGAATTTTGTTTTACAATCAATCACAGTCGTGTTTCACTTCGATAATTATCGAATTTTGATTACCAAAATAAAGAAAGCTCCTCCTTTTTAATATTCTAAACAGGTAATAACATTTTTACAGTGATTGACTCTCTAATAAATACGTTTAATATAGGAAATAACGAACAAATTCCTTCGAACTACACAATTGATGATTGTGTGTTCAATAATTCAGTTTCTAAACACTGATTTTACTGAGTTGTTTCCGAAAAAAAGTTAATTAATAACCTATAGGCCTAATGTTGGCAATAATATACAGCTTGATAGGTTTAATTTTTTCTCCACTAGGGTGCATTCTTACAAAATTGCGATCCTATTTGACAATAAATAGTGAGATCAAGTTGCAGTGATGATCAAATGAAACCTAACCGAACATTTCTCATTTGTTTTCATACATCGCCGTTTACATTAAATATATACATATTTTAAAATAACTATATTTAATAATGATTTGTGAGTAAACAGCTTAATTTTATTCGTTAAATAGTCCTAACAAGTGCCACTCTTGATTTCCAAATTCTCTAGATAAATTTGGAAATCACTCGTGGCATTACTTATGATAAAGAAAAAAGTCATTAGGGCGGCAAGATATCCGCGGGACAATTGAGTGGCGGTGTACGAAGACTACTGCTATAGAAAGCGAGAGAAACGGACGTTCCTAAAAACATATTTTGTGGATACAAGAAAGCAGGGTGCTCAAGCATTCGTCCGTTTTAATGAACGTATGATAAACGGGTGGGTGAGGACTCAACGGGAGTTGATGACATTTGCCTGCTAAAGAAACGATGGAGATGGCACCACGTGAAACCCAGCTCCGAGAGTCGGGTTCGACTCCCATTGGAGCAACGAGTGGGCGCTATATTAAGAGTAAGAAACTTGGCAATCATGCAGGAAAATCGACACACAGCGGTGACAGCAAGAAGAGGGAGGTGAGCCCCCGGCGACAATTAAGGAGCCGCATGTCAAACAAGACATTGAGATACAATGTTAGTCCTAGTCAAAATCAGATCACGAGACGCCACTGATGTCACTTCTGGTTTCGTTTCATGCAAAGATAGCAATGTGATATTTAACGTTAGGCTTCTGTTTTTATATCCTGTTCGAAGTTATAAGTTACTCTGACTACTGCAATTGGATTTAGAGATTGTAATATATCTTTAGAAGATGAAGAAGGTCTACAACTTAATGGTATTAATAAGCTGTTAGTTTATGCTGATGGTGTAATACTATTGGGCGATAACGAGGAGATACTAAATGCCAACACGCCCACACCCTATTGAGTAGCACTAAGAAATTGGGGCTGGAATTATATTTCAATAAAACTAAATACATGGTCACACGTAGAAATACATTAGGCCTATGTAATGGAAATTGACAGCTAATGACAAATGAGGGAAATTTTGAGGAAGTGGCTGAATTCATATACCTAGGAACAGCAATCACAAATAGGAATGAGATGCAAGAAGAAATTAAACACAGGCTCAATTCTGGAAATGTGTGCTGTTATGCATTACAGAGACTCTTGTCGTCCCAACTCCTTAAAAAAAAAAAAGTTAACTGAAAATATATAAAACTAGTATTCTACCAGTTACATTATATGGATGCGAAACGTGGACTCTTAGTTTAAGGGAGGAAAGGAGATTACAAGTATCTGAGAATAAATTTCTTAGGAACATTTTTGGACCAAAGAGAGATGAACAGACAGATGACTGGAGAAGACTACATAACAGTGAACTACATGGTCTTTATAGGAAGCAAGATATAATGAGAACAGTTAAGTCTCCTAGACAGCGATGGTCAGGATATGTTGCACGACTGGGGAATGAAAGACGTGCATGGAAGCTTCTTGTAGAAAAACCAGAGGGAAAACGCCCAGTTGGTAGACCAAGAATGAGGTGGAGAACAATATCAAGAATGATTTGAGGGAAGTAGATTATACAGGAAATGATTGGAAAACATTAGCTCTGGATAGAGATGTATGGAGAATTTATGTCTGCACGGCCATGAACCTACGGGTTCGATAGTGCCAGTGAGTTAGTTAATAGGAGATTACGACTTATTTTGTGTAAAATTGACATTAAACTTTGTAATATTATCTCCTATATAGGAGATTAAACATGCTTGTTTTATAAACAGACGTAACTCCAGTTTGTAGATTATGATCGTCATGGCACTGCAGGCCTAGAAAGCCTTTGGCAGTCTGCCGGCTGTTGGCCTCACATCCATATTTGTCAATCACAGAGGTAATCAAGCCAATACAGGGGTGACACATGATTATTATCTTGATTCTCCGTCATTATAGTTGAAGTCGCTATTTATGTAGCTACTAAATTCCTCAATTATTGAGGACGACTGATTTCAGATACTCATTCTAATATTTTAAAAATCTTACTACATAACCTCAATTGTGATTTACAATGGATTTTGTTGTTGTCTAATGTGCTGCATCTAACATTGACGTCATTAGCAGTCTTGCTCTCCTATACTTTGAGGTCTTAGAATCTTCATGTTTGACAGCGATACCGTTGTTCAGATGACCTTCGCCCATTTCTTCAACAGGGCGAAGGCAGAACATTGATTTTGTTAAGGTGTTTTGCCAGGCAGTCGTGGCCCGTTGGATTTTAGAAATATTGACAATAATGTGTGTACTCATACATACATGGGTCTAATTTACATGAGAAAATTTCTTTCCCCGAGGGGACTCAAACTAGTTACCGTATCATAACTTTGTGCCAAGGCATGATCCCTTATACCGTTTGTCCAAAGTGTGGGAGAATTAATAGGTCACAATTAATATTTATGTGTACAGTTGGTTAGAGAGGTTGTAACAGGTTACCTAATTGCCAATCTATTCTACATAAAACCATTTGGCATTGAAATTAATAATAGGAGGTTATGATTTTTACTTTGTACGAGTACTGATGACTTATCCACTTTAATAAGATAGACCATACATTTGGTGTCCACCGCTGTGGTCTCGAGGCAGCGTGCTGCCTTGTCACGCAGCGGGCCCGGGTTCGATTCCAGGTCGGGACGGGCTCCTGGGTGAAGTTTTTTCGGGGTTTTTCCTCACCTGTAAGATAAATGTCGGGAGCTTAGGGCCCAACGATCCCCGAAAAATCATCCGGCCATCATCATGATCATCCTTATCATTATCATCATCCTTCTCCGGTGTGGAAAGCAACGGAAAGCTACCACACCTACTAAAGCTGCAAAGCATAGCATGAAAATGCTATGAATGTAGTGAAGAACCTGCCCTCGGGCAGAATTACTATGGATGGATATATTTAGTCTACATTAGTTCTATCCTATACATATCCTATGTCAGCTTTCTTTTAAAATTCGTAATGTTTGTCGACAGATGAAGCAGGGTATTTGTATACGTAATTTGAAATTACCTACAGCGCGTAAGACAGTTGGTTTCTGGCCATGGGATTCTATTTAATATGTTATCAACTTTATTCCATTTTCAAGTCCTAATAGGAATTAAGATTTTTAAAATACACTATATAAAGCTTTTAAATTATAAATTAGTATCTTATTCTCAGTCAACTATTAGTTGAGGACGACTGAAAATAATGTACTAATTTTATAATTTAAAAGCTTTAATATGAATTAGTCCACTGCTGTGGTCTCGAGGTAACGTGCTGCCTTGTCACGCAGCGGATCCGGGTTCGATTTCCAGTCCGGACAGGATCCTGGGTGAGGTTTTTTTCGGGGTTTTTACTCACCTGTAAGTCAATGTTTTTAAAATGCATTATGAAACTCCGTTGATGTTACTGTGTTAAAGTTTTAATAATTGTATAACAATACTTGATATCTGTCCTCAATAATTTGCAGTGTTGTTTTATAGGAGATCTTTCGATAACTTATGTATCATCTTCTGCTTTCATTTTAGTACGGACTGTTGTTGGTAATTATTTTGTACAGAAGGTTTATGCTGGGTATGTTCTCGTTCAGCAGGTGTTTATTTGTGGTTACCTTGATGATTTCTAATTCTTCGAGAACGTTGATTTTCGATACATCGTTTTCTCTATGCAAGATCGATAATAAGTTGTTTGTTGAATTGATGTCCTGCTTCTACTACATATTATCGACCCTGCATAGAGAAAACGATGTATCGAAAATTAACTTTCTCGAAGAATTAGTAATCATCAAGGTAACCACAAATAAACACCTGCTGAACGAGGACATACCCAGCAATATAAACCCTCTGTACAAAATAATTACCAACAACAGTCAGTACCAGAATGAAAGCAGAAGTTGATACATAAGTTGTCGAAAGGCCTCCTATAAAACAACACTGCAAATTATTGAGGATGACTAAGATATGAGGTACTGTTATACGATTATTAAAACTCACCTGTAAGACAAATGTTAGGAAGCTTAGGGCCCAACAGTCCCCGAAAATCACCCGGCCATCATCATCATCGTAATCATTATCATCATCCTTCACCGGTGTGGAAAGCAACGAAGTTACCACACCTTTGATTCCCTAGTAAAGTTGCAAAACATAGCATGAAAATGCTATGATTGCGGTGAAAGACCTGCCTTCGGGCAGAATTACTATGGATGGATGGAACAGGAATTATTGAACACTCTGCAGGAAAATTTCTATTACTGTATATTGTATGTTAGATACCCAAAATATTTTGTAGCAGCGTTAAAATTATGTTTTTCAAATGTTGTTTGTTTGTTTGTTTGTTTGTGTGTGTTCCAATGACTCCTACTTCTCTTTTCATACATTGGCTCCGCGATAGGAAGATAGATCCGTTAATGCGTGTAGTTTTTTAAACTGCGCAGCACTTAGGGAAACTACTTTTTATATATGATGTATACTTATCCTAGTTTTTATTATTGATTTCGTACATCTCAATGATGGATAAAACATATTTGAAGAGAAAAATTATACGCTCAGACCGGGACTTGAACCCGGGACCCTTGGTTCTCTAGACCAAGTGCTCTACCAACTGAGCTACCTGAGCAAGTACCGATCTAAACGCAAATCTTTCTCTATATACATTGTAATTCCATCCACCAAATGCTGTGAAGCCATGCTTCTATCTATGTCTTCTTAATAAAGGAGCCGCATTTGCAAGATAGAAGCATGGCTTCACAGCATTTGGTGGATGGGAATTACAATGTATATAGAGAAAGATTTGCGTTTAGATCGGTACTTGCTCAGGTAGCTCAGTTGGTAGAGCACTTGGTCTAGAGAACCAAGGGTCCCGGGTTCAAGTCCCGGTCTGAGCGTATAATTTTTCTCTTCAAATATGATTTATCCATCATTGAGATGTACGAAATCAATAATAAAAACTTGGAAAAAGCCGTACTGGGCTGTAATGTATAATTCCCAAATATGTCTTCTTAATAAAGGAGCCGCCATTTGCAAGATAGAACATGGCTTCACAGCATTTGGTGGATGGAATTACAATGTATATAGAGAAAGATTTGCGTTTAGATCGGTACTTGCTCAGGTAGCTCAGTTGGTAGAGCACTTGGTCTAGAGAACCAAGGGTCCGGGTTCAAGTCCCGGTCTGAGCGTATAATTTTTCTCTTCAAATATACTTATCCTGTATACAGAGAAGATGGATCCGTTATGTTTCATGCTATATCTTCATGTCCAAGTTTTTTAAGAATATTCTAAAATTATCTTTGAGGTAACTATTCAGGTTAAATTACTGAACAGATACCCTGTGGTCAGCTATAATTTTAAACTACTGAGGCTTTTTGCAATGCCGTCCATCTTCAGCATCGTAAATAATATTTTGAGCGATGATAAGTGTTCGTAACTTATTATCTGATCCCTCTGTCCAGGGTAAAGTGATCTGCCTTACCTGCAGTGATAGCGGGAAGACGAACGCTTATTGTACTGGATTATAAAGAGCAGAAAGACGGTTTACTTCACACGGTTCTAGCAAAAGAACAGAATTTCGTGCACTGGTGATGATTTTTCATGCAAATTTTTTTGTCCTGTAATGGTTAGGAGATAAGACCTCTATTTCGATTCCTGAAGCGGAGGAGAGGACGTTTTTCTTTTCTTACTTAATCGAACATCCATACTTAACGTGGACTAGGCAGTAGTCAAATGGTAACAACGTCTGAATATAAATATTTCATTTGTTAATTCTTCTTCTTCCTTCCCAAGTATTAAGCCAAGGCCTGTTACGATCCTATAGAAATTTTCCCTCCAGCGTTTGAAGGAAATTCTCGTATAAGACTTGAAAGCATATTAATAGTCCCTTCGATTGGTTGCTGGCCAAAGGAAGGCAAACCGTGATGGGGCTGCCATCTTATAGCCTCTGGTCAGGCTTTTCTGGAGAAGAAAAGAAAATAAAGAAAAGAAGAAATGGAAGAAAGGAAAGACTCCCTAGCCCTCGGATGCCCTAATAGCGTCGGAGTCGAAAAAAACAAGAGTTACCAAGAGAGGTTAGATAGTAAAGTTAAAAGAATGCAAACGCAAGTAAGTGGAAGAAATGTTTTGCTCAGCTTGGGCACCTTGTGGTCGCCATCCACATATTCCCCTAGATGAGGACCCCTGAGAAATCGGGTATTATAGATTCCGTTGGGAGAAAACAAACATGGCGGTCGTTAGGGCGAGTTTTTAAATTTCGGCTTTCAGATAACCTCACCATTCCTAATAGTCAGATTTTTGGGGCAATGCTTTTCTTGATTTATTTAAATGACATAGCCATAATAGGCTACCTACCTTCTTTGCGAAAAATAAAAACTGCGGCCGCTAGAGTGATTTAAATTTTCATTTAAGCTTAAATCTCACTGTTAATAGTCAGATTTTGCTAGTAACTGATCTCGACCTTATTTATCCTAATTGGATGTTATATATCGACCTTGGTTCTAAAAGAAACAAAAATCGCGGTCGCTAGAGCGTAAACAGACTCGCATACCTATGTAACATTTGTCATGTTTATTTTTGGTACCTAGTAAGTAGGATTTTGAAGTATTTAATTAATGTTGGGAAGTAAACATTATGAGGTATAATCATTAAAATTCATCGGAGAACATATTGTTTAAACAACTCACCTCATAGGATTCATGCTTCCATGATATCGCGATTTCAAACATAATCATGTTCATCGTCAGCCATAACTCCGACTGACGGCCGAAGAATTTCATTAGTCGGAGTTATGGCTGACGATGAACATGATTATGTTTGAAATCGCGATATCATGGAAGCATGAATCCTATGAGGTGAGTTGTTTAAACAATATGTTCTCCGATGAATTTTAAGGATTTTGAAGATTTGTCATTTCATAAAAGATAATATTTTTACGATTAGGTCTCTATAACCTTAATAACTATTATTTCGGCATTTGCTAAAAGAGGAAGAGACTCTGGCAAAATATTTGAGGAAGGCTGTGATCCAAAGACAATGATGATGATCCATGAAATATCACCATTTATGTGAGTGATATTGAGAGTTCATTGAAGAGATCCTTCCATTTAATTCATTCTCTAACGGAAACTTTACTCAAGCGAGATACTACCCGAAGTTTATCCTATGTTATAAACTATGCAAATCTCACTCAAGTCTTTCATTGTGGACTTGAGAAAACTTTGGCTGACAGCCAATAGAGATGTGACTGACAGAAGAATGATTTCGAGTTTATACGAGAAATCGGGTGTTGGTATTTTCAAACTTTCAACCTCAACATGGTACCCAATATTACTACAGTCTGCTGCACATCTCCACAATCTAAATTCACTTCTCAGCAAAGTAATTTAATTTATTCTCTTGACAGTCATAGCGTTTGTCTACTGCCTATCATATGTTAGATAATCTAATTTTTATAATAATAATATAATAATAATAATAATAATAATAATAATAATAATAATAATAATAATAATAATCATGATAATAATCATGATAATGATAATGATAATGATAATAATAATAATAATAATAATGATAATAATAATAATGTTGATGATGATGATGCACTGTGAGGATGATGATTATGATAATGTTTTATAAGTATATCTGGCTCTACCTGTATATCCTCACGTAGAGCAAAGGTGCTCCCTTGCCGGAGAGTTACTTAATCGGATATAATTTACTTACGCTATTTCCTTACAGATGTCAGTGAGTTACAAGTGGTTAGCTCATTGCCTCAAACAGACACATAGTGGGCAATTAAGGAATTACTTGGATGGAAAAGACATTAAGTTTTGATCAGAGACTGTAATTTAGGCTTTAGGTTCTTTTACCAGCCCGAACATCTTCAGACTAGGGGTCCACGGTTTAAATTATCTCCGTAACAATTATCCCTTAAATTATTCAATCCCAAAAATCCATCGACCTCAGCGGATTTTAAACCATGACCCTCAGGATCAATGGCAAGGAACATAATCCTAGACCACAGAAGCAGATAAATTTTACAAGTTTCTACAAGTTATTTAATGCTCAGAATAGAAACAGACGTGCATTCCGCTCTTCATTAATTATAATACAGCCGAGCAGTGTAAGGCATCTTGCTTTAGTGTATAGGTATGAGACATGTGGGAATTTTCTTTCCCCGTGGAATTTCAGTAACTCTGTGGCCAGTGCTCACTCAGGAACTTGAGGAATTCCAGTAGCTATAGTAGCAAGTAACAGTTTTAGGTTGAGAAAATCAGCTATAACTCTGTGAGACTCGATATCCGTGTCACTCTTATATTGGCTGGGTATATTGGCTGGGTAATCGTCGACCTTTGTATATATACTGCATGTGGATGTGAGGTTACCAGTTGGCTGGTAGGCCAAGATGCTGTCACCTGTTGAACACTCGTTTTTTAAATCTTTTCTTATCCCCATTAGATCTTTCTTTATCTCAACTTCTTGCTCTTTTTTGTCCTCGCGCCGTAGCCGAGTAGGTTAAGGCAAGATGCCTTGGCGCAGATCTACGGGACTTGCGTAGGTTCGAGTCCCGGGAGAAGAAATTTTCTCATGGAATTTCGGCCAATATGGGGCCGGTGCCCACCCAGTATCGTGGGAAATTTTGGTAGCTACAATAAGTAGCTTCTCCGGGTTGAGAAAACCAGCTATAACGGCTGTGGGACTCCACATACTGACCACATGTCACTCCCACACTAGCTGGATGATCGTTCATCTATCTGATTAACACATGTGGATGTGAGGCCAGCAGACGGCTGGTGGACCAAGGGCCTTCTAGGCCTGTCGCGCCAAGATGTTTATAAATAAATAAACAAACAAATACATAAGTAAATAAATAAATAAATAAATAAATAAATAAATATATATATATAGGCCCTATATATATTTTTATTTCTGACACCGACACAAGGTACTTTGTAGCCAATAACTGGTGTATGATTTTTTAACACGATTTTTATAGTCAGGACTAGTCACATCCGAGACAAACAGCCACATGATAATCTTCAATGAATTGTAGCACTTTTTCATTTGAGCACAAATAAAATGAAAAACAAATGGACGAGTAAAGCTCTCGAGAGCAAATGACATACTGGCGCCTCATCTCAGGAAACTTGACATGTTGCGCAACATGTCTACGATTGCACCTTGTCTTCCATTCTGCCCAGGAGAACATAGACTTACAAATTTTGGTCTGGCGACGGATTAGGAGACCGCGATTTGTCTAGACACACATGTCTATAGACACATCGATAGGCACGTCTCAGAGACCAAAATCACATAAAGCAAGCCTTTACAATGGAAGCAGTAGAAAAAAATCCTATAAACATTGTTCTTATAATATATTAGTTCTTATAATATTTAGAAGCAACGGGGTACACTGATTTAAAAAACGAGTTTGATGCATGATTACATTCTTAAAGCACAATTTTATGTAGTGGCAGAGGGGTGTAAGTGTATGCGTTAGGAGTAAATAATGTATAAGTGTTATATTTTCAATTACAAATTATTTTCTTATAGGCCACAACTTCAACTTTAAACCTGGTTTTCTCAGT
This sequence comes from Diploptera punctata, assembly GCA_030220185.1. Lineage (NCBI taxonomy): Eukaryota > Metazoa > Arthropoda > Insecta > Blattodea > Blaberidae > Diploptera > Diploptera punctata. Next base: position 69,356 of record JASPKZ010000367.1, on the reverse strand, counting down.
ACTTCAGAACTTGCACACCTTTGCTTCTATCCGCCTCAATTATATTAAAATATTCTGAGGTAAGATATGTTACATTGTTAGAGCGTTCTTATCTTGTACCTGTCTTGCATGCCATGAGAGATTATAAGTGTAAACATCATTTTCATGAGTGGCGATACATAATGACGGATGGATTGTTCTTCTAACCTTAAACTACTCCGTAAACTGAACTCCTGGGCGCGATTGGCTTAGAAGGCACTTTGGCCTACCATCCGGCTGATGGCCTCACATCCACATGTGTTAGTCACATAGGTGGACGATCTTAGAGCCAGTTTAGGAGTGGCCCGTGACAAACATATCGAGTTCTCCAACAGGCAGCTATAGCGGTTTTTTTTAATCCTGGAGACGCAATATATTGTAGCCATCCAAATTACTCATGATGCTGTGTGGGCAACGGTCTCTTACTAGATTCGATGAGAAAATGTATTCCCCTATGGAGACTCAAACCAGAGCATGCCCCACGGTAAGATGCTTTAGACCCCTCGGCTATGGCGGGGACCTCCTGACCTTAACCCTTAAAATTTTTGCATTTGGATAATTTAAAAGCCATATGGTATGTAGCCCCCATAAATGATATCCATCCATTATTAATTCTGCCCGAGAGCAGGTCTTTCATAGCATTTTCATGCTATGCTTTGCAGCTCTACTAGGGAATTATAGGTGTGGTAGCTTCCCGTTGCTTTCCACATCGGTGAAGGATGATGATAATGATAGCCGGATAATTTTCGGGGACCGTTGGGCCCTAAGCTTCCTGACATTTATCTTTCAGGTGAGGAAAAACTCCGAAAAAAACTCACCCAGGAGCCTGTCCCGACCGGGAATCGATCCCGGGCCAGCTGCGTGACAAGGCAGCACGCTACCTCGAGACCACAGCGGTGGACATAAATGATATAACAATACGAAAATATGTATTTAATGCCTGTCGGACAGTTCGATAATAACCAAATAGTGCAAGATTCTCTTGTAGGACGGAAGGTTGCAGTGCAATGATTAGATATGTCATGTGGAACATTTGCTGTGAAAGGAGAGCAAAGAGTTCCACAGTGGGATAACAGTGCTTCCACAACAACAAAAACAAAGTAATTTCACTGAAAGTAAGGTGATTCTACTGTAGACCTTAGGACATTTCTATGTTAAGGTTTCCACTTTTGTAGACAATCGACTGAATGGTCATCTTTACTCCAAGAAAATGCGTCTGAAAAAAAAAGTAGTAATGACTGTGTACAATATTTCAATACCTCATTGAATGTTAGAAATCTCAGATAACTGGACGGTTCGGGTTCGATTTAGGGCAGCATGGAATGTTCTCTTCAGTGGTAGCTTGAAGAATATCTGCGATTGCACTGATTACAGGCAGAAATAATTCTTAAAACAAGATCCTTTTCCTCAGTTAAGTGAACGTTAAATCGACTCGACGCTCAAATTCACCATCAGCAATGACACAGCCCAAGAAGGGCCTTGACCTTCCTCAACATCATTATTATCTGTCCCTAGCTTTCTCTTTCCAGTACTTCCAATTCAAAGCCTTTAATTATCTTATTTTACAACATTCAACAATATATATATAATATTTTCTTAGATTTTCCAAGAGGTCACTTACCGAACATTTGCCTTTCCATGACCATCTTATGTGTCCATTTTCAGTACATATGCAGCTCACTGTAACCTTTTCAATTAAATTACTGTTGACTCCTTGGGTTCTGTACACAGATCATATAATTTATCATCATATCTTTTTTCAGTTTCTCTGTAATACACTTCTTAATATTTCCCTTTCAAATTTATTTAACATATCGTGAGTTTTCTTTATTACAACCAGGTTTCATTTATACCCTAATATCGGTTGTATTGTCTGTTTATAGGAATTATCAGATTTCAAACCTAAATGTGTGGAATGAAGGGAAAAAAGGGACAGATATAGCTTGTTCCTAAGTAACGGGGAGAGCAGTGGATTAAGATATACCGTAATTCATACCAAATTTTCATAGATATATTTTATAAACAAAGAACACGGATATATTGAATAGACGGCGCAGTTTTTTATCCTTCGATCTGGTCAAAAATGTTTGTTTTTTATTTATATATGCTTTAACAACTAAACCTTAATACATCGCTGTAGTCGAAGAATTTAAGTCATGGTGCCCTGGTGCAGAGATACGAGATTTGTGCTGGTTCGAGTTCCCATGGGTGAAGACATTTTCTCATGGAATTTCGACCAGTGTGGGATGGTGTCCATCCAGAATCGTGACGAATTTGGATTGCTGCAATAAGTAGCGGCTCCAGGTTGATAAAAACAGTTAAAACGGCTGTGGACTCGAAATGCTGACCACATATCACTCCTATACTGGCTATATAATTCACCTATGTGACTAACACATGTGGATATGAGCCGCGCAGCCGACTCTAGGACAAGGGCCTTCTAGATTCATGGTATCTTTAGTTACTTCCATAAATTGTGTATGTATGTAGCGTGCAGCCATTTATTTTCTGTAAAATTTAACAATTAAATTTTAATTGTATTATGGAAAGACGATTAAGCTAGGCCACGTTAATTAAATTACAATCCAATATTTACCTTGATAACTGAAAACAAAAGTACAAAAACATAAGATCAAGTTGTTGATCCCAGATTTCAAATATCTAATACCTCTCATTACATAATGTCAAATGATTGTGCAAGCCGAGATAAGAATCAAGATATTATTAAAATAGTTTTGTCTAAATTTGTAAGAATTTTTGCTGCATGAAAATGATTGTGCTGTATTGTGGCGATCTGTTGAAAATATAGATTTTAGCGACCTGCACTCTAGACAGCCAGTTATATCAATACATCAGGTTATTAACGGAGACGTTTCAAGCATGCGAACAGTAATTAGGAGATTTAAAAAATAAAAACGTTGGCAAAATGCCAAATTTGCTTCAAACTTTCACCCATCTGCTATTTGCTTAGTCAAGAGTTGAAGAAAATAGACACAAAATAACTCTTGTTTAATTATTTTTAAACAGATTTTCAGGAAACTATTTGAACATCTTTCTGTGGTTTAGCGTTACGCAAGTGTTTCCAATTAAGTCAGCATGTAGCAATTTGGACGAATGAGCACACAAAGTTCTGAAGCACTTCAACTCTTTGTTTACGTATAACATTAAGTAAACTTAACTATGAAAACTTTATGCCTTAAATGAATCAATTTGTTTTTTTTTGTGAGATGACCGTTTATCAGTCTTTCAAGGGATAAATTACCAACTACATCCATACTTATCAATAGTTGTCGGATGACCTCGGTTATAGTTAGTTCTAGCGACATGATACTATCGTATTTTATTCACGTTTCCGTTATAGCCAGTTATTACTAACAAGTTTATTCAGGTTAGGTACGATTGTTTAGGTTAGGTTAGATTCGGTAGATTTGATTACTTACTTGACGCCATTCATGTTTTTGTTAGTGTGTTTTAATACGTTGGTTATTATTTAGTAAATGACTAATATATATTTTACCATTGTTAATGGGTGTATTTTAGGATATTTATACCTCAACTTCTCATTTCATTTTTAGACATTTTCTGACTAAAAATCAAACATTCACACACTCACATACACAAACACGTATACGTGCACTTACACGTAAACAAAACATACACACAAATACACATTTTCACAAATACACATATACACACAAACGCACAAATGCACCCATGCACACAAATACGTCCATACAACAAATGCACACACACACACACACACACACACACACACACAATATCCATGACACTGCAAACATTCACCTCACTCACTTGATAAAGTACAGTGCAGATGCGGGAGGGCGGCCTTGAAACAAATATCACGTAGTTTCGCTGCATAATCCTTCAATGAAGTCTTGGAGTAACGAGGATTATTATGTTATTAGTTATTACACTGTTTTAATTGCTCTGTATACGTCATAAGTTACGTCTAATCCGAGAAAGAACTTTCTGCAAACCTTTAAATACAAATTTTACATATTAGCAAATAATTTAAAAAAATGTACGATCAACTCCAATCTACGAATGTTTCATGTTTTAAGTAATGTTTCTTACTCAAAATTAAAAGAAATAAACCTTCAGCATGTAACTAGCGTTAATAACTTTTTCCTCTAAATTCGTGAGTGCTTATGTAAGTGAAAAGCTACGTAATTACTTACTTACTTACTTACTCACTGGCACTATCGAACCCGTAGGTTCATGGCCGCGCGGACATAAGCTCTCCATTCATCCCTATCCTGAGCTAATGCTTTCCAATCATTCCCTGTATAATCTACTTCCCTCAAATCATAGTTAATGTTGTTCTCCCACCTCATTCTTGGTCTACCAACTGGCGTTTTCCTTCTGGCTTTCCTAGAAGAAGTTTCCATGCACGTCTTTCATTCCCCATACGCGCAACATGTCCTGCCCATCGCAGTCTACGAGACTTAACTGTTCTTATTATATCTGGCTTCCTATAAAGACCATGTAGTTCATTGTTATGTAGTCTTCTCCATTCACCTGTCTGTTCATCTCTCTTTGGTCCAAAAATTTTCCTAAGAACTTTATTCTCAAATGCTCGTAATCTCCTTTCCTCCCTTAAAGTAAGAGTCCATGTTTCGCACCCATATAATATAACTGGTAGAATAATAGTTTTATATATTTTCAGCTTAACGTTTTCTGAAAGGAGTTGGGACATAAAAAGTCTCTGTAATGCATAATAGCATGCATTTCCAGAATTGAGCCTATGTTTAATTTCTTTGTGCATCTCATTCCTATTTGTGATTATTGTTCCTATGTAATTAATAGTTTTAATTTATTATTATTAACTATGATTTGAGGGAAGTAGATTATACAGGGAATGATTGGAAAACATTAGCTCAGGATAGGGATGTATGGAGAGCTTATGTCCGCGCGGCCATGAACCTACGGGTTCGATAGTGCCAGTGAGTAAGTAAGTATTATTATTATTTATTATTATTATTATTATTATTATTATTATTATTATCATGAAAATCAGTAGTAGTAGCAGCAGCAATCAAAAATAAAAAAAAACCTAAACTGCTTGGCACGACAGGCCTATAAGGCCCTTGGCCTACCAGCCGGCTGCTGGCCTCACATCTACATGTGTTAATCACAGAGGTAGACGATCATTCAGCCAGTGTAGGGGTGACATGTGGTCAGCATGTCGCATCTCCCGCTGTTATATCTGGTTTTCTCGACCTGGAGCCGTTACTTACTGTAGCTACCCAAATTCTTCACGATGCTGGTTGGGTACCGGTCCTATACTAGCCGAAATTCCATGAGAAAATTTCTTCCCCCAGGGAGACTCGAGCCAGCGCATGTCGCGTAGCTCTGCGCCAAGGCCTCTTGCCTTAACCACTGGGCTACGGCGCGGGACTTAGTAATTAAAAGTGATGTTCACAAGTAATCAGAAAACTAAAATGTTTGTAATGTTTCTGTTAATTTAAGAACACAAGTAAATGTATGAGAAATGTTATTCATGGGGATTCTTGAGAAAACAGGGTATATTCAGGACAGTTATTGTATCCACATAATTGAAGAGTGCTTTAAGAAGATGTTTTTTACAGTGAGCAGGAAAAATGTATATAATTATTTAAACTGCGTCTAGTGCTCGTTTCATCTTATAAGCAGTAATGTAACTACACCAATAAATATATTAGATAGTTAACACTTTTCATTTAGATGTTCACTTTTAAGGAAATTGTTCAGTTAAGGAGCTGGTTTGTGACATTTTTTCATATGTTACGCACATTCTTTCTCTAAGAACAACAGTTTCGTTAAAAATAACCATCTACTTTTAATGGAATACTGTTATTACAAATGTTTTATGGGTCTACCTATACATTACATTTTACAGGTATGCTAGCGTTGAAAGAATGAGCTTATATGAAAATTACATAGGACCCATATGAAATATGTGTCTATGTTATATGTAAAATTCAGTTGAAGGATTCCTAAATACATCTTCTGCTGAGTGTAGTTATTCACAGAAACATAACAATTGTAAGCTATTTTTAATTTTTCAACTTCAAATGCCAATGTATCATCAATTTTTTTCTTATGTATTTACCTTCACGTTGAATTTTCCGTATCTAAATTGCTTAAATATACAGCGTGGAAATAAATCCTATGACAAACGTGTAGACGTTGTTCTGGAATGTTCGTTAAGTGTTCTCATACTCGGAGCAGCTTTTTAAAGAATGCGTTGCTGTATTGCGCGCGTAACACGTTCCTTGGATATTATCATCTCATAACCAAGGACAGGATTTTTACGTACTTGGATATACTTTCAACACGTTTAAAATTCATATCAAAGCACCGTTGAGGTTATGTAATAAGATATTAAATATAAAATTAGTACCTGGTAAGTCAGTCGTCCTCAACTAAATTATTAAACTTCATCAAGTAATAGATGGAAAAAAAGCTAACCATAGCAGCTTTCATATGATCTACACACTTCCTTGGCTGGAATGATTATTCAGTTATATTATTAACAGTAATACACCTCTATTTTGGTTTCAACCAATTAAGAATAAAATTAGGGTAAGTTAATACCCCGTAGAAAAATAAAAAAAAACAAACACGTTTAAAATGGAGGCCTTTCAAAATCAATGTTTCATCTTCTGCATTTTAACTGGTATTGATGTTGTTGCAACCTATACAACAAATCAGTAACAGTTAAAATGCAAAAGACGAAACATTGATTTTGAAAAGTCTCCATATTGGAATTACTTGATGAAGTTTAAAATAATTTAGTTGAGGACGATTGACTTACCAGGTACCAATTTTATATTTAATATCTTACTGAATATATTTTACAGGGTCTAAACCCAAGCACCTATGCTTATGTATACAAATCCGTGCATTGCCTATATGGATATGAAACATGGGCTATAAAAAAAATGAATCCGCATCACAGCAACACAGATGAAATTCATGAGATCACCTCGTGGCAAGATCATAAAACAAACATAGACATCTTACCAGAACTTAAGGTTGAATCCATTCTTTGAAAAATACGAAATTACAGAAACAAATGGGGACCAATATGGAAGAATGACCAGAAAGACTGCCGAATTTAATATTAAATAATATCAATAATAGGCCTACTTGTTAGTACTTAATGGAATGATTAAAAAAATTTGATGTTTCAATTACTTATTAAAATTATGGACATTGAAAAGTTCCTATTAGTTTCACACGTTGAAGTTATTGAATTTTACCATCGAATGCATGTTTCGATGCTGTATATAGGCCATGGTATTTAAGTCAACATATATTTTACTGAAAAACCTCAATATCATTTAATAAAGTTAGTACGGAGATCCTGGAATGCTAAGCGGCTTACATGATTGGATTTATGGTTTGTAAACTACATTAATTTCTACAAGATAGAACGTTCTGGAACTAAAAGCTACTTGCCATTTTAATCCTTTTACTTAATAATATGATACATTGCATTTTAAAAACGATAAAAGTTAGTAATACCCTATTAATTCTAACGCCCCGCTATTGTATAAAATCCTAACATTCCATGTTCCTAGGAACATGTCCCTATGTTTGAGTCTTTGGCATGGGTTCCCTGAAGTAGTCCCCGCCCGGAGAACCGAATGGGGTATTCCATGTCCGAATTTCTTGACGGTTGTATTTTTACGGCGAAAGATCGACCAAGGTACTTTTTTCGTCTGGCTTATCACCTTCGACCAGTCCGGCATGGGTAACATTATCGGCAGCAATGCTACCGCCGGCATAGCTCTCGGGACATGTGGCACGAATGGGGAATGAAAGGCGTGCATGGAAGCTTCTTGTAGGAATACGCTCAGTTGGTAGACCAAGAATGAGGTGAGAGAATAACATTAACTATGATTTGAGGGAAGTAGATTATACAGGACGTGATTGGAAAACATTGGCTCAGGATAGGGATGTATGGAGAGCTTATGTCCTCGCGGCCATGAACCTACGGGTTCGATAGTACCAGTGAGTTATATAGTACCCTATTAATTACGTATTGTAGAATATTCAATGTATTCAAATATCTATTCAGTACAGGCACGATTGGGGAATGAAAGTAGGGCCTGGAATCTTCTTCTAGGAAAAAAAATAAGAGAAGGCTTCTAGTAGATGGGCCAAGGATAATGTGGGAGCATAATATTAATCACGATTTGAGGAAGGTGAATTACAACTAACTCGCACTATCGAACACGTGATTCAAGGCCGCGCGGACATAAACTTTCCATATGTATCTATCCTGAGCTAATGTTTTCCAATCATCCTCTGTACAATCTACTTCTCTCAAATCATGATTGTTATACTCCCACCTCATTCTGGGCGTTTTCCCTCTCGTTTTCCTACAAGAAGCTTCAATGCCACTCTTTCATTCCCCATTCGTGCAACATGCCGCGTCCATCGCAATCTAGGAGACTTAACTGTTCTTATTATATCTGGTTTCCTATAAAGGACATGTAGCTCACTGTTATAAAATCATCTCCGTTCGCCTGTCTGGTTCAGCTCTTTCATCCAAGAGAGATGGACAGGGAATTATACAAGGAATAATTGGAAAACGTTAGCTCAGGATAGGGATGTATGGAGAACTTACCCACGCAGCCACGAATATCCGGTTCCGATAGTTCCAGTGAATTAGCCTATTTACAGGACATAGACTTATACAGAATGTTTCACTTATAAATATAATAAAATAAATAGCTATAACTTCTGAACTATAGGTCATTAGGTCATGCAGTGAAAGAGAGATACAGAGATACATTTACAACGATGCCGGCTTTCTTTCAACTGTCAAACCGATTCTGGGGCAATGTGGTTACTGTAGTGATTTGTAGATAGAATGCGTTGGCACCGGCAACAGCAACAGCGAAAGAAAGCACATGGTGTCAGTTGCCATAGGAAACGGCAACTGAAAGAAACAATCCCCTTCAAATAGTAGAGGTGATGAAAAAGTACATGATCTTGAACGGTAAAGTAAGAATAAATGCCCTGTAATACGAATCTATAGATGAATACAACTGTTACAAAGACTGAAAACTGGGAATTGTTTTTTGCATTAGGCCTATGTTTCATAAACCTTACCATGGCTTCCGTTAGTGGCATGGTAAATGTTCAACCTGAACCCATATGTTACGAAGCATTGTTGAAAGCAGCATAAATTGTTTCTTTTATGATGTCAAATTACCTTCTGGCGTCGAGTAGACTTGATTTTTAATAAACCCCCCCCCCAAAAAAAAATCAGGTCTAGCGTTGTGATGTAAGGTGATCTTTCGATTCGTCTTGCAGGGAGATTGTCGTCTTGATGTGTGACATGCGTGTCAGTTATTACACATTAAACAATTGTTTTCATGTACTTCACGTTATGAAGTCTTCTCCATTAATCTATCTGCCCGTTCGTCTCTCTTCGGTCCAAACATTTTAAAATAAATCTTTAAAATGTTTTGCACTGTTTTTAGGGAGTTCCGAAGGAATGAAGCGTGGCGCTTTTAAAATGAACAACCTCCTCTTTCAAATGTTGCCAAACTTAGCCAAATTTGGATGCATAGTTATTTATTTTACGAGTATTATACATAGGCTGTAAGCGGAACACCGTACTAGAATAAACGTTATATTTAAGTGCCTATAACTAACTAACCAACCAACTCACTGGCACTATCGAATCCGTAGATTCATGACCGCTCGGACATAAGCGCTCCATACATCCCTATCCTAATCTAAAGCTTTCCAGTCATTCCCTGTATAATCTACTTCCCTCAAATCATGGATAATGTTTATCTTCCTTGGTCTACCAACGCCCAGTTGCCCAGAGGTTAGAATCAGAGAGTTCTGCTGCATTTATTGAATGTTCTTGTTTTCATATTAAATGGTTCTTAAGAGTTATTTCTATAATTAACATTAATTTTTTGTCAATGTTTATAATCTCCGAGTAGGCCTATTGCGCAGATCAATCATCACCAGAGTAGGGGGAAATAGTACCAATATGTGAAGTTACGAACAAACGAACTTTGTTTGCAAAGTTGCGAGGACTGACTCAGGCAATGTTAAGACCAATGACAAGCTATATATAATGATGTCTATTGCTCTGTTTACATGGTATAGTCTGCTTACTCTGACAACTGGTACTTCCTACAAACTTACATATTCACAACTGTATTAATTCACCTGTTGTTCAGCACTGAATGTCTATGTTAACTGTTGATACTATAGTCGTGACGTAATTGCCATATTGCCTCTCTTTCAGTCTATAGTTAAGTCACACAATACTTACAAGCATATTATTCCCCACAATCTGATCTTCAATCAACACCTATAAAATTCTGAATTTTAAGAGGCTCCCTTGAAAAATTAAAGAAAAAGTCAGATAGAACCCTTATAGTTCTAACCTCACGATATTTTGCTTATTATTAAAACATTTAAATTATAAAGTATAGCGAAAGATAATTTTCTGACGAAAATTCAAACAAACAATAAATAATTGCTCTGAAAATCTTCAAAATAGTCTTAAAATGAAACATTTTGTCTCACATAAGTGAGAACTGGATTATTACACTTCGATACCGTACAAATATTACGTAACATCACGCAATGCGAACTTGTGATAAAGCAGTTGCAAAATAAAGAAGAAAATAGAACATGTTATTTTTCAATTGTAACATTACATTCAAGCTACAGAACAAAACATTCTCTACATTCTAGGCTCAACTTGAGGCGACATATGGTATTTATATATGAAAAGTATACGGAGTTTTGACACCATTCCGTTTGCGTTTTAGGGTATTATTTATCTGTGTCTGTGTCTAGCTACATAATGTATGTCTATCTTTCAGTGTTGGAATTTCAGTTACAAAAATTATGGATTATGATTATACAATTTGTAATATTAATTGATAGAATCAGTTCTATCACATCCTGTTATAACCCAATAAGGTACACATTTAACAGGCAGGCCCATGAGATTTGATCTCAAAGATCCATAATTCTTAATAATAATAATAATAATAATAATAATAATAATACTTTATTTATTCTGGCAGAGTTAAGGCCATAAGGCCCTCTCTTCCGCTCAACCAGCACAAATACAAATAAATATTTGACAAATATAGATATACACTATACTAATTATAAACAGTTAAAGATACAATAATGTAGCAATGTAAATGTCATGTACAAACAACGTTTTATAGGGTAATAACAATAATGATACGATAATAATAATAATAATAATAATTATTATTATTATTATTATTATTATATAAATATGATACATTATACGAGAAACACCAATTAATATATATATCTTACACTGGATAATAATGAAGTCGAGTTTAGAGCAAATATAAATTTAGATTTCTTTTAAAAGATGCCAATGTCCGGCAGCCCCTTATTTCTTGTGGTAGGGAACTCCAGTTGCGAGAAGTGAAGATGGTATATGACATGGAGTGATGTGATGTCCTATGTTGCGGTATATTAAGGAAGAGGCTATGTTGTGATCTTGTGTTTAAGTTGTGGTTTGAGGATAGATACTGGAAACGGGATGATAAATAATTGGGAATCGAGGTATGTAGGATCTTAAATAGGAGAATTAGACAGTGCGATTTTCTTCTCTCTTTTAGATGTAGCCATGAAAATTCGTGGAATAATGGAGAAATGTGATCGTATTTTCGAACATTAAATATGAATCTGATATACATATTATTCTTAGTCAACGCCCCGAGAAAATAGGGTTGACTTTTCTTCCAGGAAAATTCCAGGTAAGCCCCTACTAATTTATAGGAGGTTAGGCACTATTAGAGCCAAAAACTGCTGAATAGATTTCGACATACGATGTATCAACCGATCCGTCTTTACATAAAAGTGTCAGAGGCTAGTTTTTTTTAAAGATAACATGAAAACGGCGATCGTGACTAAATAAAGCGCCATTAAGCTGAAAACGGATCTGGGTATTTCTGACTATTAACTCATCATCATCATCATCCGATATCATGACAGCTGCCGCCGTCTTCTGGAAACCAAACGCCATTCCTCTCTGTCCATCCATTGATCTTCCTCCAATCCTCTGATATTCATAGCTGCCTGTACCCCTTCTATCCAAGTTTTCTTCGGTCTTCCTCTCTTCCTCCTTTCTATTGGGATCCATTCCATAATAATTTTAGGCAAACTTTGCTCTGGCATTCTTTTGACATGGTCATGCCACTGTAATCTTTTCTTTTGTATAATGTCTATGATGTCTGTCTCCTCTTGTACACCCATAATTTCCCTTATTTCTTTATTTCGTATTCTATTCATTCTAGATTTTCCAGCTGATCTTCTTAAAATATCCATTTCTGCACTTAAAATTATTTTCATTTCCCTGGTAGGTATTTGCCAGACTGCAGCACCATATGTTAAAAATGCTCTGAATTATGGTTTGATATATTTGTAATTTTCTATTTTTTGTAATATTTTTGCTGACTATATAAGGCTAATTAATTATTAAAAACATGATTCCCATAGCTCTTAATACACGGTGATTAGCAAATGATTTGAGGCGATTTCATGATTTTATTGTAGCGATCTTATTTGACATATCTTCACAGAACTTTAAAGTTATGTATAAAAACTCATAAGGTTTTTTTTTGTTTTCTCTCGCCGCGCGTGTTTTCAAGCTTTAAAACCGAGAGAGCTTGCAGCCGTTGTTATGTCTAAGTATGGCGTACAAATGCGAGGAGAAAGCATATGTCTGGTGCTTTGAATTTCATTCAACTCAATCTGTGATAACTGTGGGAACGACACTTCGGAACGAAGTTCGAGGAAAGATGCTACCGAGTGCGCTAACTCGTCACTTCGGCTCGCGATGGTATGCGCAATTTAAATCTAGTGACAGGATGCCATCTGTAAAAGGAAATCAACGCGTCTGTTCTCTTCAGTGATGTGCAGAAAATAGGTTGATAGGGTGCGGATGAGTTTTCACACGTGAGCCCTTACAGAAATTCAACACGAAAATCTGATGCATTAGAGAGCTGAACATTCGCACAACCGACGCTTTGGAAGATCCTTTGGGCTGAGAAAGATTGTAAGCATAAACCTTACCACTTGCAATTTCTAGCAAGCCGGCTTCCTCCGCTATTGACAAAGTGAGTCGGTTTGAATTTTGTACACAAATGGCAGGCGTTTATGGATGAGGATGTTTTTAGTTGAGAAACTTGTCGTCAGTGACTTAAGGTCAACATTCTCTTGTGAATTGGCTAAGTTGAGTCAAATCACAATGTGCGAATCTGGGGGCCATATAAATCTCCGCGTTTATTGTGGGCAGCACATTCGCGAACTCCCCAAAAGTTAGTGTGTTCTGTTGCGGTTTCTCAAGTTCAAAGTTTATGGCCCTTTTTTATTCTGCGAGCAGAACGTTACAGGACTACGTGTACCTGGGAGCTTATCTGGAAAATTGGTCTCTGATGCCAGCAGCTGAGGCGACCGACAGTGAGACGCTTCATCTACGGCAGGCAGGATGGTGCTCCACCACACTTTCCATCACGATGTTCGTGAATTTTTAAACAGGGAGATTGCCATACCTATGGATCGGTCGCAGTGGAGAGAATGATCAGAATATGGTGTGTTGTCATGGCCTCCACACTCCCCCGATTTGACGCGCGTGGCGATTTTTTTGTTTGGGGGTATGTGAGACGATTCAGTGTTTGTGCCTCCTTTAACCAGTAGACTTACCAAGAACTGGCGATCTAGCATAATCAATGCCTTTGAACAAATTAATAGGGACATGTTACGTCCGTCGTATGGTTAGCGTACTTGGGAGTACTAGACTTGATATCGTGCGATGGAAGCACCAAGGGGGAGGCATATGGAGCATGCCTTGTACCATCTCTATAAAAACCGGTGGAATGTTTCTCTATGTATCTGTTAAAGTTCGTGTACAATATGTCGAATACTATACAGGCTACCATATAAAATCATGAGATCGCTCCAATCATTTGTAATCACCCTGTATATCTTATTCTTAGTTTAACATCTCTTTTTGTGCACGTTTATTTGTCCTATGCCACCCAATACCTGTCAGGAGAGAATGTTTAAACTTAATATACCTTTTTGACCTCACAAGAACATAGAGAGCTACCACCGAAAGAGGGATTCGCTCAATACGGAATCACCTCCGAGACGGTACGAAGATTTAACAAAGCTCACATCATTCCCTCACACATTCATACGTAGCAAGACGAATATTATATGATTATTATGTTAGTCAAATGGTGTTCGCGACCATTTTGAGCCATAACATTTACATTAACGAAACGATAATTTCTCGTACCAGTTATTTAAATTTGTCGGATCGCAGTGAAAACCAAACAATATAAAACTGTAGGTTAAAACTGTGTATTGTCCAATTTGACACAAATTTAAGTAATTTTTACTCATTTGTTTTCTAAATAAATTAAACCAATGTATCTTGTAGGATAGATAGCCAATTTAAGTTAAAGGTTCTGGACGGTTATCGTATAGTTGAGGAGAAACCCTGACGAAAACTTCCTCAGGAAACTTCTCCCTGCCGGAGATTGAACCCGAGCCCGCTGCGTACGAGGTAACTATGTTACTTCGAGAGCACAGGGGTAGACTGGGTCCTAATAAGATTTTAAACTAATATAGTGCATATTATATTACTTCTTTCTTTCTCTACCGATTTATCATAAGTAATGTCACGAGTGATTTCCAAATACGTGAATTTATCTAGAGAATTTGGAAATCAAGAGTGGCATTTGTTAGGACTATTTAACGAATAAAATTAAGCTGTTTACTCACCAATCATTATTTAACTATAGTTATTTTAAAATATTTATATATTTAATGTAAACGGCGATGTTTGAAAACAAATGAGAAGCGATATGTACGCTTCATCTGCTTCTTTTGTTTATCACTGCAACCAGACCGTACTATTTATTGCCAAAGGAACGCAATATTGTAAGAATGCTCTCTAGTGGAGAAAAAATGAAACACATCAAACTGTATATTAATTCATTTCTGATGTCGTATGATGTAAATATGACAATTATATTTTTCTGGATTGTTACCTGGGAAAAAATACATTTAAGAAAGTGCAAACAGTGGTTTCTTTTTTTGGTGGTATAATCAATTGCTACAAATGTTTTTATATTAACTCCCGCATGCGGTATGTGTTGACATTCATGCACTATATATACAATCTGGTAGCCGTATTTCTTTACAGGCTCAGTCACTGCAAAATAATGGTCAGACCTGTTCAGAATATTAAAAGGAGGAGCTTTCTTTAATATGGTAATTATAACACTGATAAATATTTCGTGAAACACGACTCTGATTGGTTGTAAAACAGAAATCATTGAAACGTGATTGGCCATTGACTCCCATTTGGGGCATGAGTTAAATAGTCAGTATCAGATTATACGTGTATGTACTTAGTTTCTTTACACTCAGCAAACCTCTCTTCATGTAAGGTCATTCTGTAACCAAGTAAACCTGTATGATGTAGTTCGTTTAGATCAGGTATACGCTATATTTGAAACTTGTATGTCATTAATAAATATGCTAAGTTTATTCATTCCTTTAGTTTATCCATTTTTTTTGTAGTCCTCCTATTTGAGTTCCTATAAGTGAATGGAGATTGTATTTTTTATCGGAACGGTTACTAACTTATCAGTGGAATTGACCTGAACAATGTAATTTTTCTGGAAACTTTTTTCTAAAATACTGAGGAACACTACTACAAAAAAAGGAAAAAAAAAAGAACTGAAATTCAATCCTAAAGTATTTTTATTCCAACATTGAGGACGATATGGCAATAACATATAAAATAATAAATCAATTCCAGCCTGTAACTGTTCAGGCTGATACCGGAGTTTGAAATTCATTGGAAATTCATTTGTATTTAGCCTTACACATTTAATTTTACCAGTCACAGATGTATATTCAATGTTCTAGAAAATAGATAATTCAAAATTGCATTAATAATTAATAATCATTAACCGAAAACTTCCTGTGTGTGAATCTCAAATGCTACTCCTTGAGGCAGCTTATTTGACGGATTTGTTTTCGTTTTAATTCGTTATTAGTGTGCGGCATTTAGTGTAAGTATGTCCCTTTTCCCTCTTTCGCATTTATATCTTCCTTCTTTTTAGAACATACACTCCCATGGGACTTACAAAGCCGTTGCCCCGAGGCCGGTCGGAAGCAGGATCTCTGAATAATACATGGGAGAGCTAGGCTACGAAGTGGTTAACTGTATGGTAAGGATCACGGTCGAAGAGAGGTCAAGATAAAGGACCCCTGTTGAGATTTAGAAATCTCTATCTCCAGGGATTTGAAATCTAGAGGCGTAAGTGGCAATAAAAATATTATAATGCAATTAGAATTTAGGTAAAGATTCCGTGTCATGGCGACGGACCCTTAGCATGATTAATTATTTGACTTGGTCTTTTTACTTTTAATTGCATTTCTAGAGAATTGCCTTATGTAGTAACCGAGTTATCTAAGGCGTCATTGCCGGGTCATGCACTGATTCGAGTCCCCATGGGGAAAACATTTTCTCATAGAATTTCGGCCAGTATTGGGTAGTGTAGTTGATTAAGGAAATATACTATAAGTTGGTCGAGGGTTGGAGTTCCGGTGGGGGTTAGGATTTTCAAACTGATTTAAAAACTTTCTGGCCGCACAATTGCTCTGGGATCTTTAACGGAAGTGAGTACCAGACATATATTCAGGTGTAAAGATGACCGTTATATTAACATGACAATCCTGCTGATACCTCGTAGCAATTGTATAGAAAGGTGGGAGCCATAGCCTGCTACTGCCCCAAGGAGTTCCTAAAGCCTGTAGTGAGATTGCTTTCCCTTTATGGGACCAGTGCCCTACAGCATCGTGAGGATTTTGGGTAGCTACAATAAGTAGCATTTCCGGTTGGGAAAACCAGCTATAACAGTTGGGAGACCCGACATGATGACCTGATATCAGTCGTATACGGTCTGGATGATCGTTAACATATGTAATTGGCATATTTGGATGTGAAGTCAGCAACTGGATGATGAGGCCAAGAGCCTTCTAGTTCTCTCGAACTTTGGAATTAAGTTTGATTTGTTTTTAGAGAATTGTCACCTCTGAAATGCATTATCAATGATATTTGATGATTTTTGAGGAGAATCTCTTTGTTTATTAATTTAAATTGCTTTCATGTATGAATGCTGTTCTTTTTATTTTACTTTTTTCATATAGGGTCCGATTTTCATTTTGACGATTTTATTTGCGGTTGTCATCATTGTTACACAGTACAATACATTAATTTATGTTGGAACATTTAATTTCTCTTGGCAGACCTGCCAGTGACAAGTGGGGATTATTTCATGCTTTGGAATCTCTATATTAAAAGCTTTTCAAGAGTAAATGGAGAAATGTAATTACGAGGTTAAATTGTTCAAGTATCTCTTCATAAATAATGGGATTATAATTGAAGCAGAAGGAATATAAGTACAAATTTATTATTCAAGTTGAGAGGATTTATTTTGTAAGCGGTATTGGAAATTTCTTTGATCGTTACCAAGATTTTATTTGCAGAGCCAACAAAATAATAATTATTGTAACCTCTTTAGTCGTTTTGAATCCTATATGATGTAACCTAAGAAAGGTTGATTTTTCTCATTTAAAATTCATTCATAACCACCCTTGAGTTTACTGCATAAACCATGTACCTGAAATATCAGTCTTTCTGAACAAAGTAAATTTTTCGTTAAGGGATGGAAGGCCTCTCGACATATGTTCCATCTTCAACAGTTAAAAGTCATTATCCTGCGTGAAACCAACTTGTGGTAAGATGAAGAGACCCGAACTCGGGTCCTTGATGTGGAGGGCTAATGTCTAACCACTTGCGACAAGGGGCAATCTGCAAAGATATTCATACGACTCCAAGTTAAGAAAACAAGCTATAACAGTTGAATTACATACTCTGAAAGAAGTATGCGCAGAATCTACTTTGTAGACTCGGACATGGCAGACATAAAGTGGATTGGTCTAGCTGTGTTTGCTTTCTGTGATCGGCTCTTAGTAAGATTTAACAATATTATAATGATATTGTGAAAAGAAAAATTAATGTCCGAACCAGTCTTAACAAGTTTACGGAGTTACCCGTTGTGGATTCTACTTCTGTATAAGAAATTAAGTATGAGTAAGGGTATTTCTGGTCGGCCTCTGAGAAATCAAGTTTGTAATATTGTTTATAATATTACGAATCACTTGTAAGAGAAGAAGGTTGAATTGAAATTGAAATATAATATTGCAGAAGCAACATGTGATGAGACAGGTATTTCTAAAATATTGGTGACCGTCATTTTAAAGGAAGGATTCGAGTGTTTGTCCACCAAAGAACAAGTCATTTACTCTTCACCAAACGGGAAGAAAAAAGAAAGACAAAAGGAAGTTACTCATATTGTCTGCAAATTCTGTACATGTTAGACAGTACAGCTTACCAGAGTGTACAAATCAATAATTTATATATATATATATATATATATATATAAAACTGGTCAAGAGACAATCATTAGAAAAATATACGCCTTTGAAAAATACATAATGCTTGAGAAAGGAAACATTAAACAATTTAAAAGAGAAAAGGAGACATTGTAAACGTATATTTAGGGAATTCATAACTGAAAGCTGGAAATCTGTTGCAATTATGTGAAGAAATGCGAAAGAATTAATGGCGGATGGTTAATCATATGGATGAAACTATCGATAATATAATCATAACACCGGAAGACGAATCAGGAACCAACGATGAGTGCGAAAGTGATGCAACCTAATCAGCTCCTGATTCCGAGTGGTGTAACATGTTCTTATAGTCTGCTTTGACTCTACCCACTGCATCAAATGAATATGATGTTCCTTCCGTACTATTTTATAACTTGTTGAGTTATACCTCTGTATATGTGGATGTGAAGTCAAGCATGCGCCAGGGAATTTTTATATTGAATTCTTAATTATAGGAGCTTTAACGTCTAGGGTCATATCACATACAGATAAGTAATACTTTATTTAACAACGTTCTTTAGTAGCTAAGATCATTAACGTCGCAGTTCAAAGCTGTGCATGAAAAGCCCGACAATTTTGTTCAGAGGCCTCTCATTTCAAGCTTGTATGACATAGGACTCGCAGGTTTACAGGTGCCGCTAGACAGCTAAAAGCATGGCTGACGTCATAGCTAAGTAGACGTGCTCTCTGCCTCTGTTTCTTTCTCATGCGTGCTAATAACCAACCTAAAAATATCGGTCGCTTACCTTAAACGTCACTACAAATACAGCCTGTCACAAAAGAAGGAATGTTTTGTGAGCTAGAATAGTGCAACGAGTGACGCAGACGGCCCCACAGGCTGGGGATAACAGTTTCTATCTGGCAGTCTCTTTCGAAGAAAGCAATGCTCAAGAGTTTTACTGCTTTAAAAATCCGTTACTTCTGGCCGGGTTAGAATCCGATGAACCTTGGAACCAGAGGCGAACAGAGTAACTGCTAGTCCACTAGGACTGACTTATGTATAGGATCTTTAAGGCGTGTCGAAAAGGCCGTACTATAGTTTTTCTTTTTCTTAGGAAGTTCACTGATTTAATTTTAATGGTGTTAAAAAATGGTGCTTATGACTTCTGGCAATGACATTTGAAGCCAGGAATTGCCTTGACTGAACTCTTGTCCGTCTTTACCCCTACATCCCCACATGGGGAAAAGGGTGTTCACTTACGGGAGTCACTTAACCAAGCTAACTTAGTTACCCTTATTTCCCTGCAGATGTTGGGTGATAAGCTCATGTCCTCAAAGAGACAGCTAGTAGGCAATTAAGGTATTATTTGGTTGTGGAAGTCTGATTAATTTTTACTCAGATGGTCTAATTTAGACTTGAGGTTCTTTTAATACCCCTAAAATCTTCTTTCTCAGGATCCATGGCTTGAAGTCCATCCCGGAGAACTTATCCATTGGATATTTCCATCCTAAAAATTCCATTGACGCCGATCTGGTTTAGACACACGACCCTCGGAACTAGAGATAAGGAACTTTATCCGTAGACTACCGAGGTGGATTGACATCTGAGAAAAACAGGGAAAAAATCCTCAGGCTGATCTGCAACGGAATTTGAACCCGGTTCATCCCGAATGTGGGGGTACACCGTAACGTAGATGATTAGGGCAATAAGCTACGAGCTGAAATGTCGCGGGCTCGAGTACTGATGGGTGTCAGGATATTTAAACTGACCTAAACCTTCTGGCGGCACCATGCCCCAGGGGTCGATTCAGCCTTTAACTGAAATAAGTACGAGACTATATTCTGGGGGTAAAGGCAGTCATCACGCAGGGTTGACAACTCTGCTTGCATTTCGAGCCGATTGGTTAGGTAGTTGGGAGCCTTAACCTCCTACTACTTTCCTGCTGTCTGAATTGGGAACAATTTATCTCCCGAATATATGTCTGAAGAATTACCACATGGCCAACACGATTAGTGTTACACTCTGTATTAGATTAAAATGCAGTCGTGAAAATGTAGTAGTCAAACGCATCGGAACTCTAATTTTAAACAGGACGATCGTGGGTTAGAACACCAACTCTGACGTAGGTAGAGTGTAAGCTATCTTTAGTACAAAAATACAATTCTCCCGCATACTTATGGTACTTACTGACTTTCATTTCGGCACCTTTGACTGTTTGTAGATTTATTTTACACGCACTGTCCATTAAGTTCTATGCAATTGTGCATTTACCGAGGTCGTTAAAGGGTTTATTGCCATTAAATAGAATGATGTCGTTCAGTTTGTTGTTGATGAGTCCATTATAATTTAAAGGGAACATTAAATTCTAGAATGACCTTCATGTTTTATAGAATGTAAAGTATAGAATTTCTAGTATTTGAAGATAAATTTATTACGAAAAATTTAAGACAAAATAGTAACGAACAGACAGGCGAATGGAGAAAACCTTATAGGCCTAACAGTGAAATATATGGTCTTTATGACACACCAGATGTAACAACACTTAAGTCTCGATGTCCAGGACATGTGGCACAAATAGGGAATGATAGAAGGGCATGGTACACCAAAGGGAAAGCTCCCAATAAGTAGGGCAAGAATGAGGTATGAAAATATAATTAATCATGATTTGAGGAAGGTGAATTATATAGAATTTTAGCTGGGAATTGGGGTTATGGAGAGTTTATGTCCGGACAGTCAAGAACCTCCGAGTTCGATATTACAAATGAGTTATTTAACGTCTAGAATTTGTAAATAATACCATATTATAAAAAAAACTGGATTGAAGATATAAACAGAAAGCCAACATCACAGACGTCTTACGTCTTAACTTTTTGTATGGAGGTCCAAATAAAGACCATAGGTATATTATAGCTGTTAAGGACTACTTCTTCTACTTCAGGAGTTTGGCATTTCTGTTGTTCCGGCCCAAAAAACCCTATGTACATAGATCCATCCGCTTTGTCAGAGGTCGTCCTTGACTCCTTCGTTCTTTGACTTTGTATAAGTGCTAGTTTTGGTATGTTATCACTTGGTTGCCTGTTTAAGTGGTCTCTCCATTTTGTTCTACATTCAACTTTTTTTGAGTGAAATGTATTTAATTCTTGGCTTCTTTCATTTTTTAAAGTAAAGTGATCCCACAACAGGCCTCAGGAGGCCCTTGGGGTAGTAGGAGGTTAAGGCTCCTATTTTTTTTTGGCAATCGGCACTTTATGTCAGCCGGGTTGTCAGCCCTGCGTGACGGCCGCCTTTACCCCCAAAACAGGCGTCGGTACTCATTTACGTTAGAGGCTGAGTCGACCCCAGGGCCATAGTGCCGCCAGAAGGTTTGGGTCAATTTAAAAATCCTGACCCCAACGTGACTTGAACCCTCGACCTTCCGGCTTGTAGCGCAATGCCTTAACCACTACGCTACGGCGTGCCCCTTCATTTTTTATATGTTAATTTATAACAAGCCACTACTTTGAGAAATTTAATTTCAGCAACTTGTATTTGTAAAATGTAAAGGGATCCCATTACATCCTTGGGAATCCCTTGGGGTAGTAGGAGGTTTAGGCTCCCACCTTTCTAAATAAATCAGCACATTATGACGGCCACCTTTTCCCCCAAGAACATAGTCTGGTATTCATTTTAATTAGATGCTGAGTCGATCCAGACCCATGGTGCCTCCAGAAGGTCTAGGTCAATTTAAAAATCCTGGCCCCATCGGGACTTGAACTTGCGACTTTCCGGCTTGTAGCATTTTGCCTGAACCAACTATGCTATGATCTGCCCCATCTTATAGTCGTAGGCAGCCGTTTCATGTCAATGTTTTATTTCTGTACAACTCTGTAGACAATGCCATTATTTTGTAAAATTTTAACAGAGAATCTCCTCACGGTTTTTCTTTTTAAAGTCCTTTAGAAAATTGTGGTTTATAATAATAATAATAATAATAATAATAATAATAATAATAATAATAATAATTAATAATAATAATAATAATAATAATAATAATAATAATAATAACAATAATAATAATAACAATAATAATAATAACAATAATAATAATAATATAATAAAAACAATAATAATAACAGTTTTTAAGTTTTATTGTTATTGTTTTATTTTAAGTGCATGTTGATTTCCTAATTATGGAATTAACACCCCACTGTGGAATTTCCTAATAACAAGTGATATTCTTATGGTCGTTACATGTCAACATACTTCATGAGTTCACAGATTACCTTGTGTCATGTTTACACGTAAGAATACTATTGTACACTAAGCATATTTTGTTGTTATTAGAATACTGTACAAGGGACGGATACAATGCCTTGGAGGCAATGTCGACCCGGGTGCCATAGTTTGATCTTTCCTGGATTTGTTTAATATAAGAGCAGTGGTGTCTCTTGCCGGGAATTCAGTAGGCTATTCTTGAAATAAGTTTTAAATTAATTTAATTTTTACTTATTTCTATCGCTATAACTCTACTCGAAACACGGGAATTTCGGATTCGTGTTTTTGCGCTGGATGTTCCATTAGTGACAAGAAACACGAAAACAAGGCAATATTTGCCCTCGTATTTCGCGTCTCTTCCAAGACGGGGGTTCATATAGAGAAACAACCTTTAAAAAATGGCTGTGCCCACTATTTATTATAATTCTAGCTATAATTGTAATAGGCCTAGCCTCAATTTTATAAAAAATAACTGAAGATAATTACCCACAAGAAATGTACTACTTCTTAAGATAATCTGTGTATTTAAGGAACTTTCTAAAAAAAAGTACAAGTACACTATTTGACATCACAACTATTCACTATTTTAATTATCGGTATGTAATCGAACTTTTCTCGAAGGTTTAGTGAATCGTTGCACATATAGGTAGTGCCACCCCTGAATTATCTGAGCAAAATACTTCGGACATTTCACGCCCAACTTTAATTGTTACGCTGATGATCTTAGCTATTAAAGAGCTTCATTAGATAAATATTACCTACTTACCTATCCACAATATAGGTTCCCAAAATTAATTATCTAATACTTCCAAAGGATAAAAGAGATCGTGGGTAACCTATGTAGAACTCCCGGATGAATTTTGAGACTGAAATAGGCTTACAGTACCTAAATACTTCAATGCTCAATGATTATAGGCCTATTAAAGTCTACATTTTTATGCAAAAAATGTTAACATTTCAAGGATTGAAAATAAGGGTTTACAGATCAGTTGAGAATTTCGAAATTAATTCGTAAAAAAATAATAACTTGTAGGCCTAATGTATATAATTTTATTTCATATTATATAAATTTTAATTAATTAAATTATTTTTAATCAATTGAGTTGGTGTTTACTTGATGAAAATCCATTACTCATTTAATTAAATAAAAATAAAACTTACAGTTTTACTTGATGTTCATATTTATTAAGATATAATTTAATTACAGCTGTTTCGGTACACTGTACCTTCTTCAGACATCTTAACAAAATAATGATAACATGTCTGAAGAAGGTACAGTGTACCAAAACAGCTATAACTAAATTATATCTTAATAAATATGAAAATCAAGTAAAACTGTAAGTTTTATTTTCATTTAATTAAATAAATTATTTTTAATGAACAAGTTTTAACATGTATTGTACATAACCTATTCAACAACTGAAACTTGAACACATTTAAATTTGCACACAATGATCTTGTTCGCTTTGAATGAGGAGGGAATTAGGACTATTTCAGTATAAAGTACGAATAAAATTAAGGAATAATCCTGCCTCTGTTTTCTTTACTTAATAAACTACTCTAGAAATTTAACGCCACTAAAAACTAAGGCTAAGATATTTATAATCTAAAAGTTAAAATTACTACATAGTATAATCGAAAAGCAAGAAATAGTACATTATGATGCGAGGTTGGGAAGTGGTTTTTACAGAATCGAGGAAAAATGTTTAAAAACCGAGCGATAGCGAAGTTTTTCATTTCCGAGATTCTGTAAAACACTGCACAAACATGCGTTGTACATTATTTTTTGCGCGATGGTGTTTTCAAAATAATAAATTATAGTAAAATAATATCTTTGTTGGAAATATTTGCGTTCATTATAAACAATTGACTAACGTTAACAGTGAGGGCAATGTTTATTAGTTGAAACAACAGAGGGCCTTGAGAGCAATTATTGATAACATGGCCGCAAGTACGTATTTATTGTTTTATATTGTTTCAAATAAAGTTCAGTTCATTTAAAATGCAGTGATTTGTGTCGTATAATGTATATTAACACTACCTTTTGGATATTTTCTGTATATACATTGTACGTAGTATACATAGAGGCAGTGGTTTTTACTTCCCGCACGTGGGTGTAAAGTACTATTACAGTATAGTTATTTAGGTTGGCAACCCCGAAATGTAGGAAGTTGAACTTTCAATAGGCCTAATGATCGCTATTGCTGGTAAGTAGGACAAAACGCACTATCGCGCAAAAAAATGTTTTTTTGTCTTGATTCCACAAGCAGTTTCAATAATAGAATATGATCTATGTTGCATTGTTAACTTTTAGTAGGCCTACATAAAAACCCTAGTCCTACTAATAACAAACGGTACACAAAATATAAAAATGAGTTTAGGATGAGTTCCTTTAACTTTTTTTTATTATTTCAATTTAAAGCTGAAATATATTTCCATGAAATGTTATTTAAGTTAGAAAAGTGGAGGTAGCATTATTCAGAATATCCTAAAATAATAGGCCTATAGGCCTACTTACTTACTTACTTACTCACTGGCACTATCGAACCCGTGGGTTCATGGCCGCGCGGTCATAAGCTCTCCATACATCCCTATCCTGAGGCAATGTTTTCTAATCATTCCCTGTATAATCTACTTCTCTCAAATCATAGTTAATGTTATTCTCCCACCTCATTCATGGTCTACCAACCGGGCGTTTTCCTCCGCTTTTCTACAAGAAGCTTCCATGCACGTCTTTCATTCCCCATACGTGCAACATGTCCTGCCCATCGCAGTCTACGAGACTTAACTGTTCTTATTATATCTGGCTTCCTATAAAGACCATGTAGTTCATTGTTATGTAGTCTTCTCCATTCACCTGCCTGTTCATCTGTCTTTGGTCCAAAAATTTTCCTAAGTACTTTATTCTCAAATACTTGTAATCTTCTTTCCTCCCTTAAAGTAAGAGTCCATGTTTCGCACCCATATAATATAACTGGTACCTAGAATAATAGTTTTATATATTTTCAGTTTAACGTTTTTTGAAAGGAGTTGGGACATCAAAAAGTCTCTGCAATGCATAATAGCACGCATTTCCAGAATTGAGCCTATGTTTAATTTCTTTGTGCATCTCTTTCCTATTTGTGATTATTGTTCCTAGGTAGGTATTTACAAACAATAATCTTCGCAGATGATCAAGTACTTCTAGCGGAGAATGAAGATGATTTGCAGAGATCAGTGTTTAAATTGCAGAATACCCTAGAAAAATACAACATGAAAATATCTGAAAACAAAACCAAATCCATGGCAATCACTGGAAAGGAACTTTCGAGAGTAAAAATAATAATAAATAATAAACCAATAGAACAAGTAACACACTTTAATTATTTAGGTAATAATATATCACAGTTTCATAATCAAAAAGATGTGGAAACAAATTTAGAAAAATATAACAGATTAAATGGTATAATTAGGAGAAATTTTGGAAAACAAATGAGGAAAGAAATCCAATTGAGATTTCATAATGCCATAGCCAAACCTGCTCTACTATACGGAAGTGAATGCTGGACACTTCGAGCAAAAGATAAATCCTGCATTAATAGTTCACAAATGAGATTCCTCCGATCACTAACTGGAGTAACATTAAGGGATAGAATGAAAAGTGATGAGATAAGGATGCAGTGGAATAGTAGGGAAATGGTTGAACATATACAAAATTATCAGATTAAATGGTTCCAACACGTCCAGAGAATGTCAAATTCCCGTTTACCAAAGATGATTTACCACCTCAACCCTAATGGCAAAAGAGACCTCGGAAGACCCTTCAACCGATGGAAGGATCAGTTTTTGTAGTCGCAGAACGGGCATCATCACCCAATACTGCATTCGGAAGAAGAAGAAGAAGAAGAAGTTCCTAGGTATTTGAATTCAGCCACTTTCTCAAAATTTCCCTCATTTGTCATTAGCTGTCCATTTCCATTATATAATGCATTTCTAAATAATAGGTCTATATTCAATACAATTGCCTATAATGTTAACCATTGTATTGACTTACACTAATTAAGAATTTGTAGTGACCCATTTGAATTATTACTTGTAACAGTGGAACAAATGAAAGTCACATCAATCGGTTCTGCTAATTTATTGATAAAATGAAATGCAAAATTATATCACGATTACTAAAAATTCATTTCTATAATGTAAAATCATTAATTTATATTTAGGGATGGAATAAATGCTGATGATATGTACTTTATCCATGTCCATACAGCGTGTATTGATTTTATTGTTCTTGTTTATTTGTAAAATTGTTAATTATTTTGGTATGGTTCATTTATTTGCTGGCGGAATTGGATTGGGTTTTGTGACTATTACAGTATATTGTACCTTAAAGTTCCACTTTCCATACTTATATATATATATACATGGTATGATAAGAAAAATAAATGCCTGGACGGGATTCGAACCCGGATCTCTGAGTCTGTCTCAGTGTGATATCCATTACACCACCAGGCGAATCCAATTCAAACATTCATTTTTCTTATATATGTATTATATTCTCCATTATTACTAGATGTCGCGAGAACTCGGTCTTCACTGCCATCTAGTAGCTGACTATAACAAGTAAGCAAATTAAAGAGAACATTTTTACTTCATAGCAGTGACGCTTTATCGATGTTATAATTATATATATATATATATATATATATATATATATATATATATGTGTGTGTGTGTGTGTGTAAAATCGCAAATTACTGAAATAAGACGTGTTATGAAATACTGATCAAATAACCAACATGCTATAAAATCATGTTCTGTCTTGGCTATCTCTTTGTTTCCGTGATAAGGATTTTCTACACTTTCTTGATTATTTTTTTATCATAACTTCAAGACTAGATCTTATTTTCTTACTACCACATTATATGACATAGTTTATTGGCGGTTTAATATAATTACTGCAAGAACAGTTATTCTTCCAGTTATATGGATGCGAAACTCTTACTTTAAGGGCACCTGGTACTAATTTCCTTGCAATTTGGTTTTAAAATATGCAACATATAAAAATCTTTTTTTCAGCTTATTCTTAAGTTATGTGCATGAAAATTATGTCACTAATTAAACAAGTCTTCCTGAACATAACGACACTCTGGTTAACGTTTTAGACATATTTCTTCATGAGTAATTTAAAATAAAAAATCTAACTTCTTAAAAGTATAGTCTTGGTAAAATTTTCTCAAAAATACTTTTCCAATTGTTTCCAAAATTTAGTATGTTATTGTCCATAGTTAATTTGACAATAATAAGTTTTACTTGTGTTCAGATATAGATTGTGATTTATTTTTAAAAAGTTGAATGACCAAAACTTTGTTGTTAAAAATTTTGCATACATTTAAAAAAAAATTAACACTATCAATAGCACAAAGATAAATTTACCTTATTGTTATAGAGCTCTTTAAACTGCACATCCATGACAAAAATTATACTCATATCTTTCATAGTTTCGGAGAAAAGTGTACCAAAATATGAAAAAAAAAATACAAGTTACGGGAAAAATGAAAAAAAAAAAGATGCACATTTGCAGAACATAGAGACGCCATTTTTAAACATAAATTTTTATGGTTTTAAATGTCCAAAATCGATAAAATAATATTACGCATCGATAAAATAGACCTTTCGGGATTTTGAAGCAAAAAAAAATATTTTTTTTAACACAAATAAATACTGGGTACCCTTAGGGGAGGAACAAAATTACGAGTATTTGAGAATAAATTTCTTAGGAACATTTTTGAACCAAAGAGAAATTACTGACGGTCAAATGAGATTGGTCGATAATAGTTAGCTATGGGAAACCAGACGAAACGAGAACAGTTAAGTTTCGTAGACTGCAGGACATCTGGTACGAATGGAGGATTAAAAAGGGTATGGAAACTTATTACAGGAAAACGAGAGGGAAAGTTTCCAGTAGATAAACCACGAATAAGATGAGAGAGTAACATTAACCATGATTTGAGGGAGGTTTATTATACAGGGGATGATTGGAAAGCATCAGCTCAAGATAGGGATGTATGGAGAACATATGCTCTTGCGGCCATCCGGGTTCGATAGTCCCAGTGAGTTATTTCATAGTGAGATGTTACTGAGACACGAATTTGAGTTAGAGCATGCCTTAAATTTACTAGATCACTTTTGGTTTATGTGCATCTTGGTTTAGTTTAATCTTGTGTTGATATGAAGACCTATACATGCTTGAATGTAACTCTACTATTTTATAACAATCGTTACTTCAAGGTTGGAAACTCCATCTGGTAACTTTTTTATATACTGAGTTGGGGCAGCGGAAGTTCTTCATCACAGGTGCTTTTCAGGTGCACGTCTACCTGTTCAAAGTAAGAACGAGCTTTTACTTTCGCTTTTAATGTAACATGTACAAGCGTTTTTCTATAAACAGGGGATATTCATTTACAAATATGAACTTTACTTTAACATCTACATTCATGTTGTTTAAATTGAAAACCAGATACATTACAAATACATTTTGACCATTTAAAAATCCTCTTCTTGAGAGCAATAGCAGGATACCAAAGGACCGATAAAAAGAAAAACGAATATATAAGAACATAACTTAATATATTTAATCTCTGTGAAAGAATAAAATATTATGTTTATCTTCAGCACGTATTACGAATGAATGAACAGCACATACCAAGAAAAATGTATAATTATAGACCAAAAGGGAGATGAATGTTGGGAAGACCATTGAAGAGATGGAAGGACCAATTCGACCTATAATGAGATCGGAACAGGTCATTGGGCTTAATCCTTGTTGTTGATGATGATGAAAAATCCTCTTCCAATATCATATTAAAAAAAAGTCAGGCTATAATTCATATCGTATCTATTTTTGTACCTTAACTTCTAATTTATCTGATTTTGAAAATTAACTTAAATAATTTGGTTATTGATAAATTCTGATAAATTTGCACCAATGTGATTAGCATTATTATTAAATAATAATTTCAGAGAAGCATAACTGGATTTTATACTCGTATAAGGCTATCGAAATGGGACCATAAAATAAGTGAGGAAATTATGGTAGAGTTGGGTGTAGATCCATTCTCCATCATAAACAAATTACCAGAACTGGAAAGCCCGTCTTCAACGAATGCCATCTCACAGAATTCCAAAGGTTATGCTTCGTTATGCACCATAAACAAAACATCGTGGGACGTCCAGAAAAGCGCTGGTGGAAAATTCCTCTTTGAGACCGTATCAGGCCACATGGCCTAATACGTGCATGAATGATGATGATAATACTTTTAAAACATGTTCGTTTGTTACGAAATATAAAATTTTGAGCATAGTAAATTAAACTTTTGGCGAATCTATATTCAGAGTATTACATCACCCCACTTCACACTTCTAATCTTCGTGTTTAAAATAGCACCGTTGCGAAATGTAACTTGTACGGAAGTCAATTGAGTTTTGTTGCAATCTGTTACGCAATTATCATGCTAGAATTCTCTTAACCAAATATTTTTTTAGTTTTCTCAGTGAATGTATGTAAAAAGTTAATTTTTATTCGAAATAATTCTTCAAAACATAAAGAAAATTGAAGTAGGCCTACAGGAAAAATAGTACAGTCATGGTTTATTAATACAGATTTTCTTATGACTACTTTCAATAAACGCCACAAACAGTCTTTGTAGTCCAGTACAAACGTAAAGGATCCAATAAATATATCTACAGGATTTATAAAAACTCGTGGATAAGCTAATCGCAAAAAAAAAAACCTAAAAAGTGCGCTTCACGCAGGAACTGCGTACACTAAGTGATTTTTTTCAATAACTCAAATTTATGGTCTGATTTTGCCGGTTTACGATATATATATATATATATATATATATTTTGTAATAGAATTTTACGTGAACAGTTTCGTTGCAAGAAAACAAACATGGCGGCAGCAAGAACGACTTTTAATGGCATGTAGGCCTACCAAGTTTCATTGCGAAAAACGAAAATTGCGGCCGCTAGAGCGATTTATAAATTTTCGACCACCACATCAAATTGTCCGATTTTTTAAAACAAACTCAACCTTACGTTTCTTAATTGATTGTTATAGCCTATACCAAATTTGTTAAAAAAAAAAAAAGAATATGTGTCCACTAGAGAGTTAAAGTACACACATTTTTTCTTCTTTTTTTGTTACGGTAATTTTAGGAGTTTACAAAGAAGGAGAAACTTAATAAAAAAATAACAATATTTTCTTGAGAACAATATAAATTCCTTAGGAATTCGCTAATTAAGGCTTGAAGAGGAATTTGAATAGCTACAATAAGTAGCGGTTCCAGGTTGAGTAAACCAGTTGCAATAGTTGAGGGTCCCTAAATGCTGACCACATGTCACCCCTATGATCGTCTACCTCTGTGATTAACACGTATGGATGTGAGGCCAACAGCTGGTTGATAGGTCAAGCACCTTCCTAAGCCTGTAGCGCCATGGAGTGAATATGAAAATAAATTCTTACGTTTATTAATTACAAACACTGGGAAATATATACACATGCAACCCTGTGTTACTATGCGATGCAAAAAAAAAAATGCTGTTACATGTTCAGGATTTATTTGAAGGAGAAGGTTTATTTCCAGAAACAGCAAGATGTCGACATGCTGAAAATAGCAAATGAAGAAATTCATGTCATTCCAATACTCGAGTATATGTATCATCAATCAATTAAATACTTTTCAAAGAGTTGCCAATTATGTTTGGATGTAAATGGAGAACTGTTTGAAGCAGTAAAATGGCCGGTTAATATTGTTGTAAGCGTTCTGTTTTATTTAATTTTAAAAACTTTAAGAATTTCAATTAAAATTAAATAAAACAGAACGCTTACAACAATATTAACCGGCCATTTTACTGCTTCAAACAGTTCTCCATTTACATCCAAACATAATTGGCAACTCTTTGAAAAGTATTTAATTGATTGATGATAAAAACTTTAAGAATTTGAAGTAAATATCAATAAAACTAAACATATGGTCACACGTATAAATTCAATAAATAATGGAAATGGACAGTTAGTGACAAATGAGGGAAATTTTGAGGAAGTGGCTGAATTCAAATACCTAGGAACAATAATCACAAATAGGAATGAGATGCACAAAGAAATTAAACATAGGCTCAATTCTAGAAATGCGTGCTATTATGCATTGCAGAGACTCTTGATGTCCCAACTCCTTTCAAAAAATGTTACACTGAAAATATATAAAACTATTATTCTACCAGTTATGCTATATGGGTGCGAAACGTGGACTCTTACTTTAAGGGAGGTAAGGAGATTACAAGTATTTGAGAATAAAGTACTTAGGAAAATTTTTGGACCAAAGAGAGATGAACAGACAGGTGAATGGAGAAGACTACATAACAATGAACTATATGGTCTTTATAGGAAGCCAGATATAATAAGAACGTTTAAGTCTCGTAGACTGCGATGGGCAGGACATGTTGCACGTATGGGGAATGAAAGACTTGCATGGAAGCTTCATGTAGGAAAGCCAGAGGGAAAACGCCCAGTTGGTAGACCAAGAATGAGGTGGGAGAATAACATTAACTATGATTTGAGGGAAGTAGATTATACAGGGAATGATTGGAAAGCACTAGCTCGGGATAGGGATGAATGGAGAGTTTATGTCCGCGCTGCCATGAACCTACGGGTTCGATAGTGCCAGTGAGTAAGTAAGTAAGTTAAGAATTTCAAAGGCAATGTCATACCGGCATTTCATTTAGTAACATCATCACACTATGCAATCAAAAATGTAGCCGTATTTCTGACACACAGTGTGAAAATGATTATACCAATCATTAGATATTGTATAGAAATTTGTTTGAATGGATTCGAACAAAAGGGACAAACTAATTACCTCACTCTCACTATCAAACCCTAACGTTCATGGCCGTGCAGACATAAGCTCTCCCATATGTCCCTAGCCTGAGCTGATACCATATATTCCCCGTTTAATTCACCTTCCTCAAAATAATGGTTAATGTTATTATCCAATCTCTTTCTATGGCTTACCTACAGGTCGGTTTCCCTCAGGTTTTCCTTTAAGCAGATTCCATACCCATCTTTCAACCCCCATTAGTGTCACATGTCCTGCCCATCGCAATGTTACCGCCATCATAGCTCGTAGAGTCATTAAAACTCTCAAGTCTATCCACCACGAACAAGGCTACATTTCGAGATGGAACATGTGTCTCACAAATATTATTGTAGTAAATATCAACATTATTAAAATAGTTACATGAACTCTAATCACTAGGGCTGAAAAAAATATGGGTTTTAGGCTAGGCTGCATCGTACTTAGACCGCTGTGTTTACAACTGCACGTTGACACGCCCACTCAGGACAGACTTCTAGTACAGTTCGCTTTGTGTGGGAATGGACTCATCTTTACATAATTTTTGTTTCGGCATTCTGATACAACCACACGTCACGAAAACAGGTCTATTACTGAGGAGAGTAGAATATACACACTCTCCGATCCGAGCAGGCAGTGGAGAGGCTCGACAAAGACACGCATTTCGTAAACAATGTGTATAGAAATTAGTTACTGTCCTCATACCGATAGGCCTATTTTTTTCAGCCCTACTAATCATAGTGTAACCAATATACTATACAACTTTCATATAAGAGTATCTTATTATTTTTAGTGCCATTGTTATAATAATAATAATAATAATAATAATAATAATAATAATAATAGTATATTGTATTGTAAGCCTATGTTTTCCCTTTACAGAGATTTAGGCGCTCTCCCCCTACAGGGAACAATTTGAACCATACTAATTTAGTTACACTTGTTTTCGAATAGATGTCATTTTGAGTGGTGCGTGGTCAGCGTTCCGCTTCATACTGACATCTAGGAAAGCAAGGTAGTACTAGGACGGGAAAATTCGGTAAATTTTGCTTAGAGGCCTTTTCATTCAGGCTTAAGGATTTTTTACGAGCCTGTAAATCTTCAGACTCGGGACCCACGGCTTAAAGTCCCTCGCGGAGGACTTGCTCCTTGGATTTTTCCGTCCTAATATATAGTAATAATAATAATAATAATAATAATAATAATAATAATAATAATAATCATGCTACTAACTTCTCTAAAAAAGTTTAATTAAAAGCAGACATATAAGCACACATAAAACGCTTATTCTTCCAGTTATACTGTGTGGACCCTCCTACATGGCCTCTTACTTAAAGAGAGTAGAAAGTATTACAAGTATCTGAGAATAAAGTAAGTAAAGGTAAATTGATCCCACTACAGGCCATAGGAGACCTTTGGAGTATTAGAATGTTAAGGCTCCCACCTTTATAAAAAATCTACACTTGATGTCAGCCTCGCGTGATGGCCGCTTTTACATCCAAACAAGCATCTGGAACTCGTTTCAGTTAGAGGCTGAGTCGATGAAGGTTTGAGTGAGTTTAAAAATTCTGTGAGAATAAAGTACTTAGGGGAAATTTTGGACAAAAAGAGAGACGGACAGATAAATGAATGGAGAAAATTACTAAAGTAACTTGTATGATGTTCAGATCGCGCGGATATTAGTAGGACCTATATAAATAGTTTGTTTACATGTTTACGTGTACTGTGCGACTGAAACAGAGGGAGTACTACAATTATGTCACTACCATAGTATCTACTATTTACAATTAATGTAGCCAACGTAGGCCTAACTATTAATTTCAACGCTGAACAACAAGTGAATTGATACATTTTTGAATATACAAGTTCGTAGTATGTACCAGTTGTTAGAATAATAAAATTATCCCATGTGCACAGAGCAATAGGCATCGCTAGCTTGCCGTCTGCTCTACTTGGCCTTAGCTAATCGCTAATATTTTGTAAACAAATTGATTTCGTTTGTTGGTAACTTCAAATTGTGATACTACTTCCCCGCAGTCTGATGATGTTTACGGGCATCTTATGTTATCTAGCAGTTAAGTCTCTAAGACTGCAATTGGTACACAATGGTAAATGAAAGATGAGCATGAATAATTCTTGTAAGAAAGTCAGAGAGAAAGTGCCCTCTAGGTAGGTGAAAAATTAGGTGGGAGAATAGTATTAATCTGATATGAGAGATGTAAATTATACAGGGAATGATTGGATATATTAGCTCAGGGTAATGATGTATGGAGAGCTTATGTCCTCAGGGCCATGATTCTCCGGGTTTGATAGTGCCAAAACATTATTTGTTTATATCTTTATTATTATTATTATTATTATTATTTATATTTTTATTATATCTATATTCATCCTCGAAACTCGTGGATGCAGAAATAAAAAATGGAATGAGAAGAAGAGGACTGGAGGACATGGAGTGGATGGAGAGAGACGATTGGAAAGAAAAAAATGAAACTTAGGCACAGAAAGATGTGTAAACATTAAAAATCTGTATATAAATACATTTTTTATCATTATTATTATTATTATTATTATTATATATTATTATTATTATTATTATTATTATTATTAGTAAGATTTAACTTGTACAAAAAAAAACTTCTGGAATTAATACAGAGTTACCAGTTCTACGAGAACGTTCATTTGTGCTATAGTATTCCTATATTCCTTCTTACGTGATGTTCATTTTATAGGTACCGTCTGCGTTGTAATAGTTTGCCTAGCACTATTTCTTTCCGTCTTCAAGGTTAAATCTCATTTAACAGAATCTGCTTTGTACTGTAATGTATAAATAAGTCGACGCAGATATCAAATCTGAGTTCTTGCTGAACACGGTTGCAGCCATCTTGTATTGACTGTATTATACTTAATATGCTTGTTATATTATGATAATACCCAATTGTAAGCGTTGCCACATTATATCAAATATTTTGTTTCTATATTAACCCTTAACGTCTCAATGTATCTTTTAAGATACATTGATTTATTTTATTTATTAATTTTATTTATAAAACAATAAAAAATAAATGATTATAAATTACTTAAGTCTGTGTCAAATCACGTAATAATGTAGCCTATAATAATAACTTACGAGTTTTACATGATTTTGTTTTCTTTGCGGCCCGAAAAAATTGAATAACTAGCACGAGAAATTGTTTCTCCAAATTAAGGGTTAAACGTGTCGCTGAACAACCGCACGGTATGTTATTATAGGTATTTTTATCGCCAATTAATGGTGGCATCCTTAGCAGTGTTTTAAAATAATAATGGATTTGATTTTGTGGAGCTTGAACTTTTTTGTTTTACTTACCCAGGAAACTTTATCCAACCGGGATCGAACCCGCGTCATTTTTTGTGTTTGAGTAAACTACGTTACATATCGATGAACAGAATAAGAACTAAAAAGTCAAAATCGCCAACTCTGTAAAACAGGTTAGTTTGGGTTTTACGAGGACCATTGGTGTAGGGAATTTGCTATTTTATCCGATGGTATGATGGATCACAATATGGAATAGGCCCTACATGATGATATTAAAGTCTGACCTTCACCCATTAGTAAAATAATAAAGATAAGAGATAATAATGTGTTTATATCCGCGATAACAATTCTAAACACACCGCTTTTTATGTGAGTACTCAAATAAAGATCTACGATGCATCGAAGTGCATGCTTTCACAGTCCTTGGACACAAACCCCCACTATCTTAAAAGTACATTTCTAGTACCAAGACCTAAAAAATGCTTTGGATGCATTTTAGAGACATACCTTATCCTTAGTGACGTAACATTTAATGAGTTTCTGTCACGTCGTCTAGAACGCTTTTGAAATCTTTATGCTAACTCATTGGTTAGTACCGTAGGTTCATTGCCGCGCGGACATAAGTTCTACATACATCCCTATACTGAGTTAATGTCATCCAATGATCCCCTGTATAATCTACTTCCCCCAAATCATGGTTAATGTTATTTCCCCACCGCATTCTTGGCCTACCTACTGGGTGCTTTCACTCTGGTTTACCTATAAGGAGCTTTCATGCCTCTCTTTCTTTCCATATTTGTGCCACATGTTCTGCCCATAGCAGTTTACAAGACTTAACTGTTCTTATTTAGGCCTATCTGTTTTCCTATTATGGTAATTTAGCTCACTGTTATGTAGTCTTCTCCATTCGCCTATCTGCTTCGTCTCTCTTTGGTCCAAACATTTTCTTAAGAACTTTATTCTTGAATACTCGTATATTTTTCTCCTCCCATGAAGTAAGCGTCCATGTTTCGTATCCGTGTAATATAATCGGGAGAATAACGATTTTACATATTTTCAGTTTTTTTTAGAGAATTGGGGACGAATATTTAACTCATGCCCCAAATGGAAGTTAATGACCAATCACATTTCAATGATTTTTTATTTACAACCAATCACAGTCGTGTTTCGCCTACAATTTACCAATTAAACTTTATCATAATAAAGAAAGCACCTTCGTTTTAACATTCTGAATAGGTCGTAGCATTATTTTGCAGTGACTGATTCCCCAAGAAATACGGCTACCAGATTGTATGTATAGTGCATGAATGTCCACATAAAGCGAATGCGAGGGATAATATAAAAACATTTGTAATAATTGATTATACCACAAAAAAAATACTGTTTGCACATTCTTAAACGAATTATTTCGTAGGAAATAACGTTGCACAAAAATATAATTGGCATATTTAGCATACATCATAGGACATGAGAAATTAATTAGTACCTATAAGTAGTAGTAGTAGTAGTATTCAAATGTTCTGAAGCTCTTGATTTGTAATCATTCGCTTTTTAATACCTATAATGTTGGTTATACATTTCTCCACTAGGGTGCATTCTTACAATATTGCGATCCTTTGGAAATAAATAATGTGATCTGGTTGGAGTGATGAACAAGAGAAGCAAATTAAGCGTACCAATCGTTTCTCATTAGTTTTCAAACATCGCCGTTTACATTAAATAAATAAATATTTTAAAATAACTATATTTAAATAACAATGTGTGAGTAAATAGCTTAATTTTATTCCTTAAATAGTGCTAACAAATGCTACTCTTGATTTCCAAATTCTCTAGATAAATTCACTCCTCACTTCGTAAGTCGTGAATTTATCGATAATTTGGAAATCACTCTTGGCATTACTTATGACAAAGAGTCCCTATAATGCATAATAGCACGAATTTCCAAAATTGAGCCTGTGTTTAATTCATTGTGCATCTCAATCCTGTTTGTAACTAACATTTGTAAGTAACTTATATGAATTCACGCACTTCTTCAAAATTTTCCTCATTTGTCATTAACTATCCATTTCCATTCTATGAACCAAATAGAGGACTACAAATTTAAGTCTCAAAACAGGTATTTTGTGAATAATATCAAAACTTTTGGCAGAAGATCTCAGAAAACGATTAAGAAATGAAACTATTGAGTTCTTCGTGATAAAATTATCGAACATTGTTTTTACAAATCTTCATCGTTCCTTCTTAATAGACACAGAGAATATAATGACAAAATTTGTATATGACTACCGAGTGTTCGGAAATTTCCATTACAAACTTTTAGGGCTTGTAGAGGAATTGAGTAGATAAACGTACCGTTTTCGTGCTACAGGTATACAAGTTCGCATTAAGGGTTTAAATCTCCCGCGTCTGCCGAGGATAAAAGATAGTAACTTAATGATTTATGATTCGATTAATCACATTTACACAACCCAACCTTCACTGATTTTGTGACAGTGTCTATTGTCAAAGGAAAAATAAAGAAACTTCACTTTTTCACTGTAAGAATACTTTATACGCAAACTAATCAAACTTCTTTACTATACTTAGTATTATGCTTAGTACTTATGCAATAAAAACAGCGGTTCGATGTGGCAACCATCATGCTCGTTGCACAGATTGTACCTGGAAATCATGTTCTGATGAACTCGCTCCATCTTATTCTAATAGTGACAAAGTGGAGTTGCTTAATTTTTATCTTGACGTTGAACATTATCACGAAATCAGTGAATTTGGGTTGTGCAAATGTAATTAACTGAGTCATAAATCATTAAAATGCTATAAATTTATCACCGGCAGACGCGGGATATTTAAATGCTTATTGTGCATTTGTTGTACCTATACGGCACATATCCGAACAAGGTTCCTATTCAAAACTTTATCTGCCCTGTCCTGTCTATAAGCCCTTGAAGTTTGTAATTGAGATTTCCTAACACGATACATATATGTGTGTATGTGTTATTTGTGTGTGTGTGTCAACGCTCTAGTGCCCAGATTTTTTTCCAAATCAAAATCAGCAAGTAGTAAACAATTATGTAAAGTAAAGTTGACTTGATTAACCCGCAAAATCAGGCCATTAGTAGTGAAGATTCACTTGAAGCGAAAGTTTAAAAATCACTCTAGTGGCCGCAATTTTCGATTGTTCGCAATGAAACTCTATTTTCGGTATTGAAACAAAACGAAAAAGGCATTCTAAAAAAAAAATCGAACCATTAGGTAAGCGGATTTGTCTGAAAACAGTATTTTTTTCCTCTAAACTTAACTGGAAACTTCCGATTTAATTAACAAAAGAAATATGTATTCCGTAAACCATCAAAATCGGACCGTAGATTCGACTACGTACGGAATTCCATTTAGTTTACAGTTCCTGCGTGAAGGACTTTTATTGTATTTGGTGTATGAGTTTATTGAGTTTTAATCGTTGCTAAAGAAAAGTTCTGAATGTCAAAAATTGAGAATATTTTTATTTTATTCAATGAATGCTGTACTTATGAAATTATTTGGTTATTTATGTTAAAATGTTACAGTTGTATTAATATTTTCTGTTCTAACTATAAGTGGATATTGATGGAGTACACGTGAGATGAGTTTTGGTATGGATGATTCAAGAACATAAGTAGATAAATTCAGGATTTCACGTTTGGAGAAACAATACGTTAAATGTTATTAACCCATAATTAGTTCTAGGGAATATTTCAAATCTCTGTTTGCAATTAAAATTTAGATTTAATCTTAAATTATGATTATGGTGAAATGTCGTAAAATTACTTTCACATTATTTTTTATGAAGCCTAGCGAAGGTTTTGATTTTAGTACTTGTGCTCTGAATTATCCCTAATTTAATGCTACGATGCTGTATTGTCAGTGGTGGCGCATCCTATATATTCTATGATCCACTGAACCACCAATAAATGTTCAATTCATTGAATATAGTGGGCAGTTGTTATAACAAATAGTGTAAGACCCTTAAATATCCAGATTGTTTGAATCAACAATGTATTTCTTGCGCAAGCACGCTATAGAAGCACAGAGGTCCATTTTCTCGCTATGACTCCCCTGAAATCAGTTCGTTGGCTTTAAAGAGACACGAGAAATGAGGGTAGCATAGGAAAAATAACTATTTTCATGCTTCTTGTCCAGCACAAAATACGCATTCTGCCGCAAAGTAATGCGTGAGTCGGAAAGTTCCCTATTCTCTGTATTGTTATGGCAAGAGAAACAAACTTACATGTAATTATTCCGTCCCGCATCGTAGCCGACTAGTTAATGCGAGATGCCTTGGCGCAGCTGCGGAACTTGCGGTGGTTCGAGTCTCTATGAGGGAAGAAATTTTTCATGGAACCTCGGCCAGTATGGGACCGGTGCCCACCCAGCATCGTGAAGAATTTGAGTAGCTACAATAAGTAGCGGCTCCAGGTTGAGAAAACCAGATATAACGACTGGGGGACCCGAATATCCTGACCACATGCCACCCCTACAGTGATTATATGACCATCTACCTATGTGATTAGCACATGTGGATGTGAGGCCAGCAGTCGGGTGGTAGCTCATGGGCCTTCTAGGCCTGTCGCGTCGTGGAGTTTTAGTTTTAGAACTTATCCAATGGTGTTTGTTTTGTGAGCTTTTTAATATATTTATGAATATTAACAAATTAATTTAAAACTAATTTTAAGAAACAGTTTAGTGATCCGCAGGTTAGTTTAGACAGGAACCTCCACTATGTATTACTAAACTCATATGTGTGAATATTGAGCAGAAATTAATATTTTTCTTCTTCTACTTGCAGGAAGATGTTCATCGGAGGGCTTAGCTGGCAGACAAGTCCAGGTGAGTCCCAATTCTACACGTACTATTGCTTACCAGAAAGAAAGTAATATTAAACAAATAATGCCAACTCGAATATTTAGAAAAAAAAAACTACATCAATTCTCTTGTACCTTAGTAGGGTCAGGTTCCATTTAATAAATATTTTGGATGTTTCCCATTTAATAAATTATTTTTGGACTGTTTTCCCATTTAATAAATTACTTTTGGACGGTTTTTTCCCATTTAATCAATTACTTTATGGACTGTTTTTCCTATTTAATCAATTACTTTGGACTTGTTTCCTATTAAATAAATGACTTTTGGGACGGTTTTCCCTATTTAATCAATTACTTTTGGACTGTTTTCATATTGTAATTTCAATTACTGTTGGGCTGTTGTTTCCTTATTTAATCAAATCACCTTTGGACTGTTTTCTCAATTAATCAATTACTTTTGGACTGTTTTCCTATTTAATCAATCACTTTTGGGCTGTTTTGGAGATTGAGGTACAACACAGTATTCTATTGGAGGGGCTGTCTCCAGGCAGGCAATCCTCTATGTTCAGGTGCTGGCTAGTCATTTCCTAATCTCTCGTGTTCTGGTGATAACTCCAATACTCGGTCCCTGTTGAAACTCTGCTACTGATAAAAAGTATTCATCCTCGGCGAGCGTGCGTTCACCAGGAATTGCTAATTACAGCCAGAGCTCCCTTTATAGCCTAGACGGAGGGCTTCAG
The DNA here is from genome assembly GCA_030220185.1 of Diploptera punctata. Lineage (NCBI taxonomy): Eukaryota > Metazoa > Arthropoda > Insecta > Blattodea > Blaberidae > Diploptera > Diploptera punctata. The sequence goes on along the minus strand of JASPKZ010000367.1, from coordinate 27,792 downwards.
AAAAAACTGATAGGAAAAAAATTAACGTTAGCAAGCACCTAGATGTTAAACATTTACTTAGATATTAAGAGTGCAAGTTTAACGAAAAAAATAGTTTTTTGTTTCAAATGAAATTATTTAAGAAAGTTAAATGAAATCAAAGAAGCGAGACTTAAAACGTGCTCCTGTACTTGGATAGTCTTCTTAATGTACTTTGTTTGTATCGATAAAATTTATGGCCCATTTAACGAAATTATAATAAATTAACTTAATCCAACCCTATAATTTATAGACAATAAAAATAATGTTTAATGGGTACTTCATATTTAATGTTATTGTCCTACGTGTTTCTTAAATTTCCAATTCTTTTGTAATTCTATAAAAATAATTTTAATTGCATTTTCACATATCAGAATAATAAATTATTCTAAATTAATTGCCTTTTTTACTTATCTCAATTATCCGTCTGACTGTAAGAACTACTGTTTACTGAGGGGAGGGTGGATAAAATTTGTTTAAAAAGAAGAACGATAAAAATACTTCCTAATTTCTTTGAAATTGCATTACCATTATACTTCTAATGAGAATACAAATATCAAAACAAATTTTAAAAATAATATATCTGGGTCTGAAACGAAAATTTGGGTGGCAAAATCATGAAGTTAGTTTATCATAAGAAAATACCTCGAGTGATTTCCAATTTATCTAGATAATTTGGAAATGAAGAATGACATTTGTTAGGACTATTTAAATGAATAAAATTAAGCTGTTTGCTCACAAATAATTATTTAAATATAGTTATTTTAAAATATTTAAATATTTAATGTAAACGGCGATGTTTGAAAACAAATGAGAAACTTTTTGTTATGTTTCATTTGATCATCACTGCGACCAGATCGTATTATTTATTGCCAAAAGATCGCAATATTGTAAGAAGAATGCAACTTAGTGGAGAAAAATTGGAAACACATCAAATTGTTTATAACCAACATTATAGATTATTAATTAATTTCTGATGTCCTATGATGTAAATATGTCAATTATATTTTTCTAGAATGTTAATACGTGGGAAATAATACGTTTTAGAATAGAGCAAACAGTAGTTTCTTTTTATTGTGCTATAATCTGTTGCTATAAATGTTTTTCTATTATATCCCACAAGCATAATCTGCTTACATTCGTGCACTATATATACAATCTGGGAGCCATTTGCATTCAAAGGATTCTTACAATCGTAATATATAAATTGCTATTTTCAACGAATTTTTAGAGAGTCAGTCACTGCAAAATAATGCTCTGACCTATTCTAAATGTTAAAAAGGAGGAGCTTTCTTTAATATGATAAACTGTAGTTGATAAATTCGAGGTGAAACACGATTGTGATTGGTTATAAATCAAAATTCATTGAAACGTGATTGGTCATACTCGAGGAGATGGGAATCTTGAAAGCAGTTAACAACAACGACCATCTGATAAATGAAAAACGAACCCAGTACGTGTAAACCCCCCTCTACCAGATCTTCAGTGAAACACCAGTTTTGAATCCTGCTGATGGTGGGACTAGTCCCGAAAGCGCTACAGTAAATAATAACTAATAAAGTTGAGGAGACTGACCTTTTAGGTAAATATACCATAATTTTATACTTTAAATCCTCATATAATGTAGTGGTCAGCAGCTGGAAGCACTCGAGCGACCAGAATTTTCAAGTAGGCCTACGCCCACACAAGCGTGTGTGTGTGTGTATATATAATATATATATATATATATATCTAACATTATATATATGCTAATATAATATTAAATTCATTTACTCAAAAGTGCTAAGTGTAATATTAGAATTCGTTTTAAACTAATATTAAAAAAAACATCAATACATAAATATGAAATAAAAACACAATATATTGTTAAAAAAAGTGACAAGACTATATTACATCCTAGAAACAAATGTTTGCTATGTAATTTTCCAATTTTTTTGTCTGTGTCATGCTGGAAGTGAACAAAGTACATTGGTTAATTAATTACAGGGCTATAGGCTCACATTTTTTTCTCTTTCTGATTACTAAAACTACATAGAACATGTAGCATGTTGTATTCATGTTGTCTCAAAGCAACTTGTGTGTTTAAATTATTCGATTGATTTAATTCTTGTTGAAATGCTTGTAATCTGTTTTATATTTCAGTGCGGTTTGATTAGTATATGTGTATAACATGCAAAAACTACTTTTCTATATTCTTGGTCCATCTCCGTGTTACAGTGATTCATAATGTTAATTCAAACGGTTGCTGAGATTATTACAGCAGTGTGAAGTAGTGCTTGAATCGAATAATAATATTAAATAATAGAATAAAAGTATGGATCAGAATGTTGGACGATCACTAAAAGACAAGAACAAAGATTGGAAGTAGCTGAGATGAGATTTTTAAGAAATATAGCAGGATATAGTCTGCTGGATAAGAAAATAAGGATATAAGAAAGGAATGAAAAAATATTTTCAAATTTACAGACCGAATAATTAAATATAGGAACGCTGGCCTGAAAGAACATGTTGATAGATTGTCAAAAGAAAAGATTTCCAAAATTATTGCTAAATTAGAAATCACACGGAAGGAGAAATGTTGGACGCCCACACAGAAGATGGCCTGAAACAATTTTTACAATTCTAGCTTTCATGAAACCGGAACGAGCAAACAGGCTTAATCCCTGGATGATGATGATGATGATGATGAATAGAATAAATGCGCACAAGATATATATGTTACATTAGTTTTTATTATTACTTCGGTTCACATTGTTTATTATTTGCAGAATTCTACCAGGGATTTCACTCGTTTTTTGCAGGTGGTTACACGGCAATGATTGCATGGTTGCTCGCCCAGTTCACACACACACAGGTGTTCCCGGGATCGTGGAAACACTTGGTTTTGCATATTTTTGTGGTGGTGTCCATGCACTGCTATTGAGTTCACCAAGTGTCGGAGTTCTTGAATGGTGGTGGTCCAGGATCTGTTTGTAATGGTTTCTGTTGTATAAAAGTCCAGCAATATCTCCTGTCTCTTCTTCTCTCTTTCATGTAGCAGTTTATTCGAGCTGTCTGTGGATGTTAGCCTCATACGCAATTCTTCTGTGAAGAAGAGTTCCTTGGCGAGTTCGTATGCTAGCAGCCTCGACTTTGTGTTTTTTTTTGAGACACCTAGGGCAGCTTTCAAGAAGCGTGATTTGACTGCTTCCAGAGTTATTTGATCTCTTTGACTAAACTTCTACCAAATGAGGTCTATTTCCATAGGTTGCGATGGGAACTATTTTTGCGTTGAACAAGGCCACGCCCGTTTTAGTGACAGTCTGGGTATTGCTTTGATGTCAAACATGGCTTTTGTGGCAGCTGCTGCACGGGATTTTATATGTATTCTAAATGACCTAGGAACATTTTTGGACCAAAGAGAGATGATCGGACAGGTGAATGGAGAAGACTACATAACAATGAACTACATGGTCTTTATAGGAAGCCAGATATAATAAGAACAGTTAAGTCTCGTAGACTGCGATGTGCAGGACATGTTGCGCGTATGGGGAATGAAAGACTTGCGTGGAAGCTTCTTGTAGGAAAGCCAGATGGAAAACGCCCAGTTGGTAGACCAAGAATGAGGTGGGAGAATAACATTAACTTTGATTTGAGGGAAGTAGATTCAGGATACAGGGAATGATTGGAAAGCATTAGCTCAGGATAGGGATGTATGGATAGCTTATGTCCGCGCGGCCATGAACCTACGGGTTCGATAGTGCCAGTGAGTAAGTAAGTAAGTATTCTAAATGACCTGGCAGTGGTTTGCAGCGTCAGTCCCAGATATTTGAAGCTGTTAACTGTCAGGAGAGGTTCTATTCCTAGGTGGATTATGTCCTTCGCAGCTTCTCGACTTCCGTTGCAGAATGTCATCTGTACGGGGTTCTCCTAGTTTATTTCAATTTTGTTTTCCTGTGCCCATTTCTCAATCACAATAAAATTAAAGAGAACACATTTCTTAACTTCTAGGAGTATATGTGGTGGATGAAACTTATTGCAGGTCTACCGTGTATGTAATTATGATTGGAAACGCAATAAGTTAACTCTCATAACTGCGATGAGATGGACATGTTACACGTATGGGAAATAAAAGAGGGAATGGGAATTTCATCTAGGGAAACCAGAGAGAAATTGCCTTGTAGTTAGGTAGGTAGCTTAAGATTGAGGTGGGAGGATAACATCACCATAGTTTGAGGAAAGTGAATTATACATGGAATGATTGGAAAACATTAGGTTATGATAGGGAAGTATGGAGAGCGTATATCCACGCGGGCATGAACCTCCGGGATCGATAGTTCCTGTGAGTCAGTCAGATAGTAATGTGGATTAGTTTTGGAAAGTTGAGTATCAATATGCGTGGGATAAAATTACAAATAACCAGCGGAAAATTGTAAAAATAAGTAATTTTAGGTTTATGATTCAAATATTTCAATCGTAAAGTTGTGTAACAAGAGTTTGGTTTAGGGTAAAGAAGGCGTATTGGAAAAACATATAAAAACTATTAACAGAAAGAAAAGTATCAATATCTCAATAATATGGCTGCTGATAACTTTAAAAGTGATTATCTTTATTTGTATAGAAGTCCGTAAACTAAGAGAATACCCCAGAAGTTGAATTTATGTATAATTTTGCTGGTTTACAGAACATATATTTATTTTGTTAAGTTGGAGAAACTCAATTTCGGATGCCAGCTTATTTAAAAATATCGGACTGCAGTGAGGACAAAGCGATATTTAATTTCGGGTTGCAGGTAAACTCCTACTTCTAATGGTCGGATTTCGCTGATTTCTTTTTTTAGAATACGTTTCTATTTTAATTTTAATAGGATACTGAGTTTCATTGTCAATTATCGAAAATTGTGACTGCTAGAGCGACTTGTAACTTTATATATATATATATATATATATATATATATATATATATATATATATCCATCCATAGTAATTCTGCCCGAAAGCAGGGCTTTCACTGCTTTCATAGCATTTTGATGCTATGCTTTGCATCTTTACTAGGGAATTTTTAGGTGTGATAGCTTCCGCTGCTTTCCACACCGGTGAATATATATATCACCGCTGTGGACTCGATATAGCGTTCTGCTTTGTTACGCAGCGGGCCCGGGTTCGATTCCCGGTCGGGACTGGCTCCTGGGTGAGGTTTATTTCGGGGTTTCTCCTCAGTTGTTAGACAAATGTCAGGAAGCGTAGGGCCCAACGGTCCCCGAAAATCATCCGACTAACATCATCATCCTTATCATTATCATCATCATCATCATCATCATCCTTCAAGGTGAGGAAAACAACGGGAAGCTACCACACCAATAATTCCCTAGTAAAGCTGCAAAGCATAGCATGCAAATGCTATGATTGCAGTGAAAGACCTGCCATCGGGCAGAATTACTATGGAAGGATACATATATATATATACATACATATAAACAAACTTTGGGTCATGATCATTTTTTGATACAAAAGGTCTACATTGAGGGATAATGCTCTTTATTATCTCAGAAGTACATATCTTTATTTAATTTTTCTGAGCCTTCATTTCATAGAAGACTCTCTCAGCTACTATCTACCAGATAGGGTCGGTTAAGTTCTGTAAAAATGTTTTAAAAAAATAAGTTCATGAAATCAACTTCAACACCTTCATTCCTTCGGAATTCACTAAAAGCTACAATTTCTCAATACTAATATTCTTGTTGCTATAAAATGTTACATTTTATACTTTTAATTTATAAAAGATTATATCACTCATTATTGTAAATACTGTGAAATACAAAAGGCGTGTCTTTTATTTTATCCGACCCAGTAAAAACACATACTGTTTGGTGTAAAAGTAATTTTTAAGCCGGGCAATAAATTTAATTTCATTAACCTACTTCTGGGTACGACTTTGCGCATTGCTATAAATATCTTTTGCTGGTGTCATTTTTATTGCTTCCTGAAAGCTGATCGACCTCGTGGATTACTGATAAGTAGATTCATTCTTCATTTCAATGACAGATTTAAATACTCAGTTAAGTTGGTTACGTGAGTTTTTATCCAGGGTAATATATAACTAAATATTATATTAACTAATTCACCTGCTGTATAGCGCGACTTCTTACGTGCTCAATATACATATCGGGTTTTATATGGAGACTTCACGTTAAGTCATTGTCGTCTACTCCCATTTGACTGTCCGTTCATCTATTCTTGGTCAAAAGTTTCACTAATTTATTCTAAAATACTCGTAACACAACCATCTTTTCTCCTACCCTTAAAGTAAGGGTTCATGTTCGCATCCATATAACTTGTAAGCTTTTATACATTATCATAATGTAATGCAACAAGAGTGATTGCCGAATTATCAATAAATCCACGACCTGTCACGACAAACTACGAGTCTTGGTGAATTATCTAGAGGGCAATGGAAATCAAGAGTGAGATTTGTTAGGACTATTTAACGAATAAAATTAAGACTGTGTAGTCACAAATCATTATTTAAATAGATATGTTATTTTTTTAAAATATTTTATATATTTAATTAGAAACGCCGATGTTTGAATTGAAAAACAAATGAGAAACGTTTATGTTATCATTTGTTCACCATTGCTACCAGCTCATTTTTAATTTATTATGCTAAAGGATGACCAATCATATATAAGAATGCACCCTAGTGGAGAAAAAAAGAAACACATCAAACTTTTTTTAATCAATTATAGATTATTAATTAGTTTCTGATTGTCCTTTGATGTAAATATGTCAAATTATATTTTTCTGGAATGGTAATGCGTGGAGAAATAGTACGTTTAAGAAAGTGCAAAAACAGTGGTTTGGTATCTGTATCTGTGCTGTAATCAAATCTGATACAAAGGTTTTTACTTTTATATCCCGCAAGCCGTCTCCTTTAACATTCGTGCACTATATATACAATCTGGGAGCCACTTACGTTTATGGCGGCTTCTTCCATTTTAATATATAATTCGCTAGATTAAAACAGTATTTCCTTAGGGAGTCAGTCACTGCAAAATAATGCTCTGACCTATTCCGAATGTTAAAAAGGAGGAGCTTTCTTTCATATGATAAACTTTAGTTGATAAATTCGAGGTGAAACACGACTGTGGTTGTAAATCAAAATTCATTGAAACGTGATTAGTCATTGACTCCCATTTGGGGCATGATTTGAATAGTCATTTTAACGTTATTTGAGAGAAGGTGGGAAGAAAGAGTACATGTAATACATAATAGCATACATTTTTAGAATTAGCTTATGTTTAATTTCTTTGTGCACCTCATTCCTATTTTTAATTATTGCTCGTAAGTATTTGAATTCAGTCACTACTTCAAAATTTCCTTTATTTGTCATTTGAATTCAGTCACTACTTCAAAATTTCCTTTATTTGTCATTAACTGTCTATTTCAATTATATAACATATTTCTCCATGTGACCATATATTTAGTTCTATTGATGGTTACTTCCAGTTCCAATTCCTTAGTGTTACTCGATAGAGGTGTGTGTTCCTTAGTACCTCCTCTCTATCGCCTAATAATACATCAGCATAAACTAACAGCTTATTAATACCATTGAATTGTAGGTCTGCTTCATCCTCTAAAGATTTAATGACACGCTCTAGTACAAATTCGAACAGTAGAGAATATAGTGCATCTCTTTGCAACATGCATTATGAATTTCAAAGGTATCTGAAAACTGTTTGACAACACGTACACTACTCTTTGTGCTATTTAAACACATTCGAATAAGTCTAACTAACTTTTTAGGAATTCCTAATTCCAGCAGGATACTATATAACATTTCCCTCTTAACTGAATCGTATGTCTTTTTGAAGTCTACATATAATTGTTGCACAATGCCATTATAATCCCACTTATTTTCTGAAATCTGTCTTATACTAAAAATATAATCTATAGTAGACCTATTTCTTCTAAATCCACATTGATGATTATTAGACCTGGGATTATTAGTTTCTAAAAATCGTATTTTAGGTGTCTTAAACTTGCAAAATATGTTTAAAAAAACGTATTTTAGGCAGATTCAGATTCACTAATTTTATGCGTTTAGCAATTAAAAATATATTAATAATTATAATTTTGATTAACTAATAAGGTTTCAAATTAATGGTATTATATTAAATTAAGTATAGCATATTATAAAATAATTGCTAAATATTGACTTTTATTCTTGGTTTAGTGTATTTAAAACTGTAAATACAGAAGTTTAGTAGGGCTAATGTGTTTAACACATTAAATCCGCAGAGCTAAGTACAAACTTTAGAGGAAAATGTGAAACAAAATTAACCCACCTGTTCGTTGCAAACGTCACAGAATATAATTTTTTCCATCCGATGTGAAATGTATCCACTGTTTAATTAAAGACGACTTGGAAGCTGGAACTGTCGGGATGATGCAGTCTTCTTACCGAATGAAATGAAGAGTTTTGCTTTCAGCTGGTCAATGGACAGCACCCCGCGTAGTGACATACACTTTTCAGAGACTCCAGAAGTTTAACATATTGTCCCCGTACATCTGGTTTTCTGAAAGGTCTTCCGGGGTATGTTAATTATTTTACAGCTTTTCGCTTAAAAGTCAGATTTTGTGTGAAAAGTATTTGAAGAACATACTGTTCAATATAATGAAGACGAATATGTAAATATTTTAGTTATCGGAATGAAATATATATATATATATATATATATATATACAGGGTGATTCAAAATTGACTTTACAAATTTACAAGCTTATAGAAATTTATTTAGAAGACCTACAGAATTGATTTTAATGTCATATGATAGCACAACTCATCAAGTTTTCACCGACATAGTTTTATAGTACCTAGTTCTTTCACCGCGTGCGCTAACGTAGTTCATATCAAATGGCTGCTTTCACAGGTGCCGAGCGTGCTCGTTGTGTGTTTTTGTTCGAAGAAACTAAATCTGCGACAATTGTTCAGCGTAGATTTCGTACCCAGTATGGTAAGGATCCTCCTAGCAGGCCAACAATTTATTCTTGGCACCAAACATTTGTTAGGACTGGCTGTTCTGTTAGTCATTCCAAGCATACTGGCCGTCCACGTACGGCTGAAGCTGTGGTTGAACAAGTGAGGGATAGCTTTGCTCGGAGCCCTAGGATATGACATTTAAACCAATTCTGTAGGTCTTCAAAACTTGATGAGTTGTGCTATCATATGACATTTAAACCAATTCTGTAGGTCTTCTAAATAAATTTCTATAAGCTTGTAAAGTTGTAAAGTCAATTTTGAATCACGGTGTATATATATATATATATATATATATATATATATATACATTATTCGATTTAATGATAAAGTATAAGGTTTTAGGAATACAGGCAAAAATAGGTTTCAACGTTAATTTAGGCATTTTTTAGGCACTATAGGACCTCTATTTTCATCATATAAATATGTGAAACATGTAAATACTTCATTTTAAGTACTCTTTTCACGAACAAAATAGATTTTAGTCTAAAATCCGAGGTCTGTTGATTGCCTATGTTACGTCGTTAATGGGAGTAAGTCTTGATACTAATATATTTATTGGAATTTTACACAAAGTTGAAAGTATTGGGATGCCCCTATAGTAGTTTGCAATCAGTTTTATATATTTTCTTTTAAATTGGCATGATAATCGAATATTTAAATTGATTTGGAAGAACCTCTTTTTTTTCTCCAAATCATACTAAGCAACCGACATGTATTGTCCATCACTTTTCTCCTCTGATTTTATCAGTTCTTCTGGTATCCCATCTGAACCTGATGCTTTATACATATTTAATTTTTTTATCGCCATTTCAATCTCTAATTCGCTTAGGTATGTGTTTAATATTTCTGCTGTCTGTAAATCATCCAATTCAATATCCTGTACTGCATGTACTTTTAATAGCTGATTTTGCATATATATTTAAAGCTGATTTATGTAATTTTTTCCATTTTTTTAATATACTCCTGGAATATGCAATCATACCCCGTTTTCGTTCCTAGTATTTATTTATGTAGCCTGAAACCCTTTCCTCTCTATCGTAATTCCCTGATTCTGATGTTCCAATTTTTGTATTCATTTGGAGATCATTAATATGCCCTCTCAAATATATAATTTTTTTATTCTTTAAAAACCTAGTGGTTTTCCATTAGATGTCATACAATTGTTCTAAATTTACTTCATTTAGCACGTGTACCCAATCCATTTTTGCTAGCTTTCTTTTCTTTAGAATGTTGGCATATTCTACATCAAACCATTTCTTGTTTTGCCCAATTTTTAAACTACACTTTCTAATGCTAACAATTTAATAGTATCTCTTATAGTCTCCCATTCTTTATTTTTATCAGTTTCTTCTTCGAGTCCCTCATTTTTATCTGAAGATTTCAGTGTTTTAAATATATTAGCAATTTTATCTCATATAATCTCCGCAGTTCGTCATTTCTCAGTTTTTTTTTTTAATTCGAATTTTTGAGAATAATTTTTAGCGCCTGTTATCTGATTTTATCCTGAACAGATGATGATCCGAATTACAGATTTTTAAAATTTACAGCGATTATTTGGAAATTTTTAAAGAAAAAGTAAATAAATACATGTTTCTAGTTACTAATAATTAAACTATAAATTAAAAACCAAGAAAAATTCTTAAAACATTAAATCGAGAAAATGGCTCAGTGCACAATTATCAAATAAGTGATGCAATAAACATTATTGTTGACATGATGATCTTGATGAAGATTTTCGGGCTGTAGGCCGTGGTCGTGAGGCTTGTAGTTCCCCGACGTTTCGCCAGAGACTGCGCCTGGCATCCTCAAGGATGTCTCTGGCGAAACGTCGGGGAACTACAAGCCTCACGACCACGGCCTACAGCCCGAAAATATTCATCAAGATCATCATAGCAACTCCGGCAGTGAAAGTCTACGTAATTACATTATTGTTGACGTTTTAAATCTTCTAACGAAGTTTTACTCAAAGAATTTTATTTTAATTTCATACGCAATTATGAAAGTATGCATGGGATTATAGAATGCGACATCAATTTCTTAGGGCTATTTAAAAACATTAGCGAATCTACAAGACTTATAAACAAAAATATAATTTAAATGACCGAAAATAAAACACGTAGGGCCTACATTTATTTATACTGATTAATTGCTATGAGAGGTTCGCCTCGGAACTGCCCAATGAGTTTATGTGGGATGGAGTGCAGTTTTGTTGTAACACATGAGTCCAGTAGCTAAGGTGTACCACACCTAATAACATTTTCGTGTGTAAAGACCAACAATCTCTCTGAATTTATATTATTTAAAGCGTTCATTGAATGCTAATTAGTTTAATATAACTTTATTGCAAAAACCCTAGCTTTATTTTAATGATATTTAAGTAATGTGGATTTACTAACGCTACTAAAGGGATCGGATAAGTACAATATTTTTGGAGTTACTTCTATTTTTGTAACCATTATCTTACCATAAATGGGAACTTTCGATGTTATCACATAGAAATCTATCTTGCATACTGAACATTTTCTTAAACAATATGAAACCAAGTTCTAGGTATATATTTTTATTATTTTGTATTTAGAACTTTCATTATCAAACAAATAATATAATAAAGTTCTAGATTATTATTATTATTATTTATTATTATTATTATTATATATTTTGTACTTTACTTATCAGTTGTGTATTGTATAAGTGCATTATGTGTTATTAATTTAACTGTATATTATTCATAATGTTAATATCTGTATAATATAACCTCATTATTATTATTATTATTATTATTATTATTATTATTATTATTATTATTATTGTTATTACCACCTTGGTATATTGTTTATGTAATGGTAATCTAATTAAGGATGTTATGAACAGTACCAAAAATCAGCTACGAGTTCCAACTGTAGTTCCTCAGATCAAACCGGAATATTTTGTAGCATGGCAGCTCTTAAGAACATAATACTTGGACAAATGCACACGCTACTCCCACACTTACTGCTATCTTACTGCAAAAGCTGTCCAAGCGTAACGTCACGGTTTTTTAATGAAAAAAAAATAGGGGTCTCTCGATCGATTTTGATTGTTACTTACAGTTAAAACTCGCATCTATTTAATTTTTCTTAACTCAAAACAGAACGAAGATGCTGTCATAAAAAAGTGAAGGTAGGTTTCGATATGAGAACGTTTTTAAAATACATGTATCAGGTCTTCTTTTAAATGTTGTATTTGGCGTCCTCTTATGTTGTTCCCGTGTATCATCATCATGATTCTTACATGTCTTAAAGAAACGCTGATGTTCTTGAAATATTTCTTCCTCGGAAGATCCAATGATCTCTTGCCATGTGGTAGATACCATGGGATGGCGCAAGGGATTCTTGTTCTAGGCATTTTGATGAGATGTTCCTCCCAATTTCTCTGTTAATCGTGAATATAATGTAAGACCGATGTTATATTTATATATATGTATATATATATATATATATATATATATATATATATATATATATATATTCGTTAATTTTTTGGATCCCATTTGGTGAATTAAACAGTTCGACGCATAAACCTGTTCTCACTGCTTGTTGCCCTTCTCTCATTATATTTTCGCATAGTCGCTGGTTCATTGTGAGGACAAGGCTTTCCAGTGATTTAGAGTGCCTATATAAATTTATCCTGTTTTCCTGTACTAATGATAGCTTGAAAATTTTATTAATTATACCTAAAGGTTTATTTTCAACGTCCAACTCTCCACCCCCAAAAAAGAGAGTTTGTAACCAAGGAATTTTATTATTTAAGCAGGTTTTGCTAGATAATGGATTCCTTTCACAAAATGCCATAACTTTATTTTTTTTCAGAAGATATTCCAATGGAATACTTTGCTGCTATTGTTGCTAAATTGAACAATGAGAATTGTAAAACAACTTAGCTATTTATTGCGATATGATTCCGAGCATCAAGATGAAAGTGGAATATGGTTGGCTGCTGATATATCTGGAACACATCAAAATGTATGTGGAATGAATTCTACATGGGGCATGTCTGAAACACAAATGAGAGAATACATTGTATTTAATGCAGGTACAATGAACGTTGAGGGGGCACGCCGTAGCGTAGTTGGTTAGTTAGTTAAAGCAATATACTACAAACCGTTAGGTTGAGGGTTCGAATCTCGGTGGCGGTCAGGATTTTAAACTGACCCAAAACTTCTGGTGGCACCATGACCCTGGGGTCGACTCAGCTTCTAACGGAATTGAATACCAAACACTTGTTCTGGGAGTAAAGACGGCCGTCACTCAGGGCTGACAACCAAGATGACATCAAGTGCCGATTGTCTAGAAAAAGTGGGAGCCTTAACCTCCTATTACCCCAAGGGTCTCATATGGCCTATAGTAGGATCATTCACCTTTTTACACGCTTTATATTAGCTTGACCTGTATCTGTCTATGTAACGGACCTGTACATATGTAACAGAATCTTTGAACACGAATTTCACCTACTTAAAAACATTGGATCGACTTGAAACTTTGTATACTTGTAAAGGACCCATGACAATACAATAATCTCATAATTTTTGTTTTCTAAAATCCTGGCTAGAATCATTAGAAAATAAAAACAAATAAAAACCGGTATAATAGGTTGCGGACTTATCGACTTTTTAGTCAATCGTTGTAAGAGCTCAGTTGGTAGAGGCGGTGAACTGTAGTGTATATAATTTCAGTAATCTATAGGTAGCTGGTTCAAATCCGGCCCGGAGGATTTTTTAGAAGAGTATTAAGCTATTAAATTTTCATGGGATTCCGGTTTATGACAATCAAACTAAAAATTAAAAAAATAAATAATAGTTTAAAAAACTAAAACAACACGCTTTATTAGAAAACCAAACTAAAAAATATAAAATAATAGTTTAAAAAACTAAAACAACACGCTTTATTAGAAAACCGAACTAAAAAAATAAAATAATTTTAACTTCCAACACGCTTGGGATAAAATTAAAGTGGTCAACAAAAAAAATCATCTCCAACACATCTGGAATAAAACTAGAGTTATCTACAAAAAATATAATTTTACCATCAAAAGCGTGGGGTGCTTTTTATGGTTTTTACGTTTTCTTCTTAGATACTTTACTTTTACCAATATCTGTTTATTATCAAATATATTAATCGATATAGATCACCCCACGCTTTCGATGGTAAAATTATTATTTTGTAGATAACTCTAGTTTTATTCTAGATGGGTTGAAGATGATTTTTTGTTGACCACTTTAAGTTTATCCCAAGCGTGGCTGGAATTAAAATTATTTTTCATTTTTTTAGTTCGGTTTTCTAATAAAGCGTGTTGTTTTAGTTTTTTAAAACTTTTATAAGATTCATGATGTGTTCCGTTGAGGTATTATTCAAAATTAAAATATAAAATTATGGAATATTCACCTGAAAGGTCCGTCTCCTCAACTTAATTAATTATTTAACTGTAGCGCTTTCGGGACTTGTCCCATCATCGGCAGGATTCAAAACTAACCGATAATGGGACAAGTCCCGAAAGCGCTACAGTTAAACAATTAATTAGGTTGAGGAGACGGACCTTTCAGTTGAATATTCCATAACTTTATATTTTAATTTTTTTAAACTTATTTATTACAATGAAAGTTAAAGGTACGATTTCTTTATGATAAACGGCGTGTAGTTTAAAAAGTAGTTTTCTTACTATTTTCTTGTACGGTATGGCATCAGACAGTAGTAAAGCTGGTACACGTTAGAATTTCTGTAGAGATTTGCTTGATAAGATATGGAACGCAGTAAAATATGGAGTTCACTGTTTCAAATAAACATATCTGGAGATAACATAAGGGTAGAGTGAAAGATTAACTTTATCGTAATTATGACTGGAATTATGTACACATCAAGTGTTTTTCTCTGCTTTAATACGCCACGGCATGATGCAATGCTTCCTATGTAAAAAAAACTTCTTTGTAAAATTCCTACATTGAGCAGAGGGTTTATTTATTAATGATGAACAGCGGCCTGTGTTGCATTTATATTAAGTCAATCCTCCTGTCATAGAGAAGAGAAAACTTGTCTGATATTCTTCAATCGGTAAGCTGCCCACTCCTGTTACCGTAATTATATTTATACAGTATTAAAATGTTTGAAATGGTATTTGTAAATAAGTAGATAAGAATAGTCCACATTGCATTATTTATGGTATGTTATCTCTTAGACTTGCCAAGCGTTATCTAAAGTTGAATTAAATGTTACTCTATAAACCTATATAATTATCTAATCACTGTAATGTAATACTCTATAATGACGTACAGTTTCTTTTTAATAGTTTTCGTTTTCTAATTGTTTCCATTAAGTGAAACAAAATTGTTGATGCAGCATATTTTGTTATGAATACAACTAGATACCCAATAAGCCAAATTTTGGAAACTTTTCCCTCTAATTTCAATATTCTATACTGTTCTGCCCTAGGGCAGGTCTTTCATTGCACCATAGCATATTCATGGTATACTTTGCAGTTTTACTAGGGAATTACAGGTGTGGTAGCTTTCCGTTGCTTTCCACACCTGTGAAATGATAAGGGTGATAATAATAATGGCAGTTGATTTTCGGGGATCGTTGGGCTCTAGGTTTTCTGACATTTGTCTTACAGGTAAGGAAAACCCCGAAAAAAAACCTCATCCAGGAGCCTCTCCCGACCGGGAATCGAACCCGGGCCCGCTGCTTGGCAAGGCAACACGCTACATCGAGACCACAGTGATGGGCAATTTCAGTATAATGCAGAGACTTTCAAAACAATTTGGGAGAATTATACTTAAAAAAGGGATGTGTTTAAATTAAGATAGAAGAGTCAAAACAATTAGGAGAACTATACTTAAAAAAGGCATACGGTTAAATTAAGAGGGAAGACTTTATATACTTATATATACTTATCCTATTATAGCTCCGATTTCCTAAAAAGGCATTTACTTATTCGAATGTGTCTGAATGACACAAGGAATAGGATGCATTTAGGCAAACAATTTTAAGAAAATTGTGAAATTCACAATAATAATAATAATAATAATAATAATAATAATAATAATAATAATAATTTATTTATTTATTCTGGCAGAGTTAGGGCCTTAAGGCCTTCTCTTCCACTCAACCAGCACAAATACAAATAAATATTTGACAAATATAGATATACACTATACTAATTATAAACAGTTAAAGATAGATTAAATGTACTCGTAGCAATGTAAATTACATTTTATATGATAATAACAATAATAATACTTACGATAATAATAATAATAATAACAATAATAATAATAATATCCATAGTAATTCTGCCCGAAGGCAGGTCCTTCACTGGAAACATAGCATTTTCATGCTATGCTTGCAGCTTTACTAGGGAATTGTAGGTGTGGTAGCTTCCCGTTGCTTTCCACACCGGTGAGGGTGATGATGATAATGATAAGGATGATGATGATGGCCATATGATTTCGGGGACCGTTTGGGCCTTAATGTTTTCCTGACATTTGTCTTACAGGTGAGGAAAAACCCCGATAAAAACCTCACCCAGAAAAACTGTCCCGACCGGGGATCGAACCCGGGCCCGCTGCGTGACAAGGCAGCACGCTACCTCGAGACCAGCGGTGGACACAATAATAATATAATAATGATAATAATGATGATATTAATAATAATTATAATAATAGTATGAATATGATAAATTATACGAGAAACACCAATTATTATATATACCTTACACTGGGTAATGATGAAGTCGAGGTTAGAGCAAATATAAATTTAGATTTCTTTTAAAAGTTGTCAATGTCCGGCAGCCCCTTATTTCTTGTGGTAGGGAATTCCAGTTGCGAGAAGTGAAGATAGTATATGACATGGAGTGATGTGATGTCCTTTGTTGTGGTATATTAAGCAAGAGACTATGTTGTGATCTTGTGTTTAAGTTATGGTTTGAGGATAGATACTGGAAACGAGATGATAAATAATGTAAAGCAAAGAGAAGCACTATCGCCTATGCTATTCAATTTTGTACTAGAATATGCAATCAAATCTTTAGGGGATAAGCAGGGATTAGAATGCAATGACATTAATCTTTTGGTATATGGTGATGATGATTTATTAGTAGGCGATAGTGTCGAAATACTAAATACCAACGCACAAATTTTACAAAATAACACTAAGAAATTTGGACTGGAAGTCAATATGAATAAAAACAAATATATGGCACAAGTAGAAATATAACCCATTATTTAATGATAATAGTCACTTAAAAATGCCTGGAATCAATGAAACTAAATATATGGTCACACGTAGAAATACATTATATAATGGAAATGGACAGCTAATGGCAAATGAGGGAAATTTTGAGGAAGTGGCTGAATTCAAATAGGCCTACCTAGGAACAATAATCACAAATAGGAATGAGATGCACAAATAAATTAAACATAGGCTCAATTCTGCAAATGCGTGCTATTATGTATTGCAGAGACTCTTGATGCCCCAACTCCTTTCAAAAAACGTTAAACTGAAAATATATAAAACTAATATTCTAGGTACCAGTTATATTATGTGGGGTGCGAAACATGGACTCTTACTTTAAGGGAGGAAAGGAGATTACAAGTATTTGAGAATAAAGTACTTAGGAAAATTTTTGGACCAAACAGAGATGAACAGACAGGTGAATGGAGAAGACTACATAACACTGAACTACATGGTCTTTATAGGAAGCCAGATATAATAAGAACAGTTAAGTCTCGTAGACTGCGATGGGCAGGACATGTTGCACGTATGGGGAATAAAAGACTTGCATGGAAGCTTCTTGTAGGAAAGCAGGAAAGACAGAGGAAAAACGCCCAGTTGGTAACCAAGAATGAGGTGGGAGAATAACATTAACTATGATTTGAGGGAAGTAGATTATACAGGGAATGATTGGAAGCATTAGCTCAGGATAGGGTTTGTATGGAGAGCTTATGTCCGCGCGGCCATGAACCTACGGGTTCGATAGTGCCAGTGAGTAAGTAAGTAAGTCACTTAAAAATGAGCGAAATTTTGAAGAAGTGGCGGGGAATTCAAGTATGCACTTAATTACGAACAAGAATGAGGCACAAAAGTAAAGAGGATAAAAGATAACGAAAAATCTGAGAATAAAATACTTATTTTTTAGAGCAAATATAGTCAGGTCAATGGAGATAACTACATACAGTGAGCTATGTTATTTTTAAGAGAAATCAGATCCAATATGTAAAAATGTTTGTTTGTTTGTTCGTACTTTATGCGCGGCCATACCGTTGATCTGATTGTGATGGGGTTTTTTGCAAAATGTTCAGGAGATTTCCGGGATGAATATAGGCTATAAAATAGTTGTAATACCCAACCCTTTGACCCCTAACAATTACCCTTTGTAGTGAAAAACGTGAAATAAAGTCCCTATTTTGACGCTTAAATGGCTTACGCTGCATAAACCATAATAAATACAGCAAATTAATGTATACAGAATTGAATGTTAAAAAAAACTTTACAAAAAAGTCCGCGACAGCATATAT
The DNA here is from genome assembly GCA_030220185.1 of Diploptera punctata. NCBI lineage: Eukaryota > Metazoa > Arthropoda > Insecta > Blattodea > Blaberidae > Diploptera > Diploptera punctata. The sequence continues at coordinate 9,212 of JASPKZ010000367.1, read as the reverse complement.
TTATCTTTTACGGATAACCCACAATAACCATTTTTGTCTTTCATTGATGCCAGAAGATCGGGATAAGTAGATTCCCGGGCAAGCGTAGCAGCCCAAGGAGGGTATTCTTTTATAACGAATTTTGTGTTTCAGCTCATTTATGCCAAGTACATCGGGATATGTAGATTCCCGGGGAACGCCGGGTAATCAGCACATCGTATCTAAAAGTAATTACGATATGGCTTTGATTGCTTGAATATTAAATTTTGAATGATGCAATTTTATTTACTATTTGGATTGTATGAAGGAAATTTGGAAATATAATTAATTCGTTTATTGTTGTTTTAACTGCAATAATGAAGAGAGCAAATTTATAATTTATTTTTCCGTCTACTTTTGAACTAAACATAAAAACACATTATCATTTATTTAGGTGTAGCAGCGCACGCCGGGTATTAGCTAGTAAGTTAAAAAAAAGAACAGTTAAATATTATAGAGTGCGATGTGCAGGATAATGTGGCATTAATGGGAAATAGAAAAGGGACATGGAAAGTTGTTGTAGGTAAACGTCCAGTAGGTAGGTTAAGAATGAGATGGAGAATAACTTTAACCATGATCTGATGGAGTGAATTATAAAGGAAATGCTTAGAAAATAATATCTCTGGATAGGGACATATGGGGAGCTTATGTCCGGGTTCCTTAGTGTCAGGCGAGTTAATTAATATGTCAGATGTAGAGGATTATTGTGTGTTATATCAACATACGATATATTGTAACCCTCTTACTAATAATCCATATATAACTTTTATACAAGGTTCATACACATCTCAGTTGAAAATTCTTACTAATAAACACTGTATTAGCTGTTCAGTGTAGAAGAGGTGTACAACTTTACATGGGAATCGTTATACATGCCTCCAGCCTTGTTTAAGGATTGTATAACTAGACAAAATGTCGGACTTCAAGATCAACTGATTCTTATGATATTGATGATAGTTTCCTTAAATTTAACGTAAAATGCAACACTTTAACGACTGTTTGATCTATACACAGGACATAAATAATATTAATAAAGCTCTGGGTAGGAAAATAAAGGCATCATAAAATGCCTTTTGTTACACCCATCCTCGATTAGGCCTAATAATATTTTTAAATTGAACCTTGATTCAGAAAAGAATATGTTCTACAATAATTACTGTAGAGAAGATTTAACCTGAATCTAGTTTAAATGCATCACAATATTATTTTAATAAGTGTTTCTTGCATCATTAACATATAATACACATACCGATATAAAAAATGTATTTAATTATAAAGGTACTATTATTGCAGTTACCTACATGATATATTGATAGTCTTGTGGTTAGAGCTTTTGACTACAGTGCGTGAGGTCCTAAGTTCGATTCCCGATCAAACTGCAATTTTTTTTTTTTTTTGCTTAACGCGTTATTCTGTTGTCGGTAACATTTCCTATTTTTATTAGTAAGACTGCTAATCTATAATAGTCCAAGATCCGGCTGCAAGATTACTACGTTCATCGAGTGTATGAACAAAATCTATTTTTTTCATAAAATTGTGAATGACTGAATACATTTTTGCCGAGTTGCCTATTAAAATTCGGTTGCCAGTATGTTTAATTAAAATATAATTTATTTATTTATTCGAAATAATTTGATTCACTTTTTATTAAAATAAATTATAATCCAGTTCGCAGAAATCGATGTATAGAGCTTGACAAGTTTTTGTTGCCAGTGCACACTTGGCCTAAACCTCCTCGCGGCCACAGCAGGCTGTGACACCAATCAGTAATAAAATGGTGGTAAGTACGTATTTATTCTTTTATATTGTTCCATCGCAGCGGGAAGTAAAACCACTGCCCTTTATGTATACTATGTACAATGTATATAAAAAAATACATCCAAAAGGTAGTGTTAATATACATTATACGAAACAAATCACAGCATTTTAAATGAAGTGAACTTTATTTGAAACAATATAAAACAATAAATACGTACTTACCGCCATTTTATTACTGATTGATGTCACAGCCTGCTGTAGCCGCGAGGAGGTTTACGGCCAAGTATGCAATGGCAACCAAAACTTTTCAAGCTCTATACATAGATTTCTGCGAACTGGATTATACTTTATTTTAATAACAAGTGAATCAATTTATTTCGAATAAATACATTTTAATTAAACATACTGGCGGCCAAATTTTAATAGGCAACTCGGCAAAAATGTATTCAGTCATTCACAATTTTATGAAAAAAGTAGATTTTGTTCGTACACTCGATGAACGTAGTAATCTTGCAGAAGGATGAATTGATCTTGAGATACAAATTTATTCTTTTTATTTTTCCAGTTGACAAGTTCAATTGAGTTATTTAATAGTGGCGCTCAATTTGCGTTTTATCAGAACCTACTTCTATTTTTATGCAGTGCCATCGTAGCTATCATATGACAAAATTCCTTACCAGAACAATCACATTGCGTGCTAACAAGACAATTTGTTTGCTAAGTTATTTTGTATTTCGCATTGTAGTCACGAAAATTACCATCCAAAGCTTACCTATGTTGTTTTTAATCAAATTTAACGTTTTATAATTATTATATTACTGCTATCATCAGCATGTTTAATTTTAATTATTTATTTGTTTGCAAATTCCATATTCAATTATTTTTATCCATATTCAATTATTTATGAATGATGTATTTGCTTTCTCATTTGCAATGGATGGACCTATTATAACGTCACGCCGCAGTGGTTGAATGGAATAGAGGTTTTATGACAACCAAAACATTCATAGCAGAAACAAGCCAACATTTGTAAATAATTTTATTCGTGTTCTTTTAATATGTAAAGTTCGGACCAGTACATACATTTCAATACACCTACAAAGCAGACAAAACCTATTCGTGTGAATGGGTGTAGTTTAAAGATAAAGGGAAAACAACTTGTCAACAACATTTATTTATACTCGAGATTTAAAAGTGCACAGAACTTAATTTGAAAGAAATTATGTAAATAACAATGTCTAGTGTTTTTGCAACAGTCCCGCGCCGTATGTGAGTAGTTAAGGCAAGATGCCTTGACCGCAGAGCTACGGTTCTTACGCTGGTTCGAGTCTCCATGGGCCGAAGAAATTTTCTCATGGAATTTCGGCCAATATGGGACCAGTGCCCACCCAGGATCGAGGTGGCAACAATAACTAGTGGCTCCAGGTTAAGAAAACCAGCTATAACGACTGGAATCCGACATGCTGATCACGTGTCACCTCTACACTGGCTGGATGATCATCTATCCATGTGATTAACATATGTGGATTGAGGCCAGCAGTCGGATGGTAGGTCAATGACCTTCTAGGCCTGTCGCGCCATAGAGTTTAGTTTAGTTTTAGTGTTTGCAAATTTGCATGATCTCTCTGTCCAGGGAAATGTCGTCTGCCTTACTTCTAGAGTGGTAGCTCGGTGTTGAACGCTTGTTGTACTAGATTCTAAGGAGTAAGCATTGCATCACAGTAAGCAGAAGGTCGGTTTACTTCACACAGTTCTAACAATGCAGGACAGAATTTGTATACAAAAGTAATGACGTACAAGGCATTAAAAATAAAGTAAACAATTCAGGCGTTGATGGAGGCACGCCTTAGCGCAGTTGGTTGAGGCCGGAAGGTCGGAAGTGGAGTCAGGACTTTTAAAACTGCCCTAACGGCACAATGACTCTTGGTTGATTTAGTTTCTAACGGAAATTACTACCAGAGACTTATTCTGGGAGTAAAGGCGGCCGGCATGCAAAGCTCACATCCCGGATGACATATCGGGCCAAATGTCTAAAAAAGGTGGGAGCCTTAAGCTCCTACTACTCCTACGGCCTCCTCAGGCCTGTGTTGGGATCACTTCCTCCTTTACTCAGAGGTTAGTGTTTGAGACTCATATTCGAGAGATCGCAGGTTGAAATTCTGATGCCGACGAACTATCTGCGAAGTAGACGTCGGTTACTTGACAACGTAAAGGGCTTGCTCAGGGTGATATGATATTAAGATAAGCGTACTTCAAAGGTTTATAGTTTATACAGTCTACTCCCTACTGTAAAAATAAAGTTTATAAAGTTCTTTTTTATATAAGTAGGTATAAAAACCTTGCAGGTTATTTTTATAATATTGTTAAAGCAATACGCTACGAGCCAGAAGGTCGCCGGATCGATTCTTGATGGGATCAGGATTTTTAAACTAGTCTAAACCTTCTGCCTGCACCAGACCTGGAGTTGACTCAACCTCTAACGAAAATGAGTATTAGATATACATATATGTTCTGGGGTTAAGGGGGCAGTCGCTCAAATCTGACAACCTGGCTGACATCTCATATCGATTGTCTTGGAGGGCCTCCTGAGTCTTGTAGTGGGATCACTCTATCTTTACCGGTTTGTTTAATATACTGTAGTTCCAAATTTTAGCTTAATGTGCATTGAAGAGTTTCGGATAAAATTAAACTCCACTATAGAATAAATAAATTGTGTTTGTTTAATATACTGTAGTTGCTAATATTAGCCTAGAGTGCATTGAAGAGTTCCGGATAAAATTAAACTCCACTGTAAAATCATTAAATCCAGATACGATTTTGTGTTTCAGAATCCTTGATGTAAACAAATCATTCAGTCCGCGAAGAGTATATGAATATAAAAAATTATGTTTAGCCTGCGTGTACAATATCAATAGATGAAAAGAAAGCTACCACAAGGAATTTCTTTCGCAGCATATAACGCCGTGAGAGTTTGTATTAACTAAATATTTCAATCTCTCAGCTGGCGGGCTATTTCCAAATCTAATGGACAATCCTCAGCAGAATACGACCGAAATAACAGCATATATGATTGTTCGTGTATTAGGGGACGTATTTAGAGTTGTGACGTATACAATTCCCCCTACTTGCATCATCCCATACTTACGTTCTTTTGATCTGTGGACTGTAGAATGTGTATAACAGTGGCCTTCATGATCTTTATGGGAAACCAAGATGTATTAATAACAAGCACATCTCGTTGACTGCAATGGCAGAGGATGTGTTACGAATTGGGAATGGAAGAGGAGCATAGAAACTTGCCATACGAAAACAGATGGAAATCACTCTGCGGTTAACCCAAGAGTGAGGTGAGAGCATAATATAAGGGAGGTGAATTATATAGAGGTGATTGGACAATATTAGCTCTGATAAGGGATGTTTGAAGAGCTTAGGTCCAGAATATCTGGGTTAAATAGTGCCAGTGAATGAGCGAGTGAGTGAGTTAGTTGCTTAGTGAGGTTAAACACTTAAGTCGGACTTGCTTCTCGTGCTACGGATTTATTTAAAAAAATCAAATTAAATTAATGCATATGCATTGTAGCTGATTGGATGACAATTGACTTCCTTAGTAGGAATATGTGGATCGTCTTCCCATTGTCTGTGGTTATCGCGGAGCAGTGAACAATATCTGATGGACATAATGCATAGCTTAGTACGGGCACTAGATAGTACTCGAGCATCATTATCAATAGTTTTGCTTGTTCATTGTCAATCATAACTGTTCCAACATTTGCCTATTTTTAAAAATAAACATGTTGCTTGACACCAGTACGAACAAGAGAGTCTTGAAATGTTATGGTTTATTTCCCTCCTTGAAACTGTTTTTCAAACAACTTTTTTGTTTATTATTATTATTATTATTATTATTATTATTATATTATTATTATTATTATTATTATTCACACTGGCCAACAACCATTCAGTCCATTTTAAGTGAAGGATGCTGAAACTTAATATAGTAACAGTATTGCTAGATTGGCTCTGGTTTTTTAAATATTGTACGTCTTACCGAAAAAAGTGTAAAAGCTGGAATTGAACATTAACTATTTACTCTATTAACAAACAATATTAAAACAATACCAAATCTCAGAAAAAGTAAACATATGAAATATAAAAGACACTGGATTCAGTTCATAGGAGAAAACAACACACTCGTCACAATTATTGCAACATAGTCTTCATAATTGTCGCGTGAAAAACTCCGTTTGTACGATTGTCTCCCATTTGAGTAATCAGAAGTAGTCAGAATTTTATTTGCTTTATATCGGCTCCTAAATTATGACAGTTTGTAATCATATTGTGGAACAATTGTTTGTAATTCACTGCTTTATGATTGCCCAAGAAGGTCTTTTCAACAGAGACGAAACTACATCAGACAGATGCTACAATGAAAGTCATGACTTTATCGAAACTGAATCATTGATGATTCTTGCGAAATTGAGGACCATCGAAGATTCCTGCTTGAAGTTTTTCATAACCGACTTGAGGGAATGATCTAAAAATGTGCTTAGCATTTATGTTCAGGGGCTTAACAAATTGCTTCATGAGGCCTAGTTTTATATGCAGCGGAGGGAAATCGACTTTTACTTATTAATCAAAGGCTCACGTATGATGTTGGCTGCACCAACTGTCATATATTTTCTTGAAGGTCATGTCACCTTTTCCCAATTAGGTATCTCCCTTAGCCCTACTATTCCACTTGCAGATGAAACTTGGTGCTTTGTGTACCCACTTTGCTGCTCAAGAAAACCTCTCACAGCATCTGTTGTGGCTCAAGATGCGTGCATGTAGTCACATTGTTGTCGATCGGAATATGTCGATAATGCAGATTACTACACATCCGATATAAAACATTCCTATAACCCTATCGCAGCGCCACCTACCGAGTCCAATTGTTAATCTAAACGATCCAGGGGCCCACTCAAACACACAAAAAATTTCATCAAAATTGGTCTAGTCGTTTAGGCAATTTTTAATTTCGGATTTCAAGTAAACCTCCACTTCTAGTTGTCGGATTTCCCTCATTTTTTGACAGTATCCACCTCGGTTTATTTTAATAGGATATACCGAGCTTTGTTGTAAAACATCGAAAAATGTGCCCGCAAGAGCGATTTTTTAAATTTTTACTTCAGGTGAACTCCTACACCAATAGTTTTTGAGGGTCCAGTTGTGAATCTAAACCATCGAGGGACCCAATCAAACATATACAAGAAACTTCATCAAAATAGGCTCAATCGTTCAAGGAGGAGTTCGGTGACAGACACACGACAGAAGAATTATATATAGGCCCTATATATATATATATATATATATATATATATATATATATATAGGCCTATATACGAGTATGTTTGTATGTACACACACACAATCGTATAAGTTATTGGTGGGTGTGTTGTTGTTGATAATAATTGCAATTATATATTACTATTACTATATTTACTACTTACGTCCGCGCGGCCATGAACCTACGGGTTCGATAGAGCCAGTTAGTTAGTTATAAACTACTACTACCTACTATTATTACTACTATTACTACTACTACTACTACTACTACTACTAATAATAATAATAATAATAATAATAATAATAATAATAATAATAATAATAATAATAATAATAATAATAATAATGAACTCTTAATAAAAATATAAAGAATGAAATATAAGGAAATCGGAGAATGTGAAGATAGGATACGTGTTTGTTTTTTCTTGTGTCATCTCCCTATTTTCCTCGATGAGAGCCACGTTTTATTGTTTGCTCAGAGTCGCACATTTATTGTTAGTTTGATTGCAAACCTATATTGACTGGAATGAATGCAACAGACCGAAAGCTCTATTGTAGTATTTAGTATGTGGTTTCTAATAAATTCACCAACTCGATATATGTGTGTATGGATCGTTTATTCAACCTAAAGGGGCACAGACACTGACTTGAACGATCGCATGTTGTTTTAATATTTGTGGATATAGCCCTTTATTACTAGTTAGTGGTATCGTACATGTTTATATTTTGTACAATGAATATAGCACCACGCTGCTTACTTCAAATTCGTTTCCTTCCTTTTATTTCTTTTTATTACTAGTACATAGAATGTTATTTATATGCATCGCATTTAAGTTCATCCGGCGGACTATTGGTTACTATACTCGTCTCTGATTCCAAGCTTCCCAGGTTCAAACCTGGCTTGAGTCAATGACTTTTTTTTCAGGCGTAAAACTCCTTATATAGGTTACTTCTAAAGGGAATTAAAGATGAGCCTTCCGTGTCATATACAGGGTGGTCCAAAAGTCTCGATCCATTTCCATTAAATTTACACTTTGTTCGTTGTTTTTCAGGTTCATCACGAAGTATGCTTACCATTTAAGAAAGAATAACAGTTGTTTCCGCGCGATTGCGATTGACAAGCTATGAACAAGTGCATCAGGAATTTGAACGAAAGTTTCACAAACCAGCACCTACTAGAGCCAATATCCGGATGTTGGTGAACAAATTTAGACGAACAGGAAGTGTTCTTGATGAAAAAACGTTCAGACAGGCCTCTGCAAATTATGTTGAACGTATTCAGCACGCGATTGAACGCAGTCCAGGCGCGTCGACTCGCAGGCTCAGTAATGAACTGGACATTCCCAGGACTACAGTTTGGAGGGTTTTAAGGTTTAAACTCAACAAACTTGCATACCATCTGCAAGTGCTACATCACTTGGAACAGGAAGATTATGCTGCCCGTCAGGCTATATGCTATGATTTGTTCAGGCTGTTGCTAATGAACATCTAATGAACAATATCCTTTTCAGTGACGAGGCTACATTCCACATTTGTGGTCGTGTAAATAGGCATAATTGTCGAATATGGAGCGACGAGCAACCTAATGCTACATATGAATGGCAACGAGATACACCAAAAATTAATGTATGACTAGATGTAACAGCAACAAAACTGTACGGTCCATTCATGTTTCAAGAACCCACAGTCACTGGAGACACCTACTTAGACATGCTTGAACAATTTCTAGAACCACAGCTTACGCAGGATGGTGTTTTACACTCTGTTGTCTATCAGCAAGATGGTGCCCCACCGCATTTCACTCTGTGTGCGCGTGCCTATTTCAATGCAACATTTCCGGGTCGCTGGATCGGCACAGCTGCCACGCTCACCAGACTTAACCCCACTTGATTTATTTGCGTGGGGTTTTATCAAGTCTCATGTGTACAAGACTAAACAAGGCTAAGGTTCGTGATCTTCCTCGTTTACGGGAACGCATTTACGAGGCAGTAGCAGCTATTACACCACGCCATCTGCGTAATGTGTTTAGAGCAACAGTGCAACGCTGGGAGCAATGCCCCAAAATGCAAGGGGGCAGATTGAACTGTATGAAGATTGTTCACAGACATCTG
>JASPKZ010000366.1:0-75197 GCA_030220185.1 Diploptera punctata | reverse complement strand
ACCAAAGAGAGATGAACAGACAGGAGAAAGGAGAAGACTATATAACAGTGAGCTACATTATCTTTATAGGAAATGTGATGTATTAAGAACAGTTATGTCTCGTAGACTGCGATGGGTGGAATATGTGGCACGAATGGAAAATGAAAGAAGGCATGGAAACTTCTTGTAGGAAAGCGAAGAGGGAAAAACTCCCAGTTGGTACACCAAGAACGAGGTGAGAGAATAACATTGCCAATGTACTATGGTTTAGGGGAATGTAGATTATAGAAGAGATGATTGGAAAACATTAAATGAGGATAGGGGTGTATGTCCGCGCGGCCATGAACCTACGGATTTGATAGTGTCGGTGAGTTATTTAATTGGTGAGAATAATGTACAGGAAGGAGAAAACAGAGGATCTTCAGTAATGCAATGTTGACAAACAAAAAGTGTGGTTAATTTTGTCATCATTTTAAAATAATCTTAATTTGTATCAATGATGTAATAGTTGTATTGTTCTTGCAAAATATGTACAAATACGGACATTCCTGTTTTTTTCTCTCTAAACTCTTCATTTATTAACGGACTGGAGAACTAGGGCATCCCTTATTGTCTGGATAATTGATTCCCAAACGTTTTTGACCACTGATCGCTTTGGACTTGAAATGAAATTCACGGATTCTCAATGAATTCAATTGTTATACAGTTATAGAGACTGAAACAGAATTATAACGAAAAAAGTTTCGATTGTATTCCACCGCTGTGGTGTCGAGGTAGCGTGCTGCCTTGTCACGCAGCCGGCCCGGGTTCCCGGTCGGGACAGGTTTCCTGAGTGATGCTTTTTCAGGGGTTTCTCAACCTCTAAGGCAAATGTCAAGACACTTTAAGACCCAAACGGCCCATGGTCGTCATAAACTTGATCATTCATATTCTCCTTAGAGTAAGTTCAGGATTAAGGACTCAACTGATGTACTATTATCATCATCACCCGTCAGACTGGGGCAGCGTAACCCCATTTTTCAGGCGCCCCAACCTCAGAAGTGGGTTACCCCTACGACAATGCCAGTAGAGCACCAGAAATGTCGAAATGACAACCTGGGGCATTGAATAAAAACGATTAGAGACAGTTTCGGAAATGATTTACAACATATAACTCGAAACATGTTTCCAAGTTCCACTCGTACACCATGCGCATGCGTCAACAAACGCGCAGCGGTTAACACTATGGAATCACGGATGCAACCAACATATACACGATATTTAACGAACCTGAAAGCTAACCTAACGCAATTTAAGTACTGTAACCCGTGATAGCAAATCTAAAGCAATTTAAGTACTCTAACCTGTGAAAGAATCCAACGTCCAAAAATAAATAGTGAGTTCTGAAATTCTGAAGTATATCTGTACAGTTAATTATTACATTCTCTATGTTAGCAGTATTGGGACACTCATGGAATATTCATAAGTAATGCCACGAGTGAATTTCGAAATCAAGAGTGGCATTTGTTAGGACTATTTAACGAATAAAATTAAGCTGTTTACTCACAAATCATTGTTTAACTATGGTTATTTTAAAATATTTATATATTTAATGTAAACGGCGATGTTTGAAAACAAATCAGAAATGTGAGGTTATGTTCATTCACTGCTGCTTGATCATATTATTTATTGCCAAATATGATCGCAATATTGTAAGAGTGCACCCAAGTGGAGAAATAATGACACATCGAACTATATATCATAATCAACATTACGGGTTATTCATTTATTTTTTTAGTAAACAACTCAGTAAAATCAAGGAATCTTTTCATTATTTGCTATATTCAATGTATTTGTTGGAGAAAAATAATGCTTTGACCTGTTCAGAACATTAAAAAGGAGGAGCTTTCTTTATCACAAAAGCAGGAACTGATAAAGAGAAATCGATAAAGAGCGAGGTGAAAAACGACTGTCATTGGTTGTAAAACAACATTCATTGAAACGTGATTGGTCATTGACTAGCATTTGTGGCATGAGTTAAATAGTCATTATAAACAATGTGGCTGCCACGTTTTCATGGTACGTATGTAGTTAAACATTATAGAAAAATATATTAAAATAATCATTAGAGAAAATGTAAAAATCATTGTAAATGGTGGGAAATCATTTGAAAAATGAAACCCTAAAAGTAAAGTTTGATTGGATTTTATGAAGGAATTAAAAAATTGCTTCACAGGCTGTGAAGTTTAGCCAAAGTTTCTGTTGTTGTTCAGGAATGTTGGTTGAGTGTCGGAACCAGCTTTGTAATCACTATTTCATAGGGACTTACTGAAATTTTAAAAATTGCGACTTTGATATTGGATTAAGAATATTATTAGGTGTAGAAGCTTAAATAGAAGAATTTCTCATGCCGGGGCGTCAGTAGATTTAGCAATCTTCTCCCTATATAACATAAAGATAATAATAAAAATTATTCATTGAATAAATCAATAATTTAACATAGGGGGAAAAAAAATTAAAGGGAAAATTACTATTACTAAATAAATGAATATTATGCATGAGTGCTATATGTGAACTGTACATTTTATCTAACATAACATCTACGTGTTTCAGGCGCACCGGTGGCCATGCTCGGCAGGTCAGCAGCAGCGGGTGTGCTGGAAGAGGTCACCTCATAGTACCACAAGACCACCCCCACAACCACCACCGACAAGACACACACGTTACAGGTTTGGCATATTTCAACTACATCATCATCATCATCGCTAGAGTCCGGATTCCAAAGTAATTTCAATTTCCTCCCCTGGGATGTATTAGTCTGACAGGGAACTGTCAACCATTGCATGCCAAAACCTACCTTAAATTTTCTTCCAGAGAAGAGTAGTGATATACCAAGGCCGTGTAAAGAAACTGTCATTTTTAACTACAAGGCACTAAAATCCAACGCTAAATCTCTCGTTTAAACTATGGTGAAATAATACAACTCCTGTATTGGTAGAATGTCCCACTCCTTAGCCGAGTGGACAGTTGGCAGAAGATGTCAGCTGAGTTGTGACACCAGCGTGATGGCTGCATCTACTCCCAGATCAACACCTGGTATTCATTTTAATTAGAGACTGAGTCAACTCCAGGGCATGGTCCTGCCAGAAGGTTTAGGCTAATTTAAAAATCCTGACCCACTGGAACTCGATTCCCTGACTTTCCAACTTCTAGTGTATTGTCTTAACCAACTACGCTATGGCATGTCCGTGTTAGGCAACTAGGGCTATTATATTTTTCATGTTTTATATATGTTTACATATTCCTACATTCCGATTGAGGGTCTTTCCACTTTTCAGCGGTTGCCCTTTTACCAGCCGGCTGCTGGCCCTTCACATCCACATGGGTCAATCACAGAGGTAGATGATCAACAGCCAGTGAAGGGGTGACATGTGGTTAGCATGTCGAGTCCCCCAGCCGTTATAGCCGGTTCCTCAACCTGGAGCCGCTACTTATTGTAGCTACCCAATTGCCTCACGATGCTGGGTGGGCACCGGTCCCATACTGGCCGAAATACCATGAGAAAATTTCTTCCCCCATGGAGACTCGAACCAGCGCAAGTCCCGTAGCTCTGCGCCAAGGCTTCCTACCTTAACCGCTCGGCTACGGCACGGGACACATATTCCTACATAAGATGTTAAATATAAAATTGGTACCTGGTAAGTTAGTCGAATTCAACTAAATAATTTAGTCGAGGACGACTGACTTACCAGTTATCAATTTTGTATTGTTTAGTTGTTTCTTGACTCACCTCATACTTCTTAACTTCAAAGCAGACTCGAGTTTCTTCACTTCATTTGTAACATTCTCCTGGAGAAGACGCCATTGGACATCAGTTGTGAACATAATACAGCATTGAGAATGTCACAAATGAAGTAAAGAAACTCGAGTCTGCTTTGGAGTTAAGAGTATGAGGTGAGTCAAGAACAACTAAACAATATTAAAATAAACCTCATAGTGTTATTTCCTACCTACATAACTTACCAATTTTATATTTAACATCTTATTACATAACCTCAACGGTGTTAATATGAATTTTAAAAGTGTTGATATTCCTACATTACAACACATTTCTAAATATTAGCATATTTTTACATATTTTAACACCATACGTTAAATGCTTATTGAAATATATTTTATTTTATTATAAAATGATAATTTAAAGTATTTTAAGTTATATGATTTTAAGCTGAAAATTGTCAGGACATGAATGTGATACATTTTCCAGTTTTACGATGGGCCAACACCTAAGGTTTAATGTTATTTCTGTCATCTTGCCTTCATTGCCCAACTGAATGACAGGTTTCACCCACTATACAACATACTTTCCTGTCAGCGATAAACCCAAATTACCAAAAATATAGAATGGAGTTTTACGACTTGTGTTTCATGCCTTGATCCACTTTAGGATTCTGCCCTGATCTAATGGAACACACTGTATTATGCAATTTGTATAAAACTGCTTGTTTTTTATCTTTCAAGTTACATAAACCATTAAATAATTTTTAATGTTTCTTTGTGAGAGTATGTAAAAAAATGTATAATATGAAATAATATACCTTTTATGCAGTCTCCTCATCTGTTAAAATCATTAAAACTTTGTAGGCCTTTCGGGACCAGTCCCATCCTCAGCAGAAGATTGTACATTACTCTCCAGTTACTGTACAGGTACTGGATATTACAGGCAGGAGGCTGGCCTTTCCTTAAAAATTGCCACTGACAAACACTTATCTACTAGGGCATTTGATAAGTATTGGCAACACTGCTATAACATCACAAAAATTTATTTAGGTTATTTTTGACATTGGACTTAATTTATAGACTCCTGCCAAGTCAACTATACGTTGCAAAATTTCTGAAAGATGATTTCCGGATATCTGTTTTACTGATTGATCTAGCTAGAGCTTTTTGGATATCTACTCTTGATTGAAATTTAATACCTTATTGAGGTTCTTTAATATTTGAGAATAAGTTGTAGTCACAAGGGCTCATGTCTGGTAAATTTGGTGGATGTTCGAGTATTTCCCAATTCCACCTTTTAAACAAATTCTACTGAACATCTTTTAGAGCGGTATTACTTCTGAATGTAAGAAACAGTGAATGTATTCACAAAACTTTGCTATTTCAAGACTTTCAATATTGCAAATTTATACAATAAAGACTAGTAAACAACATACTACAAGATTACAATGGTCACCACTGGGATTGCTGATTTACAACACATTTTGCCATTACTTATCGAATGCCCTAGTAATTTTTAACATTTCTTTGTAAGAGCATGTAAAAAAATTATAATGTAAAATTATATACTTTTTATGCAGTCTCCTCAACTGTTAAGTAATTAAAACACTGTTGGCCTTTAGGGACTAGTCCCATCCTCAGCAGAAGCTTGTATGTTACTCTCCTTCTGCTATCCATGTACTGGATAATATAGGCAGGAGGCCTGGTATCCCTTAAAAACTGCTAGTAATAAACATCTATTTTTGTGCAACTCTTCAATGCAAAAATAATGCCAATAATTCGCATATGGAATAGAGACATTTTTGGGAACATCTGAAGATAAATGGCTTAAAAATCTGGGAAAGCGTAAAGGCCTCCTATCTAAAGAAAATTCTAGCAGTCTCTAAATTCACTCCCTCGAGACTGGTCTATGTACTGGACCTCAGAATGCGCTTCTACCTGCCATCCACTAAAGCCTATGAACAACAGATGCAAGAGAGAAGACAGAAGCGGGATGCCATTCCTGAAGAATTCTACGGTACGCCTGACATGATAGATAGGAGCTGGTGTGGACCAAACAAGGAACTAAGGCACAGATAAACCACTAGGCACTCCACAGCTTCCATCACAAAATGTGTGTGAATGTCACTTACCATCAAATCGAAGACAGTTGCAGATGTAAAGTGTACAAGATATCATTTGGAATTGTGTTCCAAAGTGGCAATGTCATTAGCGCAATACACCAATTAATTAATTTTGCACAATTGTGCGCAATTATATTATTGTTATAAACATCTATTTTAAATTTTGTTAGAGTCAGCACCAATTGTAATGCAGGTTATGTTTTTATTTTTGCAGAAAAGGAAGAACTTGGTGGCGTAGGAAGTGCAGAACAAAACACAGAGGACCGTGGTGGAGGTGGCCTATTGTAAGCATCTCAGTGACTTGTTCGCAGGTTGAAGACTGTGATTCTGACGATACAGACACAACTGTATGTCACACGTCACCTGTTAAACAACATGAACACCTTGTGGAGATAGATCATCTTTGTTACAACTCTGATTCTACTATTTACAGCAAAATGCCTGTTGGTATGTTACATTACATAACTTTTAACTTTTATAGGAATTAATCACTATGAGGTTTAATTTATGGTGAAATTAAATGTTTCTTACTCTCCTCATATAAATTTTACTAAGTTGATCGCGATTTCGAGACTAAACTGTCTCATCATCAGAACTTGTTGGCGACTGGTGTTATGACGATCAGAAGAAACTCTTCTTCTTCCCTCTGTTGGTGGACCGATGAACCTCTGGATGAGGTCAAAATTTGCAGGAATTTCGAAGTTCATAAGTTTTCCTTTGTTTTTCTGAATGTGGATCTTTTCCCAAACCGTGAGTTCCTTTTGTTTGTCTATTTGTGTAATTAGACTGGCTTTTGATTCAATTAAATGTTTTTCAGACCAAGCATGAGCAGCTACTGCTGACTTTTCAACTTCTCCATTTTTGATGTTTCTAAGATGTTCTTTCACCCTTGTTTTCAAATTTCTTTTCGTTTTTCCAATATAAATTTTGTCACAATTCATGCAAAATCCTCTATCACCCTTTTTGGCCAACTTATTTATGGGAAGTTTTTAGCAGAAAATAACAAGTGGACAAATTTGAAAACAAAGGTGAAAGAACATCTTAGAAACATCAAAAATGGAGAAGTGGAAAAGTCAGCAGTAGCTGCTCGTGCTTGGTCCGAAAAACATTTAATTGAATCAAAAGCCAGTCTAATTAAACAAATAGACAAACAAAAGGAACTCACAGTTTGGGAAAAGATCCACATTCAGAAAACAAAGGAAAACTTATGAACTTCAAAATTCCTGCAAATTTTGACCTGATCCAGAGGTTCATCAGTCCACCAACAGAGGGAAGAAGAAGAGTTTCTTCTGATCGACATAACACCAGTCGCCAACAAAGTTCTGATGATGAGACAGTTATAGTCTCGAAATCGCGATCAACTTATATATGAGGAGAGGTAAGAAACATTTAATTTCACCATACATTACATAACTTGTTATTAAATATCCATTGCAAGAGAATAGCCCCAGTCTGAGCATAATATTTGCCTCTTCAAATATGATTTATCCATCATTAAGATGTATGAAATGAATAATAAAAGAACTGAAGTAAAGAATGAATTAATTTTTCCTTTTACATTTATACAAGACAAAGTCAGCATTTGGTCATGTTTTTATCCAAGAGATTAATATAAATAGGCCAGCAACTAGATGTTAGAGTAATTAATTCACAGCTACTAGAAAGGATAAATATAAATGACAGTATTGCTGATGTAAAACCATTAGAGTCTTATTAAGTTATGGAGATAGGAAATAGCACTATGAGGTTCTTTATAATTGTTTATTTTTTTCTTTCACTCACCTCATTCTTCATAACTCCTCTCAGACCCAGGTTTCGTCACATCATTTGTGACATTCTCAATGCTGTGTCACGTTCACAACTGAGTCCAACAGTCTTCTATCCTGCAGACTGATGGCTACCGACGAACTTCCAAATCAATCCCCTCTCCTTATAACCGGGTATTTCAAAATTTACATTTGCAAGAATGAAAACACAACTATGAATTTTGAAATACCCGGTTGTAAGGAGAGGGGATTGATTTGGAAGTTTGTCGGTCAGACATCAGATGGCGTGGAGGTCAGTCTGCAGGATAGAAGACTATTGAACGTCAGTTGTGAACGTGACACAGCATTGAGAATGTCACAAATGATGTGACGAAACCTGGGTCTGCAAGGAGTTATGAAGTATGAGGTGAGTGAAAGAAAAAATAAACAATCATTAGAGTCTGTTTACATTTTTGACCCACTGCATGCCACTGGTAAAATCTCTTGTGTCAGAGATTTAAATTGCACCCGCCGATGTGATCGGCTTTGCAAGTAGTTTAAGTATATTGTCTGGCAGGTAATGGACAGGAACACCAGAGCCGATCTAATCGGCTCATGACGCCTAAAGGGTTAAGAAGTTTAATATACTTCATATGAGTTGACCATATGTTGGTAACTTTTTGATTGAAATTCTTGTATGTGTTTAGGATTTGAAAACTCGGCATTGAAGATGAGTTTCTCTCTGTCTTCGCTGCAGCCCTCTAGTGGTAATCTAGAGAGTCCGGAGCATGCGAAACTGCAAGCAGAGAGACCGTACAACAGTCTCACCAAGAAACCAAGGTATCCATCTAGCCTTAACAACCTTTTATGTTGAAATAGCATACAAATCCATTGATATATCACCTTCTTCTTCCTTTCATGTGATAGACCTAGCAGTCTGTTACAGTCTCAATCCAACGTTTGAAAAGTCTGCCCAATGATCTATTGTCTGGTGGCTGGTAATCTAAGATTTGACGTGGTATTCTTGTTCTGCTCATTCTTCTTATGTGAGATTTCCAGTTGTTTCTGTATTTTTACACATATATATCATGATTGATTCTGTTTGTAATTCTTTGAGAATCTCAGAATTCCGTTTATGGTCTGTTCTTCAGTAACCTGCAGTATGTCTCATAAATTTCATTTCTGCCGCAGTTAGTCTATGTTCATATACACTGCGAATTGTCCAGGTGTCACTGCTGTAACATAATATCGGTCTGGTCAGTGTTTTATAAATTGTAGTTTGTGTGTGTTCTGTACTGTGTTTGTCTTGAAAATATTATTTATAATTCCTATTAGTCTGTTAAATTTTATAATATTTTTACTAAAATCTTTTTCTTCTTCTTATGTAACTTGGTATCTGAGGTTATTATCACCTTTAAAACTAATATCGATAATTAACTGGCAAATTTTAGATCTTGTTATATATTCTTTCTCTTTGACTCTGGTTTGATTGTGCAGAAACAAGTACGTATACTCGCATCTGGCCTTCTCTTCTTTTCTTAATTTATACAAATATTAACACTTTCAAATTTTATAGTTATTGAAGTAATTATACATAAATACAAAATATTGATTAATAGTGAGTGGAGAACATATTTTTAATGACTCACCTCATATAATTTCAAATTTCTTTTATACCGGTGGTTTCAGACAATATCTTGTCCCTCTTCAGTCATGCCTTCCACTTATGAACCAGAGAATTTCATCAGTGGAAGCCATGACTGAAGAGGGACAAGATATTGTCTGAAACCGCCGGTATCAAAGAAATTTGAAATTATATGAGGTGAGTCGTTAAAAAATTAATAGTGAGTCACTATTAATGATATAACCTCATAATGTTTACTTCCCAATATTAATTTAAATATAACAAAATATCGAGTTAATAATAATGAAAGTATGCATCATATTGAAATAATAATAGATTTAAAATTTTGTGATATATTGGTTATCAGTGTCTGACTTGAATCTCAGGGTCCAGGATTCAATTTTTGACTATGCCATATTATAGGATCCGGAATAGGAATCACTTATTATTATGAAGAGTGGCTGCATGATATGAGAAGTAATAAAATTAGATTAAGAAAACTGAAATTAAGTTTGAGTGATGATATTACACTAACCATATAGTTTAAAATTTTGGATCCTTTAAACAAATCTTGTACCTGAAATTCTGATTGGTGGGATGTACTTTCTGTTTGTTTATAGCCATTCATGTATTTTATTGGAGTCCTTTTAATAACATTTCTTGAGCTATACCAATTCTATACAGATGTTTGTATATGCAGTTGTGATGTATAGGTAATCTGAAAGTGATACTGCTAATTTTCTCTTAAGCTCTTATTAAATCTGGTATATCAGATAATTTCTTGTAATATTTTGTTGTTGACTGTCCAACATTATAATTTATATTTTTATTGTATATTTTATTATATACAACTTTCCTCATTAGAGGATTGCCTCAAGGACAAAGTGATACAGACAATTAATTTTCGAAATTGATTAAACACATTTTGTAAATACGCGTACATTAAAAAATTTCAAATTTTAATTGAAGTATACATACTATAAAGTAGAAATTTTGTAAAGATGGTTTCTTAAAATTGAAATTGATCCTCTAATGGCAGGGATGGCAATTTTAGAAAGATATGCACCGTCCAAATCTAAGAAATTCCAAAATTTAGCTAAGAATCCTGGTATAGTACCTCTTGCCCCGATCATCAATCCTGTGACAGTTATACTATCTAATTGATATTTATCTTTGTATTAGTCCAATTGTTGGCTCATATACCTGGCTTTATTTTCACTGTCAGCTTCTTCAGGTTGGCCACTATGAGTCTGAAAACAGATTGTGGGATCTAATATCATACCAATTTTAGAAGATGGTCTAAATGCAATGATATTATTTATTTATTTTAATTTTAAAATCATTAGGAATTATATCTATTGTCTATTACTTCCATTAGTGGCTATACCATGAACTTCCTCATAAACTTTGTATCTCACAAGGCTTCTGCCATCATGTTTCGAATAGTGTGGTGCCGAATGTTTCTCAGTGATTCTCCAAATGGACAAGCCCAAGGACGTATGTAAGGATTTCATACTCTCTGCGACAATGTCTACAGAGGGTATTGTCCCTAGGTCTGGCTGGCAAACAGATTGCTTAGAAAATATACACTCTCCCTCATTTTTTTTCCTCACTGTCCATATTTTAGAGAAGCATCCTCACCATTTTCAACTAAAATCTTACTTTTGTTGACCATTGGATGTCTTGTATATTCTCACTCCTGGTGGTGGGGAGATGAACATTAAGGTTAAATCCTTTCTCCTGGGAACTTTAAAATTAATTATTTCTCTCTATTTTTCTCGATGTATATTTTGTCTCCATACACGCTGTAGCATCCTCAGGGGTCCTCATCTAGGGGATATGTGGATGGCGACCACAAGGTGCCCAAGCTGAGCAAAACATTTCTTCCACTTACTTGTGTTTTGCACTCTTTTTAACTTTACTCTCTAACCTCTCTTGGTTACCTCTTGTTTTTTTCGACCCCGACACTATTAGGGCATCCGAGGGCTAGGGAGTCTTTCCTTTCTTCCATTTCTTCTTTCCTTTATTTTCTTTTCTTCTCCAGAAAAGCCTGACCAGAGGCTATAAGATGGCAGCCCCATCACTGGTCTTGCCTTCCTTTGGCCAGCAACCAATCGAAGGGACTATTATTATGCTTTCAAGTCTTATACGAGAATTTCCCGGAAGGATCAAACACGCTGTAGCATAATGATTAAGGCAAAACACTACAAGTTGGAAGGTTGTTGATTTGAGTCCCAGTGGAGTCAGAATTTTTAAACTGATCCAAACCTTCTGATGTCACCATGCCGCTGGGGTCAATACGTTTGTTTTGGGGGTAAAGGTAGCCTTCACCCAAGGGGTGACAACTCGGTTGACATCAAGCGCCAATTATCTAGAAAAGTGGGAGGCTTAACCTCCTAGTACCGAAAGAGCCTCCTAAGACCTTTAGAGAGATTAATTAACTTTTTTTTACTGAGATTTCTCTTGGTTTCTCTGGTTGTTTTACCAGTTTTGACCCTTGTTTAATGCTATGATTTTCTATTCATGTAGAATTGTATAATTAAAACAAAAAAAATTGATGTAGATAAAAATCATTAATTTACCAGATAAATGTGGACAACATAAAAAAAGTATGTAGGAAAAATTAAATGAAATCTGAATATCAGAATGAAGGAACACCTTTGAAATATGGAGAAAAAAAAAATTAGGAGTAGCTGATGTGTGGACTGAAAATTTATTTATTTATTCTAGTGGCAGGGACATGAGTTTCATAATTTTTCCATGTGATTGCAAATGTTTGATCTAGCTTTTCAATACCAGTTTGTTGTACAGATAGAAGTTCTGAGCAGTACTTGAGGTAGAGTCTGTCCATCTCTTATTCTTCTTCATGACATTAGGAGCAGGTGCCATTTTGAAATAGTTTTTCCCCGAGAAATCATATCCAGTGTTGAGTCAAAACTGTGCACCCTGGAAAACGTTTTGTAGATAAATGATTTACAAATGTGGTTGAGGGACTGAAAATTATAGAATTGACAAAAAGTTAAAAGTGCTAGAGGGGAAAAAAAAAAAAAACAACTCACAGTATGGGAAAAATTCTATATCCAGAAATAAAGAGAACAATTCTTGTGTAAGTACCAACTAAATTAGAAATACCATCTTGAAAGAACGAGTTCAAATCGGATTCTCAAAGCTGTTTATAATTATGTACCAAGAGGACGAAGATCTCTGGGCCGTCCTATGAAACACTGGAGGGAAAATTTTCTATAGGATCGTAACAGGCCTTGGCCTAATACTTGGAAGGAAGGAAGAAGAAGAAGAAGAAGAGAAAAATTAATAATTTTGAAGTTTCTGAGGAAAATGATTTAATTGTGATGTTTTTCTGCCCATCATTAGTAAAGAATATAAATATATTTAACCATGAAAGCAATAAAATAATAGAATTATAATTATTTTCTGGTCCCGCGCCGTAGCCGAGCGGTTAAGGTAGGAAGCCTTGGCGCAGAGCTACGGGACTTGCGCTGGTTCGAGTCTCCATGGGGGAAGAAATTTTCTCATGGTATTTCGGCCAGTATGGGACCGGTGCCCACCCAGCATCGTGAGGCAATTGGGTAGCTACAATAAGTAGCGGCTCCAGGTTGAGGAACCAGCTATAACGGCAGGGGGACTCGACATGCTAACCACATGTCACCCCTACACTGGCTGTTGATCATCTACCTCTGTGATTGACACATGTGAATGTGAAGGGCCAGCAGCCGGCTGGTAAAAGGGCAACCGCTGAAAAGTGGAAAGACCCTCAATCGGAATCGGATAATTATTTTCTTTTCATTATTGATTAAAAAAGTTTGATTAATAAAGGAAACACTCGGATACTAGTTTAAAATGGTGAACATAGTCCCTGAAACTTCTCCAAGTGAGAAAACAAAATCTCTTATTTGTACCTCATTATTCATAATGTCGGAAAAATCAGATTTTAAGATTGGAAAATTAGTTTAATTTATTGATTTTTTGTTTTACAGGAAAGACCCTGAGCAAGACACTTGGCGACGATCTTGGGGAAACCGAGAAGCCAACAAGGATGAGTTCTGGGCTGCCCTGCAGTCAAACTACAACTACTTAATGGGACAACAACCTTATTGACAGTTGCAAGGTATTTCTCACATGGATTATTATCAATAAATTATCTTACTGACAAGAGAACTGTCAAACATGCATGCCGAAATCTACCTTGAAGTTTCTCGCAGAGAAGCATTGTGATGTACCAAGGCTGTGACCAAAAAAAAAAACTGTTGTTTTTAACTATGAGACACAGAAATTGAAGCCAGAATTCAGGAATACCAACTCACTGTGTGCAGCAGATGATCATTCCTGCTTGGATTATATTTGAAAATAAAATATACGCTACGCCTAGACTGGGGTTTGAACCCAGGACCTTTGACTCTCTATGTCAATACTCTATCCAAGTGAGCTACCTAGGCCTCCAATCTAAAAGTGTATTTTTCTCTTATACATAGTTATTTCCATAACCCCAAATGCTACGAGCCATTGCTATGATTTTTGCAAATAGTCAGAGCATCTAAATACTGTATCTTTCTTCAAAGTTAAAAATGGGAAACTTTCTGTTCATTTTTTTTATAACACACAACACATATTTCTTCTGGGTGGTATTCTTCCCAGAACATGCCTTGTAACTAATCTCAGGTACTGTTGAATGACATCCTGGAACCTTTCTTTCTACCCCACCCCTATGTTGCACAAGTTAGGCTTCATCAAGGTCAATGTGAAAAATATTTTGTGGTGAATTCTCCCTACAGATAATCATGCTGTTCAATTAGCAATGTTTAGAAGACAGAAAATATTTTCATGTACTAGTTTTTATTTTCTACCATTCCAACAAATATACATGTAACAAAATTAGTCTGTTGGATCCAAGGATCCTATATTTATATTATAATCTACAATAGATTTTATGTTTGTTTTCCAGTTCCTCGTCTAAGCATTTTGTAATATTTTCACTATGTTTATTTGTAGGGGCCACGGCGAAACACTGCCACCCTCGTGCTAGTCTAACAGGATTGAACAGAGCCACTCATTCAAGTTAGAATTTCTTTCAGAAATTTAGTGTCATATAAGTGTTACATATTTCATTTGAAAGAAGAAACCTTCACCAACCTAGCCATATAAACAAAGTTTTAAATAAAATTCATCGGAGAACATATTGTTTAAACAACTCACCTCATAGGATTCATGCTTCCATGTTATCGCGATTTCAAACATAGTCATGTTCATCTTCAGCTATAACTCCGACTGAAGATGAACATGACTATGTTTGAAATCACGATATCATGGAAGCATGAATCCTATGAGGTGAGTTGTTTAAACAATATGTTCTCCGATGAATTTTAATGATTATACCTCATAATGTTTACTTCCCAACATTAATTTAATATAAAGTTTTAAATAGTTTCATGGTTTCCAAAAAAGAGAGCAGAGAAACGCGGACTAACAGTCTGTAACGCAGTCCATAAAAACAATGAGGAACTACTTGAACAAAAAAATATATAAAATATAAATTGTACGTTAATTGAAAACTTGAGATCGCCTCTATAAGATTGCAGTTCACAAATTGTGTTGTCATTGTATATTTTTACAAAGAACATTAATAAATCAAATGCGCCAGATATAGAACATGCTCAATCAGCACTTCAAACTTAGCCACATTTAACAATAAATTATACAATTTGAAAATAAGTTATATTATTAATTTCATATATCAAATAAAAGTGTATTCTTTCCTCTACAAAATTATATTATTTAATAATTTATTTAGTGAATCATTCCCGAAAAATAACTACTACTTTCGGTAAAGAAAACATGCGGGCGGTGCCCGTCACTCCGCAGAGAAGAAGTGTTTTATTTATGCGGGCGGTGCATGTCACTCCATGCTAATGGGTTAATAAAATCTGTCATATCTCACCTCACACTTCGTGTTTTTCAAGCATGGGAATTGCAGTTTTCAAGGGAATCCCTTCCATTGTGATGTTGGCTGAGGATGGGAGGGATTCCTCTTGAAAACTGCAGTTCCTGTGCTTGAAGAACACAAAGTATGAGGTGACATATGACTCATTTTATTAATTGAAAAACCTCATAATATTATTACCTATAATTAATTTATAAATAATATTGTTGTGTTTATGTTGATAGGAGGCGAGTGGTGAACTTTCTTGGGATGAGGGTGATGTGGCAGCTACTTCTTACACTTGGAGTTTCAATGAATTCCTCAACCAGTTCTCTGAACTCTATTCCTGGCTGAATAGCATTCAAGAGGCGGTGTATGGCAAAGAAGAAAATGTGACGGACAGAAATCTCAGAGTTGTGAGTACTATTTACAGATGCATTCAATTTATTATACACACACACGTACACATTGGTACAACTTTCCTTTTAGGGCCTAGGCCATCTTACATAAACCCATTTCAGTAGGATAGTCCTCCTTTGGAAATGTTTGTCTTCCTGAATTTCGAGAGTCTGGCAGGACACTAAAATATCCTCCTTTGAGGAATGTAAAGTTCAAACGGCCCATTAATAAGCCTTGAATTGGCAATGTATCATATTAGATACATTGATTTCATTCATTTAATATTGTTTTTATAACAATAGAAAAACAAATTAATACAAATCACTTAAATTTGTGTTATATTACAAAGTAATGTTCAATTTTAACTTATAATTTTACAAATCGGCCGCGGTGGACTAGTGGTTATGCTCCTTGCCTCTGGTCCCGAGGGTCGCGGGTTCAAACCTGGCTGGGGTCGATTGATTTTTTAGGACTGAAAAATCCAAGGAGCAAGTCCTCTGGGAGAGACTTTAAGCTGTGGGTCCCAAGTCTGAAGATTTTCAGGCTCGTAAAAAATCCTTAAGCCTGAATGAAAAGGCCTCTAAGCAAAATTTACCGAATTTTCCCATCGTAGTACTACCTTGGTTTCCTAGATGTCAGTATGAGGCAGAACGCTGACCACGGACCACTCAAAATGACATGTATGCGAAAACTAGTGTAACTAAATTAGTATGGTTCAAATTCATTCCTGTAGGGGGAGAGCGCCTAAATCTCTAAAGGGAAAACATGGGCTTACAATAATTTTACATGATTTTGTTTTTGTTGTGGTCTGGAACATTTAAATAAGTGGAAGGAGAAATTATTGTTTTGCTGATTTAAGGGTTATTTATATTACTTGAGACGTCGAAAATGGAAACAAATATTAAATAGTGGAATTCTGATAAGTAGAATAAAACAGTTCAAACAATATCATATGTTGATGATCAGATAATATTATTAGATTCCGAAGACAGCTTACAAATATCAGCATATCAATTATCAGCAAATATAATATGAAAATGTACACTCCAAAATCTAAAGCAATGGCAGTAAAGTAAAGTAAAGTAAAGTGATCCCACAACAGACCCGGAGGCCCTTGGGGTAGTAGGAGGTTAAGGCTCCCACTTTTTCTAGACAATCGGCACTTTACGTCAGCCGGGTTGTCAGCCCTGCGTGACGGCCGCCTTTACCCCCAGAACAAGCGTCTGGTACTCATTTTCGTTAGAGGCTGAGTCGACCCCAGGGCCATAGTGCCGCCAGAGGGTTTGGGTCAGTTTAAAAATCCTGACCCCAGCGGGACTTGAACCCTCGACCCTCCGGCTTGTAGCTCAGTGCCTTAACCACTACGCTACGGCGTGCCCCAAAAGCAGTTTGTAGAAAAAACATACAACGGGTGAAATTTGAGATTGATGGAAAAATTTTAGAACAAGTGTCTGATTCCTCATAGTTAGGAAGTGTATTTGCAGGAAAAGAGTGACATAGATTCAAAATTACAAAAATACAATAAAATGAAAGGGGTAATAAGGCATTTTGGTAAACAGATGAGGGTAGATACAGAATTAATATTATATAACATCACGTCAAAAGCTCCTCTAAAATACGGAAGTGAAATTTGGATTTTAAATAAAAGAAATTCTCTTAACTTACAGTAAGCCAAATTTTCTTCTTAAGAACACTGTTAAGAGTTAATAGACTGGATCACCAAGGAACACTATTATCAGAGAAGAACTTGGAGTACCAGGTTTAAATTAAAATTTCTTCATAGTTACATATGGGAAATAACATTGAGGTTCTTAATTCATAAATTAATGAGTCATTTTTTTACATCTTACCTCATATTTTATGTTTCTTTAAACACAGGAACTAGTTTTCAAGGGCAGGATCTCTCTCATTTTCAACCAACATTATGACTACCGGATTTTCGTTGGAACCTCCATCAATAATGTTGCCATCTGGTGTTCATTTGATGAACTTTGAGATGAGGTCATGTTCATCAGGAATCTGGAAATTCATGGATCTAAATTTGTTCTTCTAAATATATATCTTCTCCCAAATTGTCAATTCTAAAGGTTTTTCCAAATGTTTTAAAAGTTGAGCTTTTTTTTCAATTTTATGATTCTCCAATAAACTGTGTGCTGCAATAGCTGATTTTTCAATTTCACCATTTTAATATTTCTAAAGTGTGCCTTAGTGCAAAAAAAAAAAAAATCTGGAATATATAAAATTAATTGTAAGGACTGCAATAAATTATACGTAGGAAAAACAAAAATGGAATTTGGACACTCGCACTAAGAAACACTTTAGAAATATTAAAAATGGTGAAATTGAAAAATCAATAATTGTAGCTCATAGTTTACTAGAGAATCACACAATTGGAAGAGAAACTAAACTTTTAAAACATTTAGAGAAACCTTTGGAATTAACAGTTTGGGAAAACATATACATTCAGAGGAATAAATATAAAACCATGAATTTTGACATTCCTAATGAGAATAATTTGATCTCCAAATTCATAAAATCTACACCAGATGGAACTTCAGAAGATGGTGTTAATGGCAAAATTTTGACAATTGGAGTTTGACTGAAGATGGAAGTAAAATTACAGTTTTGAAACTGGTATCGTGAAGACACACAACTTTGTGAGGTGAGATGTTAAAGCATTTTCTTCAACTCATTCATTAATCTGGTATGCGGTTTAGTGATTAAAAATTGTTATCCGCTACTCTTACTAGTCTTGAAAATTTTGTAATGAAAATTTGTAATCCTACTGGGAGTTAAAAGACAGACGTGCTTTGACTTGGGCTAGCTTAAAATTTAAAGAGGTAAGGTAGTAACTTGCTGGAGGGAAAATTTTCTATAGGATCGTAACAGGCCTTGGCCTAATACTTGGAAGGAAGAAGAAGAAGAAGGTAGTAACTTTTGTTATACATAAGAGAGGAATGACCTTATATTGAGTGATTATTTTTTTTTCTTTCCTCAGAGCCACATGGAAGAAATGCAACGCAAGGCATATCGTCGCAAACTCTTTCAATGATCAAGCAACAAGATACTGCGTCGATATCCTGATGTGCGAGATGAAGTCACTTGGCGCATGGCTCACCTCAACTCCAAATGGGAGATGTTGGAGCAAGCCATAACTCCATGCAAGAAAAATCCTGATAAATTGGACTTTTGTGCAGGTATGTTTATTAGATTTTTAATAAAGATTTTGTTGGGAAATAACACTATGAGGTAATAATAATTAGAAGATCGGATATGAGGTGAAGTATAAAGTATTGAAAGAAAAATATGTGATTCTGATAGTATTTTTTGTCCTGAATTCAAATATGATATAGTTTTTTCTCCGTCACACAAGGTTTCCGAGAGAAAGGTATTTATTGTAATTTCAAACACTTTAATATTTTCTACATTCGTAACTATAGAATAGAATAGATTTATTTAGTCTGGTTTAGTTAAGGCCATGCCATGTGGCCTTCTCTTCCACTCACCAGGACAAACATATGTTACATATAAATACCAAAAATTACAATAATAGTCATAAATTAAATTTGAAGAGAAAAATTTTCGCCTAGACCGGGACTCGAACCCGGGACCCTTGGCTTTCCGGGCCAAGTGCTCTACCAACTGAGCTACCGAGGCGAGTTACGATCTAGACGCAAATTTTTCTCTTATATACGTTGTAATTCCTAATTTTCTCTTCAAATTTAATTTATCTTTCATTGAGAAATGTTAAATTAATAATAAAAAACATCATTAGAGGCCTTACTGGCTTTTAAAGTAATGTTAAATTTCCAATAAATGTCTTCTTAACTAAGAAGCCGCCATTTGCAAAGATAGAAACAATGGTTTCAAAAGCATTTGGCGATAGGGAATTACAACGTATATAAGAGAAAAATTTGCGTCTAGATCATAACTCGCCTCGGTAGCTCAGTTGGTAGAGCACTTGGCCCGGAAAGCCAAGGTCCCGGGTTCGAGTCCCGGTCTAGGCGAAAATTTTTCTCTTCAAATTTAATTTATCTTTCATTGAGAAATGTTAAATTAATAATAAAAAACATCATTAGAGGCCTTACTGGCTTTTAAAGTAATGTTAAATTTCCAATAAATGTCTTCTTAACTAAGAAGCCGCCATTTGCAAAGATAGAAACAATGGTTTCAAAAGCATTTGGCGATAGGGAATTACAACGTATATAAGAGAAAAATTTGCGTCTAGATCGTAACTCGCCTCGGTAGCTCAGTTGGTAGAGCACTTGGCCCGGAAAGCCAAGGGTCCCGGGTTCGAGTCCCGGTCTAGGCGAAAATTTTTTCTCTTCAAATTTAATTTATCTTTCATTGAGAAATGTTAAATTAATAATAAAAACATCATTAGAGGCCTTACTGGCTTTTAAAGTAATGTTAAATTTCCAGTAAATGTCTTCTTAACTAAGAAGCCGCCATTTGCAAAGATAGAAACAATGGTTTCAAAAGCATTTGGCGATAGGGAATTACAACGTATATAAGAGAAAAATTTGCGTCTAGATCGTAACTCGCCTCGGTAGCTCAGTTGGTAGAGCACTTGGCCCGGAAAGCCAAGGGTCCCGGGTTCGAGTCCCGGTCTAGGCGAAAATTTTTCTCTTCAAATTTAATTTATCTTTCATTGAGAAATGTTAAATTAATAATAAAAAACATCATTAGAGGCCTTACTGGCTTTTAAAGTAATGTTAAATTTCCAATAAATGTCTTCTTAACTAAGAAGCCGCCATTTGCAAAGATAGAAACAATGGTTTCAAAAGCATTTGGCGATAGGGAATTACAACGTATATAAGAGAAAAATTTGCGTCTAGATCGTAACTCGCCTCGGTAGCTCAGTTGGTAGAGCACTTGGCCCGGAAAGCCAAGGGTCCCGGGTTCGAGTCCCGGTCTAGGCGAAAATTTTTCTCTTCAAATTTAATTTATCTTTCATTGAGAAATGTTAAATTAATAATAAAAAACATCATTAGAGGCCTTACTGGCTTTTAAAGTAATGTTAAATTTCCAATAAATGTCTTCTTAACTAAGAAGCCGCCATTTGCAAAGATAGAAACAATGGTTTCAAAAGCATTTGGCGATAGGGAATTACAACGTATATAAGAGAAAAATTTGCGTCTAGATCGTAACTCGCCTCGGTAGCTCAGTTGGTAGAGCACTTGGCCCGGAAAGCCAAGGGTCCCGGGTTCGAGTCCCGGTCTAGGCGAAAAAAAAAAATTTTTCTCTTCAAATTTAATTTATCTTTCATTGAGAAATGTTAAATTAATAATAAAAAACATCATTAGAGGCCTTACTGGCTTTTAAAGTAATGTTAAATTTCCAATAAATGTCTTCTTAACTAAGAAGCCGCCATTTGCAAAGATAGAAACAATGGTTTCAAAAGCATTTGGCGATAGGGAATTACAACGTATATAAGAGAAAAATTTGCGTCTAGATCGTAACTCGCCTCGGTAGCTCAGTTGGTAGAGCACTTGGCCCGGAAAGCCAAGGGTCCCGGGTTCAAGTCCCGGTCTAGGCGAAAATTTTTCTCTTCAAATTTAATTTATCTTTCATTGAGAAATGTTAAATTAATAATAAAAAACATCAATAATAGTCATACTAAACAATTAATTATCTGTCAAATTGAATAGTAATGAAAATAATGTCTCTTTGAAAGAATAACATATTACCAAAATGCTTATCTTCAGCACGTATTACAAATGAATGAACAGTGCATACCAAGAAGAATGCATCATTATAAACCAAAAGAGAGAAGAACGTTGGGAAGACCATTGAAGAGATGGAAGGACGAATTCGACCTAGAATGAGATCAGAACAGGCCATTGGGCCTAATCCTTGTTGTTGATGATGATGATGTCTAATAATACAATGAAATTAAATACAATTAAAATTAAATTAATGATAGAATGAATACAGAAAGGAATAACAGCTCGAATCTACTATACATAAAATAACACAATATTCGAATATTTGGACTCACCTAGAAAGTATATTTCGCCTGTGGAGCATCCCTCTTGATGGTCCAACAATAATTGGCCAGCATATTAGGATTCCATATGCCTTGATATCTCTTTTCCATAGCTGGTATCTCCTGATGAAAGTGTTCCCCATGCTCATCGCTCAATGGACAAATGGACGAAAAAACTTTTATTAAAAAATTATTAGTTAAATTCATTGATTGTAATTAAAATTAAAAAAACTCTGGGCGATGGAGAAATTCCGAATACATATTTGAAAAGACGATAATAAACTGCATTAAGTACAACTATTGGTACTCATGAGGCAAAAATCATGTTGACCAGTGTTATGAGTCGTATCTCATCTCATATTCCGTGATCTTCAAGCATGGTATTGCAATTTCAAGAGGCAGCCCTCTCATCTTCAAAGTCATCGTCTGTTGCTGATTTATGAACTTTGAGATCAATTCTTGCTTGCCAGGAATTTCAAAATTCTTGGATCTAAATTTGTTTTTGTGAATGTTTATCTTTTTCCAAACTGTCAATTCCTAGGGTTTTTCCAAAAGTTTTAAAAATTTAGCTTCTTTTTCAAGTTTAAGACTTCATACAACGCACCTTATAAAACTCTGCGATTTTCACAGCACCTTTGTCTGCAGCCATTGCACCTACCTTCAGCCAAAACTTTTGACTGTTGAAATTCTGCTGTTACCATCATTTTCCAAACTCCGTCTGGCACTGATTTTATGAACTTTGAAATTAAATTTTGCTCTCTGAGGACTTCAAAATTCATGGATCTGTTCTTCTGAGTGTATATCTTTTCCCAAACTATTAATTCTAAAGGCTTCTCTAAATGTTCCAAAGAAACTAAATTTTTGGAACATTTAGAGAAACCTTTGGAATTAACAATTTGGCAAAAGATATGCATTCAGAAAACACATACAGATCAATGAATCTTGAAGTTTTCGGCAAGCAAAATTTAATCTCAAAGTTCATTAAATCAGCACCAGATAGCAGTTTGGAAGTTGATGGTAAATAATGGTAGAATTTCAACAGTTGGAGTTTTAGCTGAGGGAAGGAGTGGTGGTTCCAGAAACCGGTCGTATGAAAATCGCAGAGTTTTATAAGGTGAGATGTAAAAAGATTTTTTGCTAGATGACAATAATGTGGCTATTTTCTATTTATGCGCACAACTTCATCAGATCAGTTGGTAGAGATGACGGCAGACCAAACTTATTTATTCATCAGATCACTTAGGGCCGCATGCAAATACATTAGTCTTTGGTGAGTTGAGTTTTCTGTGAGAACGTGCAAAGTTCGAATTAGAGAGTCACTGACTGGTCATGCATGAAAGTAGTTTTTTTCGTAATATTGGCAAGAAATTACCCAGAATTCTAAGCAATAAAACCACTTCCGTTATTTTCGTCTGCTAGAGGAACGCATTTACGCTTGCGTCCCACAAGTAATACCGTATATGACGACGTCTGTGTCGTGCGATATTAAGCAGATTCTCCTGTTCTTCCAGTTGAATTCTTTGGTAGACTCTATCAAATTTCTCTTCTCCACGTATACCGAAAACATGATCGAAGTCTTCAAGGTCCGACATCTTGGATAAAGCAGCAAGGTACGCTGCAAGGTTTCAAACTACATCGGTTCCCATCAGGTTGCTCACGATTCGTTCTCTGCAAAGTCACCTCGCCAGGTAGCTTAGGAATTTCGACAATTATTATAGCATGAACAGATTTTTGAGTATGCAAAAATATCTTTGGATGCAACTTTCTCAGCAGAGAACGACTTTTACGATCTAATGCATTCATAGATATGACCCTTAATGTAGATGATGTGTACTTGTATTGTGAACAGAAATGATTGTGGGAAGAGCGCACGTATGTTTGTGTATACATAAGTGTGTTGTGAGAGGGTTAATGATGATGAAGAAGAACACATGAGAGAAAGTGAAAACTGGTGCCTGCTCATTCATTTCAATTAGAGGCTGAGTCGACCCCAGGGCCATAGTGCCACCAGAAGGTTTGGATCAGTTTAAAAATCTGACCCCACCGAGACTCAAACCTTCGACCTTCCAGTTTGTAGTGTAGTGCCTTAACCACTACACTATGGCGTGCCCCCAGGATAATAGCAGAAAATAGATAATATTTAATTAAATTATTTTTAGTCTGTTCATCTTACCATAATATTAATGTTGATTTGTTCTTGAACATGTTTTGATTATGTCATAATCATTGTCAGCATCTTGACCCAGACTGGTTAGATTTATGTTGTACACTCTGGATGTCAATGTCAGCTCCATCCTGTGGTTGGTCAAAGAACCTCCAAACAAGGTCATGCTCAGTTGGTATTTCAAAATTCATAACTCTGTTTTTGTTCTTCTGAATATAGATTTTTTTTCCCCCAAATAGTCAGCTCTTTTGTATTTTCTAACTGTTTTAATAATTTAGTGTCCGAATTTATATTACATTTTTTAGACAAACATGAGCAGCAACTGCAGATTTTTCTATTTCCCCATTTTTAATATTTCTTATGTGTTCTTTGGTTCTAATTTTTAGGTTTCTTTTTGTTTTTCCTGTATATATCTTTTCACAGTCTGGGCAAGATGCTGACGATGATTATGATATAATCAAAACATGTTGAAGAACAAATCAACATTAATATTGAGATAAGATGAACAGACTAAAAATTATTTAATTAAAATAACCTCAAAATATCACTTCCTAAAATAAAATATTAGATCTTATTTTTCCAATGTAAAACTGTACTATATTGGGTAATTAAGGTTGAGTTATATAAAACTCTAGTAAGACCAGTATTATGTTATGGGACAGATACATAGACACTTTCAGCTGCTAAAATAAATAAATAAAATTTTTGAAAGAAAGATCATGAGGTGAATTTATTAAACTATTTGTGAAGATGATAGCTGGAGAATTTGATGTAATGATGAAATCAAACAATTACTAAAAAAAAATCGGAAATATTGTAAAATTTTCAAAGCAGGAAGGATAAGATGGTTAGGACAAAATGTTGAATGAATGTTAAAAGACTCTGTAAAGTATCAAAGAAAAATTTGAAATAAATGGGAAAAATATGAACATCAAACAAAAATTGGCATCTTAAAAGCAAATATGTATAGAGGAAGAAGAGGATGTCCAAGAAATAAGTAGATTGACAAATTAGGAAAGGATATTGAAGCAATGCGAAAAAGAAACCGGAGGCAGGAAGCTTTAAATTCTGGAAGATGGAATGCTCTTTTTAAGGAGGCCAAAGGTAACATTGACCTGTAGTGCTAGAGAGTAAGTTAGTAAGGATAAAAATCATTGAGTTTCAGTTTGGAACAAATATTTTTAGGAATGAAAAAGGGAATATGATTACAGATTCTATAATTTGTTTGGCTTACTTTGCGAGAAATTTGTAGAAAGACATAGATGTGCTCACCTCTCTCATTCGTACCAGTGTTGTCGGTGTTTCTTCACCAGATGTTAATATGGGATAAGGGGGAAGACTAAGGGTCGAATCTATGAATGCATTAGACCGTAAAAGGCGTTCTCTGCTGAGAAAGTTGTATCGTAATACGATTTTGCTTACTCAGAAATCTGTTCATGCGATAATAATTGTTGAAATTTGTAAGCTACCTGATGAGGTAACCGAAGAGAGAAACGAATCATGAGAATCCCGAAGGGAACGATGGTAACCGATGTAGTTTGAACCTTGCCGCATACCTTGCTGCTTTATCCAAGATGTCGGACCTTGAAGACTTCGATCATGTTTTCAGTATACGCGGAGAAGAGGAATTTGATAGTCTACCAAAGAATTCAACTGGAAGAACAGGAGAATCGGCGTAATATTGCACGATGCAGATGTCGTTGTATACAGTATTATTTGCGGGACGCAAGCGTAAATGCGTTCCTCTATAGCAGACGAAAATAACGGAAGTGGCTTTATCACTGAGAATTCTGGGTAATTTCTTGCCAATATTACGAAAACGACGACTTTCATGCATGACCAGTTAGTGGGTAGCTAATTCGATCTTTGCACTTACTCATGGTGAGTCAGCTCACCAGTGATTGGAAGTAATTTGAGTAGAGACTAATGTATTTGCATGCAGCCCTAAAACTGACAACAGAGTGGGTTCTTTCTTTTGTACCAGGGCAAAAGCGGTCAAGGATCTACCCTTATATCTCCGTCTCTCTCTTTGCCAAGTTAAGCCAGATATTTATATATTAAATTTGGGAAGTTTTAACATTATGAGGTTCAATTAATAATAATTGAATGAATCGTGATTTCTTCTTACCTCATACTTCTATGTTTTTTAAACACAGCACTGCAGTATCGGCGACACATTGTCGTCATCATCAGCTGTTTTCACGACTGTTAATTTTTTCTTTGCCGGTAATTATCTAAACTGCCATCTGGTGTTATTTTGAATGAATCATTTTCTAAACTGCTATCTATTGTATTTTTGAAGAACTTTGTAATCAAGCTCGGTTCATCCGGAATCTCGAAGTTCATAGTTCTAGTATGGTTTTTTTGAATATATATTTTTTCCCAAACTGTTAAATGTATGAGGTAAGAAAAAATCATGATTCATTTAACTATATTAAGCCAGATATACAATAATATAATATTAAATATGTGGAAAAATAACTTTAATCAGCTATTAAATGTACGAACAGAATATGACACTGAAGAGAGTGTATGCAGACACCAGAAATAGTCGCAGAAGTGGTGCATTCAGATTTGAAATTAGCTTGCTTAATGCTTAATGTAGGCTTTCCACTTTACAGCAGTTTGCTCTTGATTCCTGCTTTCCAGAGATTCCTATCTTCTCATTGTCCTTCTTCCATACCCCTCTTCATCATTGCATCATATATTCCCTCATACCATGTTCTTCTACTTCTCCCCCTATTCCTTCTATCTGGTACCATCCAATCTAACATATGTTTAGGCCACTGGTCCTTCGACATCCGTTGTACATGTCCATATCACTATAGAGCTCTCTTTGTTATCCTTTCGATAACAGTTTCTTGTGCATCCATTTATTGTCTGATATATGTATTTCTAATATGTTGTAGCCTGGATATTCTCATACTTCTCCGTAATCCATCCATTTCTGTCGCCAAGATTCTTTTCTGCATCCTTTCGTTTATTGTCCAGCTTTCGGATCCATATGTAAGTATACTTTCTATTATTGTCTGTATAATCTGTTTTTTTTTTTTCTGGTCAAATTTCTATTCCATAAAAGACCATTCAGGAATAGAAATTTGACCAGAAAAACAAAAAAAGAGATTATGTAGACAATAATACAAAGTAAACCATGGTAGACTAGTGGTTATGCTCATTGCTTCTGGTCCCGAGGTTCGCGGGTTCAAACCCGGCCAGGGTCGATGGATTTTTTAGGATGGAAAAATCCAAGGAGCAAGTCCTCCGGGAGGGACTTTAAGCTGTGGGTCCCGAGTCTGAAGATTTTCAGGCTCGTAAAAAATCCTTAAGCCTGAATGAAAAGGCCTCTAAGCAAAATTTACCGAATTTTCCCGTCCTAGTACTACCTTGGTTTCCTAGATGTCAGTATGAGGCGGAACGCTGACCACGGACCACTCAAAATGACATCTATATGAAAACAAGTGTAACTAAATTAGTATGGTTCAAATTCTTCCCTGTAGGGGGAGAGTGCCTAAATCTCTGTAAAGGGAAAACATGGACTTACAATACAACAATGCAATACTTACATATGGATTTGAAAGCTGGACAATAAATGAAAGGATGCAGAAAAGAATCTTGGCGACAGAAAATTTAAATTAGAAAAATAGAAAAATTAAAGATGTAAAAAAGCATCAAGAGAAGATGGGATTCCAGCAGAACTCGTTAAATTAGGAGGAAAAAATTTGATAAGAGGATACATTGATTGCTTAGTGCAAATGAATGGAAAATATCAATTAATCTATCAATCTGTAAGGAAGAACAAAAACTAATTGCAACAATTATAGGGACATTTCATTATTTTTTTGGTTCAATTTCAACATTCTACATCATGGTGTAGAATTCTACATTCATAGTGTTACTTCTTCCTGACAAATATTATTGATGAATGAAACATGTTAATTTTTGTACCTCAGATGCAGAACATGAGGTGCGATGCTTGAAGAAGTGGATTCGTGAGATGGAATCACGTTTGCCGTCACTGGACATCAGAGTGGGAGTGGACTGGAATCTGCAGGAGCTGGAGGAGAAGGCACGTGAACACATGGTGAGTAAACGTTATCTCAGATTTCTAGGTTAAAAATGACCAAGTCAACTTCTACTGTTATTATTATTCACTCTCATAAATACTTAGAAGTATTGAATAGCAAGAATACTAATGTCTTCATTGCCAGATACAAGATATTGGAGAACAATATTCTGGCATTAAAAATATGACCAAGATATTTTAGTTTTTGATGACCAGATGTCACTGCATCCAAGATTTTTAACTAATGTTTTCGTCATTATATTATAACCTTCCTCAGCTCAGCTCTGATGTAGGCCACAACATGATGTCAGAAACAAGACACCGGACAACAAAATCTCTAATGTAGAAAATGACTGCAAAAATCTACAAATTTTTATGACTGAAGGGATCTGGCAATTGTCCATATAGATGTGTATTTAGTTGCGATGCTTGCTTCTCACTCGGAAGATGAATGCACTGAAGTCTATCGCTAATGCCATAAAGTTTATTATGTATATCAAATGGTGCAAGTATTTTCTAATTTAAAAGAGTGGGCTGCATATTAATGCTATGTTATAAAAACATGTGATAAGTAGAAGCATTTTGTTTCTAAACTTTTCACACAATAGTTGTAGAACTGTACTTACATAAGTAAGTTGCATTTTATCATTTTAATTTAAAGGTTTAATTTAGATACATCATCTTCTTGTGGACAGGACCCACACTGCGACCTTCCCACATGGTGTCGGAATCATAGGTGGCCTTCTTATGTGCCAAATTATTAATGCAATTAAAGAAATTTACTACAAAGTTAAAGAACTTTCTGGAACAATTTACAAAATATTCAATAGTTGGTCATACTGGCTATTATCTTCCAAGACAATACATTTTTTATATAGGGCGAACCAATAAGGTATATTGATCCAAAAATGAATCCAATATTTGCAACTTCACAAAATCCAGAAGTGCGTATTAAATTAATATAAATGTGGCCATG
Organism: Diploptera punctata; assembly: GCA_030220185.1. Classification (NCBI taxonomy): domain Eukaryota; kingdom Metazoa; phylum Arthropoda; class Insecta; order Blattodea; family Blaberidae; genus Diploptera; species Diploptera punctata. Next base: position 46,441 of record JASPKZ010000366.1, on the reverse strand, counting down.
TCATCATCCAATTATGACGTCACCATACATGTCTAAACTTAGGATTTAAATTAAAATTCTTTATACTTACCTCACATCTAATCTTCAAATTACTGGTTTCAAAACCTAGGTGATTTCATCTTCAGTAATATCTTGTCAATTCATTATGTCATTCAGGAAAACTGCTTTTTACTCCAGTTCAACATGACTAAACTTGTCTTGAAATAATAAGTTTAATGTAAAAATGGATTACAGAATCCAGATTATAACATACAATATAATATAAATTAATACAAGGGAGAAATTAAACATAAAAACAAAAAATTCATCGGAGAACATATTGTTTAAACAACTCACCTCATAGGATTCATGCTTCCATGATATCGCAATTTCAAACACAGTCGTGTTCATCTTCAGCCATAACTCCGACTGAGTTATGGCTGAAGATGAACACGACTGTGTTTGAAATCGCGATATCATGGAAGCATGAATCCTATGAGGTGAGTTGTTTAAACAATATGTTCTCCAATGAATTTTAATGATTATACCTCATAATGTTTACTTCCCAACATTAATTTAATATAAAAACAAAAGATTATAAAAACCGTCCAATGACCAAGATGTATTATAAAATTAAAAATAATGAAGAGCCATCTCACGTTATCTGAATGATCAGCTTTAGAATACATCTGAGCTACATGAAGTGCATTACTGGTCTTCAACTGATCTTCATTCATCTTCATAGTTAAATATGGGAAATAACATTGAGGGTCTTAATTCGTAAATTAATGAGTCATTTTTTAACATCTTACCTCATATTTTATGTTTCTTCAAACAAGGGAACTAGTTTTTGAGAGAAGGATCTCTCTCATTTTCAACCGACATTATGACTACCAGATTTTCGTTGGAATCTCCATCAATAACGTTGCCATCTGGTGTTGATTTGATGAACTTTGAGATGGCAACGTTATTGATGGAGATTCCAACGATTCCAACGAAAATCCGGTAGTCATAATGTCGGTTGAAAATGAGAGAGATCCTTCTTGCGAAAACTAGTTCCCATGTTTGAAGAAACATAAAATATGAGGTAAGATGTTAAAAATGATTAATTAATTTATGTATTCATTCATCTTACTTGTTACATAGAGGACACAGTGGTGAAAACAGGATTCTAATTTGCATTCTTAAAATATTGTTATTCAGACATACAAAGGAAAAAAATTATGTTTAGTTATTATAAGTAAAATTTTATCAACTCATCTCATATTCTTCTTGATCTTAGATTAGTTTCGAAACCTTCTTCGATTCCATCCTCATTTCACGATCCTTGTTATGTTGTTTTGAAGAGTCATAGTCGTTAATTATTTTTAAAAAAGTTAAATGTAGGTTATGTTACCTTTGTATACATTACATAAAGTGATGAATGGAAGGAACATGTCTCAAGAATGGCTATATCCAGGATCCCCAAGGCAATAATGAACTACTATCCAAATGGAAAACGGTCACTTGGTCGATCTATGAAAAGATGGCACGAAAACCACTTTCTCAGGCCGTAACAGTTCTTCTAGGACTAATACCTGGCAGGATGATGATGATGATGATGACGATGATGAAACCCATTCTGGTACAAAGAGACAATCCATTTAATGCATCACAGTATCTGTCTTATGTTGTGAAGTGAAACATGAATCATAAGATAAAGAGACTGGAATAAAATTACAGCCTGAAAGATGAAGTTTGTGTCCAAATAAAAGACTACGGGTCGAATGTTTGAATGCATTAGACAGTAAAAGGCGTTCTCTGCTGAGAAAGTTTTATCCAAATACATTTTGCTTACTCAGAAATCTATTCATGCGATAATAATTGTAAGTTACCTGATGAGGTACCTTAAGATCATAGCTCAAGATAGAAACTTATCTTGAAAATCCCGAAGGGAACCGATGTAGTTTGAAACCTTTGCAGCTTTATCCAAGATGTCGGACCTTGAAGACTTCGATCATGTTTTCGGTATACGCGGAGAAGGGGAATTTGATAGAGTCTACCAAAGAATTCAACTGGAAGAACAGGAGAATCGGTGTAATATTGCATGATGCAGACGTCGTTGTATACGGTATTATTTGCGGGATGCAAGCGTAAATGCGTTTCTCTATAGCAGACGAAAATAACGGAAGTGGTTTTATCGCTGAGAATTCTGGGTAATTCGTTGCCAATATTACGAAAATGTCAACTTTCATGCATGACCGGTAAGTTGGCCATTAATTCGATCTCAGCAGTTGCTCACGGTGAGTCAGCTCACCAGTGATTGGAAATAATTTGAGTAGAGACTAATGTATTTGCATGCGTCCCTAAAACATCTGCTAGAGCAATTTCTAGATTTTGATATTCAGTAAACCCACACTTCTAATCATTGGATTTTGCTGATTTTCGGAAAATACTTTTGTCGGTTTATTTGAATGGCATGTACCAAGTTTCATTGTAAGAAACTTGAAAATTGTGACCACTAGAACAATTTGTAATTTTCTGCTTTCGTTATATCCCAGCTTTAATGGTCTGATCTTACTGGTTAATACACTCAACCATACTTTTCATTTATATTTCTCCAAGTTTTGTGTCATGAACTGAGGCACTAACAATAAGCAAAATTTAATTAAATGTTTCCCATTTAAGTAATACCTTAGTTTTGATTGATATCCAATCGAAACGGTTAAAAGAACCTCAAAATATTACTTCCTAAAATCAAAATATTAATACTTTAGTTACGTACTAGGGGCCGCATGCAAATACATTAGTCTCTGATGAGTTGAGTTTTCCGTGAGCACGTGCAAAGTTCAAATTAGCGAGTTGCTGACTGGTCATGCATGAAAGTAGTTTTTTTGTAATATTGGCAAGAAATTACCCAGAATTCTCAGCGATAAAACCACTTCCGTTATTTTTGTCTGCTAGAGGAACGCATTTAAGCTTGCATCCCGCAAATAAAACCGTATATGTTGATGTCTGCGCCATGCGATATTACGCCGATTCTCCTGTTCTTCCAGTTGAATTCTTTGGTAGACTCTATCAAATTCCTTTTCTCTGCGTATACCGAAAACATGATCGAAGTCTTCAAGGTCCGACATCTTGGATAAAGCAGCAAGATAAGCATCAAAGTTTCACATCGGTTCCCATCGGGTTGCTCACGATTCGTTCTCTGCAAAGTCATCTCGCCAGGTATCTTAGGAATTTCGACAATTATTATCGCATGAACAGACTTTTGAGTATGCAAAAACATCTTTGGATGCAACTTTCTCAGCAGAGAACGACTTTTACGGTCTAATGCATTCATAGATATGACCCTAGGTGTCTCTTTGAGGTTATGAGCTAACCAATTGTTGCTTGCTGACATCTGTCAGGAAATAAGTATAACTAAATTAAGTATCTACAACCAGGGAGCACCCTTGCCCCATGTTGGGATGTACAGGCATAGACAGGCAGGAAAGCACGAACAGTATTATATTAAGATAGCCATTTGTCATGAAGAGACTGCCGTTACCTGAGCAGTTGGTCTACATTCTATGCGACTCGGAAATTTATGACAAGAACTGATGTAATCCAACAACCCCTTTCTCTAACTTCTGATAAAAAATAACCCATCTTTTAGGTTGGTCCCAAGCCTAGTGAAAGATACAAAAGTGAGAATGAGCTAATTCTGTAATCATCTTAAAAAATACAGAACACAGCTTCCTTGGTCACGGCCACATGGATACAAACTCTCTATACATCTTTATCCTGCATTAACTTTTTCAGCCATCCACTCTATAATTTACTCTCCTCGAAACATAGTTAATTTTATGCCTCCACCTCATTTTTAGTCTTCTTACTACGCACTTTCTCTCTGGTTTTTCTACAATGTGAATTCATGTCCCAGTTTCATTCCCCATTCATGCCACATGTCCTGCCCATCGCAGTCTACCAGATTTTGACTGACCTTATTATATTTGGCTTCATATAAAGACCATGTAGCTCATTGTTATGAAGTCTTCTCTATTTATATTAAATTAATGTTGGGAAGTAAACATTATGAGGTATAATCATTAAAATTCATAGGAGAACATATTGTTTAAACAACTCACCTCATAGGATTCATGCTTCCATGATATCGCGATTTCAAACATAGTCATGTTCATCTTCAGCCATAACTCCGACTGACGAAATTCTTTGGCCGTCAACTATTCTATTGTCGCCATCTTCAGTGCTGCCATCTATGGTTGAATTTATGAACTTCGAAATCAATGTAATTTCGTTAGGGATATCAAAATTCATTGATCTATTTTTGTGTTTCTGAATGTATATTTTTTCCCAAACTGTCAATTCCAAAGGTTTCTCTACTTGAAGATGGCGACAATAGAATAGTTGACGGCCGAAGAATTTCGTCAGTCGAAGTTATGGCTGAAGAGGAACATGACTATGTTTGAAATCGCGATATCATGGAAGCATGAATCCTATGAGGTGAGTTGTTTAAACAATATGTTCTCCAATGAATCTTCTCTATTTATTTTAAAATACAATAGGAAGTAACATTAAGAGGTTTGTTTAATAATTAAAACATTTTGTCTGTTCATTCTTACCTCTTTTAGTTGTTTTTGTCGAGCATATGTTTCAGGGCTTCTTAGCCCCATCGTCAGCTATTACAGACTCTGAGTCTGAGTGTAATCGCTGACGATGGGGCTAAGAGTCTGTAATTGCTGACGATGGGGATAAGAAGCCCTGAAACATATGCTCGACAAAAAACAACTATAAGAGGTAAGAATGAACAGAAAATGTTTTAAATTATCTTCTCTATTTGCTTGTCCAATGTCCATTCATCTCTCTTTGGTTCTAAGATCTTTCTTCTCATATAACTTACTTATAATCTTTTCTTGTTGTTCTTCTTCCTTTCCAGGATTAGGTCAATGTGACCTGTTCTGGTCTCAAGTCCATTGTTTCCTTGGTCGTCCCAAACATCTTTTTCCATGCAGTTTGCAGGTGTTGATCGTTTTGGGTAATCTTGTATTGTCCATTCTGTCTAAATGTTCTTTCCATTGGTATTTGTACTCTTCTAGTTTTATCGAGTATTGAAAATATCTCTGGTTCATTTCTTATTGATTCATTTATGTAATCTATCCATGTGTGCACATCCTTTTACGGATCTTAAAAATTTCATTTCAGTGGCTTGAATGTGTGAGATGTCTTTTTTTGTAAGTACCCAAGATTCAGATCCGTATAAAAGAATAGGAACAGCCATCATTTTATAAAAAAACCTGTGCTGAGTTTCTCTTAGAGTCTTTCGGAGGGTTCTTCTTATGGTGCCACACATCATTTGATATCGGTTTAATTTATTATGTATATCCCTATCACAGCTATATGTTATATCTGGACCAAGATAGTTAAAGTGTGCTATCTGTTCTATTATTTCATTGTAATATTTTCTCCTCCCTTAAATTAAGAGTTCATGTTTTGCATTCATATAATTTAACAGGGAGAATAACACTTTTATGTATTTTCAGCTTAACTTTTTTGAGAGAAGTTGGGATGACAAGTTATATAACATATTATTATCTTTAATCGATATATAAAATAAATACAATTGAAATATTATATTATTTGTTTTCATATTGTGATCATCAAATTAGTTAGTATCAATGGCGGTCTTGACATGAGGTCATTAGAATCGGATTGCAATCTGGGTTTGAAATGTGTATAAATTTAGCTCAGAGGCAAATTTCAAGCTAGAGGTATTTTATGAGCTGTAAATGCACGACATGGGACCTACGGATGTACTTCACTTCATGCTTTGAAAATAATAATAATAATATCCATATTAATTCTGCCCGAAGGCAGGTCCTTCACTGCAATCATAGGATTTTCATGCTATGCTTGCAGCTTTACTAGGAAATTATAGGTGTGGTAGCTTCCCGTTGCTTTTCACACCGGTGAAGGATGATGATGATGGCCATATGATTTCGGGAACCGTTTGGACCTTAAAGTTTTCCTGACATTTGTCTTACAGGTGAGGAAAAGCCCCGATAAAAACCTCACCCAGAAAAACTACCCTGACTGAGGATCGAACCCGGGCCCTCTGCATGACAAGGCAGCACGCTACCTCGAGACCACAGCGGTGGACATTAATATAATAATAATAATAATAATAATAATTACATCGAACCCGGCCGGGTTTGAACCCTGAATCTCGTAACTAGGCGAAAATATTGACCATGAATCCACCAAAACTGACTAAAGTAGAAGTAAACCCTCTACTTGTGTCTGTGTAATCCCATATCAATGGGTGATATGAGATGAAGCCCTTATTATTGGTTTTATATACGGTATACACGGATGACAGCTAACCAGGCCTGTCACATCATCACAGGGGCAGATGAAATGAAATGAAGCGAAACGGACTATTTAACTCGTGCCCCAAATGGTAGTAATGACCAATCACGTTTCAACGAATTTTGTTTTACAACCAATGGCAGTCGTGTTTCACCTCGCTTTTTATCGATTTCTCTTTATCATCTCCTGCTTTTGTGATAAAGAAAGTTCCTCCTTCCAATATTCTGAACAGCTCAGAGTATTACATTTCTTCAAACAAATACATTGAATATAGCAAATAATGAACAGTTTCCTTGATTTTACTGAGTTGTTTACTAAAAGAAATAAATTAATAACCTGTAATGTTGATTATAAATATACAGTTTCATGTGTTTCATTATTTCTTCACTAGGGTGGATTCTCACAATATTGCGATCCTATTTGGCAATAAATAATGTGATAAAATTGCAATGAATATAATTTCTGATTTGTTCCCAAACATCGCCGTTTACATTGAATTTATAAATATTTTAAAATACCGGTAACTATACTTAAATAATGAATTTTCACTAAACAGCTAACAAATGCCACTCATGATTTCCAAATCCAAATCCTCAAGATAAAATGGAAGTCACTCGTGGCATCACTTATGAATAGATGAGACTAGTGTGAAGAAGAGGTGGGATTACCGCCATGGCCGGTCCCAAGCCCGGATGAGAAAGGAGGAGGGGGAGGAGTAACAACCTCGTTAAAAAACCAGGGTTCAGTTGGCTCCGACTGATAGTACTCTGTAAGGGCCCCTAGCCAGGGTTACGGTGAAGACCTCAACGGCAGAGTCGGCGCAGAAGGAGTCCTTCATCACGGCGGATCTGGCGGAAGAGGCAACCCTATCTCTAAGGGAAATAGAGAAACGCTGCCTTGCGGTGAAGAGGGATCTTCAAAGGCTATGGGAGGAAAACCCAGACAGAAATTTTCCTGGTCCTCCAGGTTGGGGGTTTATGCTGTGGGCCAGCTCCCCACACATTAGAAAAAAAAACAAAATGCTAAAAGACCAAATCAATCAAAGCCGGACAGAAAAAATTACCGTAGGCTTTGGAGGTTTGGCACGGGAAGACGGCAGCAGCTGTAAAAACCCGAAGATAGATAGAGATAGAATTTTCACTAAACAGCTAACAAATGCCACTCATGATTTCCAAATCCAAATCCTCAAGATAAAATGGAAGTCACTCGTGGCATCACTTATGAATAGATGAGACTAGTGTGAAGAAGAGGTGGGATTAAGTGTATGACAAAGGGAGTGACGGGAGGAACTACGAGAAATACCTTCCGCGGGCCCGATTCGTCAATCATGAACCCTTATGGATTGATATTTAGGATGGAAAAATTAAAGTGATAAGTCTTCTGGGAGAAGCTTTAAGCATTAGTTCTGGAGATTTTAGGACTCGTAAAAAACCCTCAATCTCCGAATTCGTGACATATGGAGACCGAGTGACTTTAAATCATCAAATTGTACTAGTGTATCAACAATTTTCTAATGCAATCACTAGATGGCAGAAGTAGAATGTTTGAACCATCCTACCATCTGCTGGCGGTTGCTAGTACTTGCAAGAAGACTTTATAAGTTTGGACAATAGATAGCAATGCATGTATTATTTTTTAAAAGTCGTATTAATTTTTAGTCATCGATACCTGACGAGTTTAACATGTTTAATTGTAGTTATTTTAACTATGACCTACAGACATTTTTCTAGAAATTTAATAAACCAAAATTGTTAGATCCCTGTTTGGTTCGTCTTCCGGGCTACATGGCTATGGTCCGGTTTTCTCGGAACTCGACGTTTCGTCTACTGCTGCGATAGACCTCATCAGGAGTTTCTGCTTGCAAACTGCAGCCGACTGTTGAGGAGTTCACAGAGAGCACGCAGAATCTCCTGATTAGGTCTACTGCAAGCAGTAGCCGAAACTTCGAGTTTCGAGAAAACCGGACTACTCCCTTTAGCCAGGAAGACGAACCAAACAGGGATGAACACGCCGGCCGTGAAAGCCTACAATTATATAAAATTGTTAGTTCTTTCGACGACAAATGTTTATTCATGATATAAGTAAACAGAGTTAGATCGAGAAAAAAAAATATCCGAAGAAGAAAAAGCCGAAATTGAAATAAATAAAAGCTCAGATTTTTATAAAAGAACTAAAAAAATCAAAGGATTAAAAAATATGATATGGATAAAATAATTTTAACGTTAGACTGCTTTCAATTTTGCATCGTAACACAGTTCATGTTCAACTAATAAAACAATTAAATAAATTAGTTTGCTATTTTTATTTAAGACGTACCATAAAGATAAATTATGTTCTTATAACTTACACATATTAAAAAATGTTTACAAAATTAGTTTACTAGAATTCATTGAATTCAGCACTCAAAAAAAAAAACTCTGGAATTATTCGTCGATTCCATGAAAAAATCGGGAATTCCATATTTGTAATTTGCTAGACACCTGCAAAAGAGTGTGTATAGGAGAAGAAATGGAACATGTAAATTTCAACAATGCAGAAGAACTAAAACCTAGTATTGAATGCACTTATTTAGGAACAAAATTAGACCATTCAGGCGATAACACAGTGAAAATTAAAACTATAATTGCACAAACAAAACAAGCAATAAATACTTTAAACTCTGTTTGATGGAGCAAAAATATTACAAAAAATAGAAAATTACAAATGTATCAAACCATAATTCAGAGCATTTTAACATGTGGTGCTGAAGTCTAGCAAATTCCTACCAGGGAAATGAAACTCATTTAAAGTACAGGAATGGATGTTTTAAGCAGATCAGCTGGAAAATCTAGAATGGCTATAATACGAATAAAGAAATAAAGGAAATTATGGATGTACAAGGGAAGCCGGACATTACAGAAAGGAAAATATTACAGTGGTATGGTCATGCCAAAAGAATGCCAGAGCAAAGATTTCCTAAAATTGTTATGGAATGTATGCCAATAGAAAGGAGGAAGAGAGGAAGACCGAAGAAAACTTGGATATAAGGGGTACAAGCAGCTATGAATATCAGAGGATTGGAGGAAGATCAATGGATGGACAGAGAGTAATGGCATTTGGTTTCCGGCAGACGGCGGCAGCTGCCATGATACCGGATGATGATGATCGCCAAAGGGGAGGCTGGGGCTCGATATGGCCTGCAAGATCCATAAGATGGATCCATCCATAGTAAGACAGGTCCTTCACTGCAATCATAGCATTTCCATGCTATGCTTGCAGCTTTACTAGGGAATTGTGTAGGTGTGGTAGCTTCCCGTTGCTTTCCACACCGGTGAAGGATGATGATGATAATGGTAAGGATGATAATGATAAGGATGGTGGCCATATGATTTCGGGGACCGTTTGGGCCTTAAAGTTTTCCTGACATTTGTCTTACAGGTGAGGAAAAACCCCGATAAAAACCTCACCCAGAAAAACTGCCCCGACCGGGGATCGAACCCGGGCCCGCTGCGTGACAAGGCAGCACGCTACCTCGAGACCACAGCGGTGGACATAAGATGGATGGACGGGCATATTTTTGAAAGTGAATGGTTTACAAAATGAGGTGGAATTTATTCCCGGATTGTATAAAAATGGTCAGGAAATTGGTTTGTTAGCATAATGTATACACATTTGACCATCACTGAATAAAAGAAAGGCTACTACAATATCGTGTTCCATGACCACACCTAAACAACTCCATGGTTTGGCGTCCTTTTACTAGCTTTATGACGTAATACAGATGATAAAAATTCCAAAGAATCAGAGAGATATTGTTTTGTTCCTTTTATTATCGTTTCCATTTTGTGGTTCTAGGCTAACAAGAGATCTGTAAACTATTGCGTTCCGAAACCTATCTTGTTTGACCCTTCCGGGAAATTCTCGTATAAGACTTGAAAGCATAATAATAGTCCCTTCGATTGGTTGCTGGCCAAAGGAAGGCAAGACCAGTGATGGGGCTGCCATCTTATAGCCTCTGGTCAGGCTTTTCTGGAGAAGAAAAGAAAATAAAGGAAAGAAGAAATAGAAGAAAGGAAAGACTCCCTAGCCCTCGGATGCCCTAATAGCGTCGGGGTCGAAAAAAACAAGAGTTAACCAAGAGAGGTTAGATAGTAAAGTTAAAAGAATGCAAAACACAAGTAAGTGGAAGAAATGTTTTGCTCAGCTTGGGCACCTTGTGGTCGCCATCCACATATCCCCTAGATGAGGACCCCCTGAGGACCATTTTGGAATATATTAAACAGTACCAACTAAATTGGAAACACCATCTTGAAAGAATGAGTTCAAATCGGATCCCCAAAGCTGTTTATAATTATATACCAAGAGGACGAAGATCACTGGGCCGTCCTATGAAACGCTGGAGGGAAAATTTTCTATAGGATCGTAACAGGCCTTGGCCTAATACTTGGAAGGAAGAAGAAGAAGAAGAAGAAGAAGAACCTATCTTGAAATATCTCCCAGAGATGCGTTTTGATATACCAAGTCCGTGTAAAAAAAACTTTAACTGCATAAACTTTCCATACACCTTAAATGATTAAAAATTCAATTCATAATTATAGTTACAGGAGTAAACTTAACTTTATTTCCTCAACACTTCTTAGGTGCAAGGCATTAAAATCCAGCGCCAAATCTCTCTTTTAAAGTACAGAGTGGTAGTAATACTTCTGCTCAGTTGATGGATTGGATAACCCTCAGTATATGACGCCCGTACTGCGCCCGTATCACTCCACTACGCTCTAAATGAAGCAGGGAGTCCATCTGCTACGCACATCGAGTTGCCATTGCTGGATTCTGGTTTCTATTTCTGTGTCTTGAGTTAAAAACGGTACATATTTTTTGACACGTTCTTGGTACATTACAATGCTTCTCTAGGAGAAATTTTAAGGTAGGTTTCGGCATGCAATTGTTGATATTTCCCTAGTGAATAGTGAGCTCCTACGTCTAGAAATTTTGCCAGGGAAGTTAGAATTTTATTTAATGACTTTTTTAGCTACTCAAGTCTTTGACGTCGTAATTCAAATCAGGCTTGAAAATGTCCACAAAATTTTCTCAGATATTTCTTATTTCAGGATTGAGGTTTTTTTACGAACCATAAATTTACGACACGGGAACTAAGGCTCTACTTTCGTTTCGAAGGAAGCAGTTTATAGGATCAAGTGATAAAACCAGAAATGTACACTTCATATTGCTATAAAATATTTGGCACGTAAAAACAGGTATTATGAAGCAATAATATTAATAAATTAGTAGTAATAAGTAACAAAGCATTTTATTATATGGGTCCGAAACCTGGACACCAAGTACAAAACAAGCCTACAAACTGTTAGCAGTAGAAATGGATTTTTGGAGGCGATCGACAAGAATTTCAAAATAGAGATAAGGTCAGAAACAGCGCATTAAGGGAAATTATGCAAGTTAAAAAAAAAAGATGTTAGGAAAAATAGAAGAAAGACGTTTGAAATTGTATGGACACCTCATAAAAATGGAAGAAGAGAGAATACCAAATAAGATCGTTAATTGGAAAGCTAATGGAAGAAGTGGAACAGGCAGGCCTAGAGAACGATGGATGGATGGAGTGAAGAGAAGTATGGAAGCTAGATATTTGAGGGAAGAATATGCTCTAGACAGGAACCTCTGGAGACAAATCACTTTGGGTTGTAGGAGAAACGCTGTATTGTGGAATATTCCTAAAAATAAAATAAAAAGTAATAATAAGTAAAGTGATCTTACTGTAGGCCTTGAGAGACCCTCAGGCTAGTAAGAAGTTAAGCTTCAACCTTCCTGGACAATCGGCCGGAGATCTCAGCTGGCTTGTCAGCCCTGCGTGACAGCAGCCTTTAATAATAATAATAATAATAATAATAATAATAATAATATAATAATTTACCCCAGAACAAGCATCTGGCACTCATTTCTGAGTCGACCCCAAGGCAATTGTGCCGCTAGGAAATACTGATCCTATGAGGACTCCAACTCGCAACCTTCCGGGTTGTAGCATACATTCAGTTTCGCTATGGCGTGACACCACCACAATAGTGTTGATCGTATATATTATGCTAAGGATTTTTTTATACCTTTAAGGGGACCGAATAGCAAAAATGTTGAAAAAATGGCAAAAAATGCATGTTTTTTATTTTCTTTTTAATGACTCTGATTCTTTAGGATCATTTTTATGTAAAAGTAAAGTGATCCGACAATAGGCCCGGAGGCCCTTGGGGTAGTAGGAGGTTAAGGCTCCCACTTTTTCTAGACAATCAGCACTTTATGTCAGCCGGGTTGTCAACCCTGCGTGACGGTCGCCTTTACCCCCAGAACAAGCGTCTGGTACTCATTTCCGTTAGAGGCTGAGTCAACCCCCAGGGCCATAGTGCCGCCAGAGGGTTTGGGTCAGTTTAAAAATCCTGACTCCACCGGGACTTGAACCCTCGACCCTCCGGCTTGTAGCTCAGTGCCTTAACCACTACGCTACGGCGTGCCCCCCTCATTTTTTTGTAAACAATTTTATTGTAGGAGCAAAATTGTCTGCTTGACGTAAGAGTGTTTAAGTACCCTTGCACGTATGGTTAGCATTGTAGATAAAATTTAAAATGCGTTTTTTTTTGGGGGGGGGTTTCAATTTTTTTGACATTTTCCAAAACTTAAAATGCTCCTTACGAATCACTTTTTATGCTATCAAAGTGAAAATTTTGAGGTTAGACTCTCCAATAAATGCTAATTCAAATTTGCTATGCAGTTACTAGTCTAGGACACGTGTTCTTTTAAATTGAGATGGAAAAAATAATAACAGTGATAATTTTGTCATCATCATCAACAATAAGGATTAAGCCCAATGGTCTGTTCCGATATCATTATAGGTCGAATTGGTCCTTCCATCTCTTCAATGGTCTTCCCAACATTCTTCTCCCTTTTGGTTTATAATTATACGTTCTTCTTGGTATGCGCTGTTCATTCATTCGTAATACGTGCTGAAGATAAGTATTTTGATAATATTTTATTCTTTCACAGAGATTAAATATATTAAGTTCTGTTCTTATATCTTCGTTTTTCTTTTTACCGGTTCTTTGGTATCCTGCTATTGCTCTCAACATCTTCATTTCTGCAGCCTCTATTTGTTTACTATCTGCCTTTGTTAATGCCCAGGTTTCACATCCATAGATAAGAGATGGAAGCTAAATTAGTATGATTGAATTTTTCCCTCTAGGGGGAGGACACCTAAGTCTCAATGTGGCACACAAGGGCTCACTACTATTACTTCTTTATGATTTATAAAAAAAAAATGTGACTAGACATTTTTAACAGACTAAGTAACTCACTGAAACTATCGAACCCATAGCTCCATGTTTGCCGCGCGGACATAAACTCTCCACACATCCTTATCCTGAGCTAATGTTTTCCAATCATCCCCTGTATAATCTACTTCCCTCAAATCATGGTTAATGTTATTCTCACACCTTATTCTTGGTCTACCAATTGGGCGTTTTTTCTCTGATTTTCCTACAAGAAGCTTCGATGCATCTCTTTCATTCCTCATTCGTGCCAAATGTCCTGCCCATCGGAATCAACGAGATTTAACTCTTCTTATTATATCTGGATTCCTATAAATATCATGTAGCTCAATACATTTTTAACAGTTTGTTTTAAAATTGAGGAAAAGGCATTATGATTTTTGCTGTTATAAGTTTTCAATCGAGTGAAGGTATTGCACGTTACAATGACCGAGAAGTGATATGAACCCTGAACTTTATGCAGAGAAGCACAGGCCATTGCACGCTTAATTCGCAAGGGGTCAATGTTTCCACACTCCAAAACACTTGAGAAGCAGATGACCTCATTACCAAGGTTACTGCTTTACATCCTTTGACACGCTACGTTTCGCCTACACTTCCTAAAAATTATGGAACGAACATCTTGTCTAGACCATCTCCATTATTTTATTCCTTATGGGCGTAAATCTTCCAGAATAAATAAAACATTATTTGTAAGGGGTAGTGACGTGTGTATAACCTCTCCTACCCAATTCTCATCCTCACCTTCTCGTGGTACAACCTGTTTTCACAAACGAGGCTCTGAGGACCGAGTCACGGCGGTATAACCGTTCCATCAGGTACTGAGTAAATGCGGTATCCTAATGTCTGTCCAGAGACTAAAAGGTAGCAGCCCTACCACTGGACTACTTAGCGTCGGGCCAGTAACCTGTCCTAAGGAACTTCAAAACTACTTTCAAGTCTCAACACGAAAAAAGAAGGAATTATAAATCGTGGTGTGAGACAAGGCTGCCCCCTATCCCCAACACTGTTTGCAATTTATATCAATGAAGTAATATGTTGCTGGAACAAAACATATAAATTTGGAATAAGAATATCAGAAAATAGAAAATTAAAAACACCCTACTGTTTGCAGATGACCAAATAATAATAGCAAATTCCGAAGATAATCTACAGAAAGGTCTGTATGAACTTAACAAAATTACAGAAGAATATGGATTAAAGATATCTACAGAAAAAACAAAAATTATGGCATTTCAAGGTGTAGATCCTGTCAGAAGTAAAATTGTACTGGACAATAAAATTTTGGAGCAGGTGAATAATTTTACATATCTAGGATGCAATATCTCATATGAAGAAGAAAAGGATGTAAATGCAAAAATATCTAAATTTTTAAGAATTTTAGGGTTAATAAATTCTATCTTCAAGCCACAGTTAGTCCAAAAGCATTCAAGACTGAAAGTGTATAAAACACTGGCTCTTCCAACTCTTTTGTATGGTAGCGAAGTATGGACGTTGAAACAGAAGGATATACAGAGACTTAGATCTGCTGAAATGAGATATCTTCGGAGGACTGCAGGATACACACTACTAGATCACAAAAAAAATGAAGACATCTTAGAAGAATTACACATGGAATCTTTAGAAAACAAAATTTCTGATTATAAGTCAAGATGGATACAACATGTTCATCGAATGGAAGATCACAGAATACCCAAACTAATGTTAAGATATCAACCTGCAGGAAGAAGAAGACCAGGACGTCCACTCAAAAGACTTCTGGATGGTGTTTCTCTTGAGGCCGAAACAGGTCAACAAATGGCCTAAATTCGTGAATGTACTATGATGATGATGATGATTATTTAAAACATTATTATTATTATTATTATTATTATTATTATTAATTATACTCATTGACCCTTAAATAAAACTAAATATATGGTCACACGTAGAAATACATTATATAATGGAAATTGACAGTTAACGACAAATGAGGGAAATTTTGAGGAAGTGGCTGAATTCAAATACCTAGGAACAATAATCACAAATAGAAATGAGATGCACAAAGAAATTAAACATAGACTCAATTCTGGAAATGCGTGCTATTATGCATGACAGAGACTCTTGACATCCCAACTCCTTTCAAAAAACGTTAAACTGAAAATATGTAAAACTATTATTCTACTAGTTATGTTATGTGGATTCGAAACATGGACTCTTACTTTAAGGCCGGAAAGGAGATTACGAGTATTTGAAAATAAAGTTCTTACGAAAATTTTTGGAGCAAAGTGAGATGAACAGACAGGTGAATGGAGAAGACTACATAACAGTCAACTACATGGTCTTTATAGGAAGCCAGATATAATAAGAACAGTTAAGTCTCGTAGACTGCGATGGGCAGGACATGTGACACGAATGGGGAATGAGAGACGTGAATGGAAGCTTCTTGTAGTAAAACCAGAGGGAAAACGGCCAGTTGGTAGACCAAGAATGAGATGGTAGAATAACATTAAGTATGATTTTGAGGGAAGTAGATTATACAGGGAATGATCGATGAATAAAATAAAATGCTTGAAGCCATTTATCTTAACTATAGTGATCAGAATACAGTATATACCTATATATTTCTTCGAAGGTCAGAGAGTAATTAAAAATTCGCATTTGTTTTGAAACTGGTCGATTGTTGAAAGTTCAATGTTAGTTACAAAATATGGCGGCTATCATATAGTTCATATTAACCTAACTTTAAAGATTTAAATTAAATGTGGCATTCAGTGCTTATTTAATAAACTTTAATAGACCGCCATCTGTATAAAAAATACATTGTATATATAGTTGAATGTACCTCGTTGATGGATAAACATGTGTGTACATCATTTAAAAATATTATTCTCAGATTTTTAGAATGTTTATCAATGACTATACTTTCACTAGGGACGTGTGTGGTCTTGCTACAGTCCAGGCACTCATCTGGTGAATGCAAGACTAGCATATATGCTCGCGTTACAAATTCCATTCATCAGGAACCCTTGGTATTGCTATACAGTTATTTTAATGTTAAATGTTTGTTTTTAAATACTTTATTTAATATTTAACAACAGTTAAAATTTAATTCGTTTTCGACATTCAATTGCGTGTGTTATTACAACCAGCTATATTAAAAATTCATCATCATCATAATCAAGAACAACGTTAAGCCCAATGGCCTGTTACGATCTCATTATAGGTCGAATTGGCCCTTCCATCTCTTCAATGGTCTTCCCAACATTCTTCTCCCTTTTGGTTTATAATTATACATTCTTCCTGGTATGTGCTGTTGATTCATTCATTCGTAATACGTGCTGAAGATAAGCATTTTGATACTATTTTATTCTTTCACAGAGTTTAAATATATTAAGTCCCGGGTTCGAGTCCCGGTCTAGGCGAAAATTTTTCTCTTCAAATATATTAAGTTCTGTTCTTATATCTTTGTTTTTCTTTTCATCGGTCCTTTGGTATCCTGCTATTGCTCTCAACATCTTCATTTCAGCAGCCTCTATTTGTTAACTATCTGCCTTTGTTAATGTCCAGGTTTCACATCCATAGATAAGAGATGGAACTGCCAATACATTAAAAAATAAAACTATTATTTGCTTTAATTTATCGGCTTGTAAACAAACAGCTGACTGAGGTCGCATATACTTTTACACGTGCTGTGCGGAGTAATACATTCGGAAGTTAAAGTTGAAAGTGTGTTTCTTAGACTGGACAGAAATAGTAGAAATTATTTGAATGTGTCTAATTGCACAGTATACAGTAAACTTAGGCCTACAGTTTGATTTTAACTGGCTCGAGAAATGAGTAATTTAACCCTTATATTGGCAAGACACTGGACTGGACTGGATAAGGCAAAGTCTAGCTTCGCCCAGTGTGCTGCGTATGTTAGAACCCACTAGGGCTCTTTGGCAGCTAAGTTAATAGTGGCTATCATTACGGGGTTGTAGTTCACTTAACCCGAGCCTATTTGGCGGCGCTAGCGTTTGTGTGCGAATGGTGATGAAAATTGGTCAGAGATAGGGATGTGATGACGTGAAGCAGGGCATCAGAAACCACATTGCTTTCAAGCCGAGAGTCGGAAATCCAGCATTGTGGAATGAGCCACGCTACTCCAGGTGAGAGCACATTACCAAATCTCTGGCTGGATTTAATGAGGGGTAAATTGGGTGAATATGTTTATATGTACAGCACGCCACTGAGGCAAGCGTCCCATACTGCGTATCATAAAATTTGTATGCAAAGATGTAAATTTGTGCATCTTGCTTACTTGTGTGTAAGCCCATGTTTCCCGTAACAGAGATTTAGGCGCTCTCCCCCTACAGGGAAGAATTTGAACCATACTAATTTAGTTACACTTGTTTTCGTATATATGTCATTTGAGTGGTCCGTGGTCAGCGTTCCGCCTCATACTGACATCTAGGAAACCAAGGTAGTACCAGGACGGGAAAATTCGGTAAATTTTGCTTAGAGGCCTTTTCATTCAGGCTTCAGGATCTTTTACGAGCCTGAAAAGCTTCAGACTCGAGACCCACGGCTTAAAGTCCCTCCCGGAGGACTTGCTCCTTGGATTTTTCCATCCTAAAAAATCCATCGACCCCGGCCCTGGTTTGAACCCGCGACCCTCGGAACCAGAGGCAAGGAGCATAACCACTACTCCACCGCGACCGATATCTTGCTTACATTTTCAGTTATCATGACATCAATATGGGGAAGTTGCGCTACGTTGTGTAGGTCTGTCATCCTCGTGAAACGCGGTGCTTATTCTGTATAATTTACAAATTTCTTCTGTTAGTTATTCGAATGTGGCGGACCGCAGTGAAAACTAAATCTTGCGAAACTGTTATTATAAGGTATATTGTATAGTTAGACACACAATTAAGTGGCTTATTTTTGTTCGTTTTCTGCTGATTTATTAAAAAATTAAATTAATTAAACCAACTGATGTATCCAAAAGGATATATTACGAATTTAAGGGTTAAAGGTTAATTGTGTAATCAAATTAGCACACGATAGGTACTAGATTTTGCGTTACATTTTAGAATGGGATAAAAATTGTTAAATGTGCGATGAAAGTGACTCTCAAGTTTCCGCGTTGTTTATTTTGAAGGAGGTTTTCGTTGTGAACGATGTTCATGCGTTTAATTATTTGATGACGATGGGAATGTAATGGCTAGACTTGCTTAAATTAAAATTTACATGAATAGTGAAAGGTGATAGCCATTGTTTCGGTTGTCATGACAGGAATTTTTATGGCCTGAAGCCTTTCACCGGGTCTCGACCCTAAATTGTTTTCCCGGCGAAATGACCAGAGAAAGTTCGTTTAAGGGGATGAAGTGTGTCTATTTCGCATCAGGAACTTAACATATTTTTTTTTGGTCGATGTGACTAATTTCTTATACTCACCAATATTGTTGTTACTGGAAGTAAGTCAACGTTCCCACATCTAATCTGGTTGCTATGCAAACAAAAGAAATCGCAATGCTGATATGAACTCAAAAAGCACACGTTCGGTAAGTAAAATAAAACATTTCTTGAATGTTTTGTACACTAACTCGTACCTTTCTTCAGACTTTTCCTAAATTAATGCAGAACATCCCACTCTCCAGGCTTCCTCAATTTCTCTATCATCTGCCATGACTCCTTCCATAATAAAATTAACAAACATATTCTAATCACGGTACTACATATAAAAATGTCTCCACAGCCAACAATCCTTGCTTATAATAAAACAAATGAAAAGCTACATAGCAACGATCACCAAATGTTTCTTCCTCATAGAAGTCATTTATATCCAACCAATATTTTAATTCATTTATTACTATATTTAATAAAAAATAGTCACATCGACCAAAAAATAGTATGCAATACACAAGAGGTAAGCACGTAACAGATCTCGAAAATTGAAAAAACTCGGCGCAAGCGCCTCGTTTTTTCAAACTTTTTCTCGATCAGTAACAAGTGCTTACCTCACTTGTATCGCAGTATACTATTTCAGTTATTATTGTATCGGGATAACGCATTCTCAGACGGGATTCAATACTCAGTGAATTCAGGCTAAAATAAAATGCAGATTACTCAGCTAGAATGGTATGTTCATATACGTAGAATGCGAGAGACAAGATTACCAAGAAAAACTTTGGAATGGATTCCATGTGGGAAAGCAAAGAGAGGTCGGTCTATATTTAAATGGATGGATACCAATGCACCGTGTCCACAAATATAGTATCATACTTTAAACTATTACTACATCGCTTAGGATAATCGTATCTAAATGAAATTGGTGACAATCAAAAGAGAAACTCAAAAAGTTTTGTGCATGTTAACAACATCAACAATGGAGAATAATGGACAACAATACAGAAACTAAACTAAATTTAATCATGTTTTTTGTGGTCGATATGTGTTCATTGTTGAATATTTAGATGTCTGCAGCGTCATTCGTGGGGGCCACATTCAATGTCTATGAGGTATAGCAAAAACCAATTTAATTTAGATGCGATTATCCAAAGCGATGTAGTAGTAGTAGTTTAAAGTATGATACTATACGTATTTGTTGACACGGTGTATAAGAGGAGGTCTGGAAGAATTTAAATGTGGAGATAGAGAAGAATGGAGAAAGGAAGATAAACATTTAAAACGCTTTGGGCACAGGAAGATTTTTTTTAAATTTGTAAATCTGTTTATAAATAAATAAATAAGTAAATAATAATCATCATCCGGTATCATGGCAGCTGCCGCCGTCTTCCGGAAACCAAACGCCATTCCTCTCTGTCCATCCATTGATCTTCCTCCATTCCTCTGATATTCATAGCTGCTTGTACCCCTTCTATCCAAGTTTTCTTCGCTCTTCCTCTCTTCCTCCTTTCCATTGGGATCCATCCCATAACAATTTTTGGCAATATTTGCTCTGGCATTCTTTTGACATGGCAATACCACTGTAATATTTTCTTTTCTATAATGTCTATGATGTCCGGCTCCTCTTGTACACCCACAATTTCCCTTATTCTTTATTTCGTATTCTATCATTCCAGATTTTTCAGCTGATCTTCAAACATCATTTTCTGTACTTAAAATTCTTTTCATTTCCCTGGTAGGAATTTGCCAGACTTCAGCACCATATGTTAAAATGCTCTGAATTATGGTTTGATATGTTTGTAATTTTCTAGTTTTTGTAATATTTTTGCTCCACCAATCAGAGTTCAAAGCATTTATTGCTCGTTTTGTTTGTGCGATTCTATTTTTAATTTCCACTGTGTTATCGCCTGAATGGTCTAATTTTGTTCCTAAATAAGCGCATTCAATACTAGGTTTTAGTTCTTCTCCATTGTTGAAATTTATATTTTCCATTTCTTCTCCTATACACAGGTATTTTAGTTTTCTCAGTGTTTATATAAAGTCCCCATTTTTAATAATAATAATAATAATAATAATAATAATAATTATTATTATTATTATTATTATTATTATTATTATTATTAACATATGGTGCTGAAGTCTGGCAAATTCCTGCCAGGGAAATGAAAATAATTTTAAGTACAGAAATGGATGTTTTAAGAAGACCAGCTGAAAAATCTAGAATGGATAGAATACGAAATAAAGAAATAAGGGAAATTATGGGTGTACAAGAGAAGCCGGACATCATAGACATTATAGAAACGAAAAGATTACAGTTGTATGGCCATGTCAAAAGAATGCCAGAGCAAAGATTGCCTAAAATTGTTATGGAATGGATCCCAATGGTAAGGAGGTAGAGAGGAAGACCGAAGAAAACTTGGATAGAAGGGGTACAAGCAGCTATGAATATCAGAGGATTGGAGGAAGATCAATGGATGGACAGAGAGGAATGGAGTTTGGTTTCCGGAAGACGGCGGCAGCTGCCATGATACCGGATGATGATGATGATGATTATTATTATTATTATTATTATTATTATTATTATTATGTCTGAAATAAGATGCCTCTGGGCAAAATTTATCAGATTTTAATACAGACGCTAATAATTTAATTTGTTAATAAGTGTCGAAAAATAAAATTCTATCGTTCCGATCGTCTATCCAAACGTCAAGAAAGTGTGTCTAACTCGAATATGAAGTGGAATCTTCATGGCAGTGACCTAAACATGTGGTCAGGGTCATTCGCCTCTCCAGTTAAAATAAATTAAGCGGTTGTTTAGTGAACGTATGTTTCAATTGAAACACACCCCCAACACATGTGTTGCGATTTTGCGTTGGTCGAATGTCATGTGTTGTGTATTTGTAATGTCCCTTTAAACGAGGCAGGTATTATGATGGTTCGGAGACTCTTTGATCCTGATCGATTATTGACACTTGTCTTTCAGGTGAAGAAAATACTTCATTCAGGAAGCTTGCCTTGGAGAGGGGTTTATTGTTGGGCCAAGAGGTAAAGATTGGATCTAGTGACACTAGGAATACTGAAGGAGTTCTCCATGTGTGAGAACTTAGGTTGCTCGGTTGGTATTCGGTAGAGTTGAGGTTCTTATCTCGGGATTCCACGAGGACTTCGTCGGGCAGAATTAATGTACAAAGAATATCTGGTAAAAGTAGTTTATTCTTGACTTTTATAAACTGCAAGTAATTGTATATATATGAAGTGAATTTATCCAACTTTTTTAGAACGTAGTGTTTTGAAGTGACTCGATGAAATTATACACGAGAAGTAAGTGACGAGGAGAAGCCTCTCTCGCCTATAGGTAAATTAGTTACTCCCACTACCTCGATCACGTGGACCTAAGGTCTGTGCTTAGGCACATATAACGAAACATATAATTGGTTAATGCGCCCTCCTATTTTGATCCCGGGGGTGTTACAAATTTATTATTGGCGATTTACGCCTTCAGAGGTTGGACCTTTTTTCCCCGTGCTGGCTTCACGTACAGTCTAGTCACAAACATTAGCTAGGCTTGGGTTTTTTCTTCTTAGGCTTGGGTTTTTTCCTAGGCTTCCGACGCTAGAAACTTGCCATGTTCCCACACTTTTTGCTAACGATGTTTGTGTCAGGGTAAAACCCCCGCTTGTACATTAGCTAATGGGTTATGGTTATCACGCTAAATCAGTTAACTGGAGGCTTAGAAGATATCTCTACTCAATCTGTCGAGCAAAGGATCATTGTCATTAGTAAGTTATTATCATGTGTCAGCCACTTCCGTCTTCACAAAAGAAAGGTTTACATTACCTGAGTTGTCAGTATTCTTTAATAACTAATAATTTGATTACATTGATGCTGACTTCTTTGGATCATTTTATACGGCCTTTGCTCTTACATAATCAGGTTCCACTCTCTTCCCTGATCAATTTGAATATAAATATGACCTAAGTCCAGTAACTGCTTCATTTAATGATGTTATAATATCATCTGGTTATTATTGCCGATAGGGATTTATTTAGATTTACACAGGAGGCTGGATGAATGAATTGCCACAGCCTAGAGTTATCATAAGTAATGTCACCAGTGATTTCCAAATTTATCTATAATTTTGAAATAAAAGATAGCATTTGTTAGGACTATTTAACGAATAAAATTAAGCTGTTTACTCACAAATCATTATTTAAATATAGTTTATTTTTTTTTTAGTACACAATTGATCTTCTTGGTGATACAATATTAAAATATTTATAAAAATAAAAATAAAAATAAGGATAAAATAATGAACAAAGACAAAGGCCCTATTCCGTACAGCCCCCTCTTTTCTCTAATTGATAAAAAAGAGGATTAGTTTTATTATGTTTTACTTTCACTTGTGAATGATTGCGTCATGTGACGTAGTTTGTTTTTAACTGAATTTGTATCTTTATTTTTTATCTATATTGTCTTCAGTCAATATCTGGTCTTGAGAATGACAGCTTGGCTGTAGAAACTAGTTGACCATTTTAAATATTTATTGGTGAAATGGGCATATTGACTGTATATATATTTTAATAGTTATTTTAAAATATTTATATATTCAATGTAAACTGCGATGTTTGAAAACAAAAGAGAAACGAATGTTATGCTTTATTTATTCATCACTGCAACCAAATCATATTATTTATTACAAAGGATCGCAATATTGTAAGAATGCACCCTAGTGGAAAAAAATTATAACCAACATTCTAGGTATTAATTAATTTCTGATGTCCTATAATGCAAATATGTCAATTATATTCATCTACGTTATTTCCTGAGAAATAATTTGTTTAAGAAAGTGCAAACAGTGTTTTTTGTGGTATAATCAATTGCTACAAATGTTTTTATATTATCTCCCGCAAGCACTATGTGTTGACATTCGTGCACTATCTATCTATCTATCTATATATATATATATATATATATATATATATATATATATACAATCTGGTAGCCACAAGTTGTCACTGCAAAATAATGCTATGACCTATTCAGAATGTTAAAAAGGAGGAGCTTGATTTTAAAGTGATAAAATCGAGGTGATAAACGGCGGTGATTGGTTGTAAATAAAAAATCATTGAAATGTTATTGGTCACTGACTCCCATTTGGGGCATGAGTCAATAGAAAAAGTGAAATGTATAAATAAAACTGTTGTATCAAGGAATGCATAAAACAGCATTGTTGAGATGTGTCAAATTTATGAAATGCTGGTGAATTTACATACGATGTGAAATTGTAATTAACTACAAAATTGGGACTAGAAGTAAATTCCGATAATATACTTACTTACTCACTTACTTACTTACTCACTTACTTACTTACTTACTTACTTACTTACTTACTTACTTACTTACTTACTTACTTACTTACTTACTTACTTACTTACTTACTTACTTACTTACTTACTTACTTACTTACTTACTTACTTACTCACTGGCACTATCGAACCCGCACGGACATCCATACATCCCTATCCCAAGCCAATGCTTTCCAGTCATTCCCTGTATAATCCACCTCCCCCAAATCATAGTTAATGTTATTCTCCCACCTCATTCTTGGTCTACCAACTGGGCGTTTTCCCTCTGGCTTTCCTACAAGAAGCCTCCATGCAAGTATTTCACTCCCCATACGTGCAACATGTCCTGCCCATCGCAGTCTACGAGACTTAACTGTTCTTATTATATCTGGCTTCCCATAAAGACCATGTAGTTCATTGTTATGTAGTCTTCTCCATCCACCTGTCTGTTCATCTCTCTTTGGTCCAAAAATTTTCCTAAGTACCTTATTCTCAATATATATATAGCCCTGGGGTCGACTCAGCCTCTAACTGAAATGAGTACCAGACGCTTGTTCTGGGGTAATGCTACGGTTTATTATACAGCGTTTCGCGCCCGACGTGACGCGAATTCGCGTTTCGCTCGGCGTGATGCTGGTTTCGCATGGAGCGCATACGCTACAGCGCATATGTTTGTGGAATTGTCGCCAGATGGCACCACATATATGGAAAATGAAAATGACCAACGTTCATAATAAATTTCCATATGTGTTTACAAAAACTAATGTATACAAACCTGTCCCTTCATAACCTAATAAAATAAATTACATACATACTATTTAGTAAACTATAAACTAATCTTATGTACACTAAACTGACTCATCGGAATCTAACAAAATTAAGTGATTGAACATTTATTTCTTAAAATATGGTTTGGAATTAAATGCAAATGTTGGTCATTCACACTGTCCTGCCATCTGGTGGATTTAATTTTATGAGCGTTCACGTATGCAAACTTCAATTCTAATAAAGAACTTTGAAAATAAATTGAGAGGAAAAGTCATAATTTGTCTAGATAGATAAACATATTAAAATTCTTCATAAAAAAAAGTTTCACGTGTCGTTGCAAAACGATTAAAATAGTTCGAAATATTAGTAAAGACAGAAAAAGTACCTAGAGCAACAGCATCATATGAATGTTGTATGGAAAATTATAGAATAAATGATTCTTTATTTCTTAAATAAACATATGGTTGATGAATATACCAAATTTTAGAATACTTCAGATTTTCGCCTGAGCAGTTTTATCAGGTTTTGAATTTAATAGAAGACGAAATTTATGCACATCCATAATATCCCCGAGATACAATATTTACAGCTTTTATTTATCTCTTGACTAAGTTCAAGCCACAATAACTTTTTTCTGTACATCTCTGTACTCCTTCATGCTCATACCATATCGGTTCTCTATGGTATAAAACATGTAGAGAACTCGATGATTTGCAACAAAACTATCTAACTTTCGTCGTTAAAATTGGAAAGTTATAAAACAAGTACTGTATTTCCGACATTTTGTTATAAAATCATTTGTTTTTAGCAGTTACACCAATGAGTACGGGTAATATCTTCTATATTCTTTGTTTGCGCTGGCAAATTGCGTCCTGGATTCAAGAGATTCCAAAACATGACCCGACATGTCAGCGCAAATTTTTTTGCGCCAGCAATTTGCGTTGTAGATAAACCACTTCCATTTAAATACATGGGGAGCAATTTTTGTGCTGGCGCGTTGCGTCGTAGATAAACCACAGCATAAAGGCGGCCGTCACGCAGGGCTGACAACCCGGCTGACATCAAGTGCCGATTGTCAAGAAAAAGTGGGAGCCTTAACCTCGTACTACCCCAAGGGCCTGCTGAGGCCTGTAGTGGGATCACTTTACCTTTACCTTTACCTATATATATGTTCACAATCAGAAATGCATTATATAATGGAAATGGATAGTTAATGACAAATTAGGGAAATTTTGAAGAAATGGCTGAATTCAAATACGGAGGAAGAGTAATTAAAAATAGGAATGATATGCACAAAGAAAATTCTGGAAATGCATGCTGTTATTGCATTACAGGGACTCTTGTCCCAACTTCTATCAAAAAAGTTAAACTGAAAAAGGTATAAAACTGTTATTCTCCCAGAGAGAGATGAAGAGACAGGTGAATGGAGAAGCCTACTAAACAATGAACTACATGATCTTTATAGAAAACCAGATATAATAAGAACAGTTAAGTCTCGTAGACTGCGATGGGCAGGATATGTGGCACGAATGGGGAATGAAAGACGTGCATGGAAGGTTCTTATAGGGCAACCAGAGGGGAAAACGCCAGTTGGTAGACCAAGAATGAGGTGGAAGAATAACATTAACTATGATTTAAGAAAAGTTTATTATACAGGGAATGATTGGAAAACATTAGCTCAGGATAGGGATGTGTAGGGAGCTTATGTGCGCGGCCATGAACCTACGGGTTCGACAGTGCCAATGGGTTAGAGACATGGAGATAATTATAATTCCATCTCTGTCACAGTCTGCGGCGTCAAGTGGCAACAGCGTTCCCATAAGAGCAATAGCCTACTATTTTGTATACATGAAAAACCCTGTAGGAGACAGAATTGTGCTGAGAGAGCTGTACTAAATAATACAATCCACGCCTACGAATAATTGCGAGTTTACCTTCAGTGGTAGGTAAATGTATACCATGTTGAGATGTTTGTACTGTGCCCGTGTAATTAAACACACCTCGTGTAAGGAGGGTAGTGTCACACTGCTATGGGTAACAATTAGTGTTGTGAATGGGTTGTGGTGATCACGAAGTCGCTTTTCTTGGTTATAATTAAAAATCTCTTGTCTGCGTGACATAAAACTGGACCCATTAAGTGCATTGACTCTGCCCGGAAGTGAATGGAATTCAGGCTTCATATTAATAATAATAATAATAATAATAATAATAATAATAATAATGATAATAATAAAGCCCAAATTGTAATGTCTTAACATTAAATACAATTGTGATACATTTATAATTATGAGAGGTGTATGTGTGTGTGTGTGTGTGTGTGTATATATATATATATATATATATATATGTTATAACTCCATTTTTGACATTTGGCAATGAAGGCAAATATGATATGAAAAGAAGAATGAATGCTTGAGTCGGGATTTGAACCCGAGTCTCTAAACTCTGTACGTTTAGCGCTCTAACGACCTGAGCTACCCAAGAATTCCAACACAAACATACATTTTTCCTATACATGTAGTATTCTCAATTCACACAAGAGGTGGAAATTTGTTCCGACTGACATCTAGTGGCTAACATAACAGTTAAGCAATATATATATACACACACACACATAAGTTATATATGCAAGTGTTACTGCTATAAAGTAAATATTCTCTTTAAAAATTTGCTTAACTGTTATGTTAGCCACTAGATGTCAGTCGGAACAAATTTCCGCTACCTCTTGTGTGAATTGAGAATACTACATGTATAAGAAAAATGTATGTTTGTGTTGGAATTCTTGGGTAGCTCAGGTCGTTAGAGCGCTAAACGTACAGAGTTTAGAGACTCGGATTCAAATCCCGACTTAAGCATTCATTTTTCTTTTTATATCATATTTGCCTTCATTGCCAAATGTAAAAAATATAGTTATAACATCTAAATATACAAGAGTTACTGCTATAAAGTAAATATTCTCTTTAAAAATTTGCTTAACTGTTATGTTAGCCACTAGATGTCAGTCGGAACAAATATCCGCTACCTCTTGTGTGAATTGAGAATACTACATGTATAAGAAAAATGTATGTTTGTGTTGGAATACTTGGGTAGCTCAGGTCGTTAGAGCGCTAAACGTACAGAGTTTAGAGACTCGGGTTCAAATCCCGACTCAATCATTCATTTTTCTTTTCATATATAGGCCTATATATATATATTTAAGGAAAAATGGCGTATTATATATTAACAATACATTATATCAGTTGAATGCATGCTTTCACGGCCGGTAATCATAATGTTGTGGCCGTGGTCCATTACTGGTGTTCCTACCAGACGTTTCTCCCTCAACTGCGGAGGGCATCTTCAGTGGCGAGTACTTGTATACTTTAGCCAGTGATTCTCCGGCCTTGACGTTTTCACGACAGTGTTGCCAATATGGATATTCAGACATCTACTCCCACTACAACCATGTCCTTATTGGCAGTAGAGGCCGAATTATCCCTTTATCCCTCGTATAACGTAAACTTCAGAGCCGGAGATATGGTGGCTGGGATATAGGCGCACCTTCAGTGCACAGGCGAATTGTATGAAAGCAGTAGGTATTTCATACTCAGCACATTATATCATGAAGGATTGTACTATAACTTACCTTCATTTAGACGCTGAGCGGGCGTGTTAGTTCTGAGTCTGTCGGACACACTTCAAAATTTTAATGATCATCCTTACCTCACAGTCAACTACGAAACATTAAAATATACTTAGTAAGAAGAGCAAATTTAATTACAAAATATATAACATAAAATTGAATACGCCTGAAATAATCTTCAGATGTGTGACATCATGGACTGTTCCTAAATTCTCAGGTAGTAAGTCGTGTCGCGTGCAATTCCCCGTGCTTCCCTTCGTCCCTTGCTTTCATTCTTCTCATCTGTGGACTATAGAAGTACTCGCCACTTAAGATGTCCTCCGCAGTTGAGGGAGGAACGTCTGGTAGGAACACCAGTAATGGACCACGGCCACATAGACCGGAATCACTCAACATAATTAATTATATCATCAGTTATTGGCGTATAAGTAAAGACATCAGAGTGTCTAAGGCTGCCTTGATGCATAACTGATATAATTAGTATCTTATATTATTGTGATTTCTATATATTCACGTAAAATAGGCCTGGGTTTGTCCTTTCGAGTGGAAGACAAGGGCACACACACACATGGCCTTATCCCAACCAGGCCTAAATACTTAAGTATACTTACTCACTTACTTACTTACTCACTGGCACTATCGAACCCGTAGGTTCATGGCCGCACGGACATAAGCTCTCCATACATCCCTATCCTGAGCTAATGCTTTCCAATCATTCCCTGTATAATCTACTTCCCTCAAATCATAGTTAATGTTATTCTCCCACCTCATTCTTGGTCTACCAAGTGGGCGTTTTCCCTCTGGCTTTCCTACAAGAAGCTTCCATGCAAGTCTTTCATTCCCCATACGTGCAACATGTCCTGCCCATCGCAGTCTACGAGACTTAACTGTTCTTATTATATCTGGCTTCCTGTAAAGACCATGTAGTTGACTGTTTTGTAGTCTTCTCCATTCACCTGTCTGTTTATCTCTCTTTGGTCCAAAAATTTTCCTAAGTACTTTATTCTCAAATACTTGTAATCTCCTTTCCTCCCTTAAAGTAAGAGTCCATGTTTCGCACCCATATAATATAACTGGTAGAATAATTGTTTTATATATTTTCAGTTTAACGTTTTTTGAAAGGAGTTGGGACATCAAGAGTCTCTGCAATGCATAATAGCACGCATTTCCAGAATTGAGCCTATGTTTAATTTCTTTGTGCATCTCATTCCTATTTGTGATTATTGTTCCTAGGTATTTGAATTCAGCCACTTCCTCAAAATTTCCCTCATTTGTCATTAGCTGTCCATTTCCATTATATAATGGATTTCTATGTGTGACCATATATTTAGTTTTATTGATATTTACGTATACATAAATAAATACAGGGCATGTCCTGGTTCGGGTCGCCGTGGGGTAAAAGGTTCTCAAGGAATTTCAACCATTGCGCCCACTCAGCATAGTGAAGAATTTGCTGAATATAGAGAAGCCCGAAGAAAAGTTTTGAGGGGAACCGAGGTCTGAATTGGATTATAGCGCCGGTGATGATTGTTATTATGTGTGTGGTGTAATTTCACATTACCATTGTTACCGTGACATACGTTGACCATCCTCGTGAACCAGTGATTAATGAATCGTTAGAATTACGATGCACCGTTGATGCGCCATTGATTATATAGCTGTGTAACTCCCACGAAATTTCTCTTGTTGGGAATATCTGCTATTGCATGCTCTGTTATTTCCGTGAGTTTGTATCTCAGGCCGCCTTTATACTAACTACAATGTAACGTTACAGGTCATTTGAAGGGTACAGGTAATAAAAAAAGAACAGTAGATTAGATTAGATTAGATTTATTTAGCCTGGTGGAGTTAAGGCCATGTGGCCTTCTCTTCCACTCACCAGGACAAACATATATTACATCAGAATATAACAATCTTAATTATCTCTAATATTAAACACTAAGTAAAAATTTGATCAAAAGATAATATCTAATATACGTATTACGATCTATAATACAACCAGTTAATATTAGTTAAAATTAAGACTAAAACTAATAATAAAATGTATACAAGCAAGGCATATTAAATTGCCCCTGTCTAGTGTATATAAAAAACAGGAAAATAATGAGATATAGAAAACTAATTTTACGATTATACAATATTTAAAAACAAAACAAATAAAAATATTTGTTATTCTTAATATTATTTTCATAAATAATTAAGTATATTAATATTGCTAAAAGAATACTATCAGTGAGGTGTATAAGTTAGTTTGTTATTAAATAATTCTTTAGTTTATTTTTGAAGGATGTTATAGTTTAAGTCACTTTCAGTCGGAATGGATTTTGAGGTGTCAAGATTCTCCATGGAAAGGACTATATTTAAGATGTGTGAAACGCAAATCTTAGTAATAATAAATAATACATTCTTCTTCTTTTTCGTCACGGTTTAGGGCTTTTTACTAGTCCAAATTGCTGCTATTTACATCTTTTCTTTGGTCTTTCCAAGCTTCTTCTTACTCGTGGAGAATAGTTTTATGCTGCTTTTGGTATTCTTTTCTCAGTCATCCTTGCTAAGTGTTCTTTCCAGTTTGTTCTGTATTTCACTATTGTGTTTAAATCATTTACTTTTAATTGTCTTATATCTGTATTGTGTTTTTTGCCTGTTCTTTGATTTCCTGCTATTGGTCTGAAGAATTTTATTTCAGCAGCTTGTATTCTGGCAGATTGTTGTGCTGTCACTGTCCGTGTTTCGGATCCATAAGTAATAATAGGAACTGTCATAAAAATAATACATAAAAGCTAAATTAGTACAAAATTCCACGAGAATAAAAATATATAATACTTTAGCATTAACATCCCTTTTATACGGAAATTATATATGGGCATTAAGAAAAAGAGACAGGAGCAGAATCAAAGCATCGGAAATGCAATTATTGAGGACACACTCCTTTGGATCGAAAACAAATGAAGACATTTTAGAACAATTAGAAGTAAAACTCAACAGATATAAATTAAACAAGCTAGACCATGTAAAAATAATTGATAACTCAAGAATCACAACAATTATGATGCAATATAAACCCAAAGCACATGGACAACCAGACTGCTAGATGATGCCGAAATAGTCTACAAAGGCCTAATTCGTGACGGATGATGATACAGTAAAATATACAGTTTAGGGTTGAATTTATTTGCCTCTAAAGTTTGGCATAGCCTACAGATTAGGCATGAAAGTTGTACAACTAAAAGTGTGTTTTCTAGGTTTCAAAGGAAAAAAAAAATCATCTGATTTTTTCCCTGTACCCTTCATTTATATAGACTATAGATGGTCTTAAGCATAAGAACTTTAGTAGTTTTAGAAGGGGTATTTCTTTTTTATAAACAAGATTTAGATTTAGATTTATTTAGACTGGTGGAGTTAAGACTATGTGGCCTTCTCTTCCGCTCACCAGGATAAACATATTACATCAGAATATAACAATCTCAATTAACTCTAATATTATATACTAAATAAAATTTTGATCAAAAGATAATATCTATTATATTACGATCTATAATGCAACCAGTTAATATTAGTTAAAATTAAGATTAAAACTAATAATAAAATGTATACAAGCTAGACATATTAAATTGTCCCTGTCTAATGTATATAAAAAACAAAGAATAATAATGAGATATAGAAAACTAATTTTACGCTTATACAATATTTAAAACAAAACAAAAGAAAATATTTGTTAATCTTAATATTATTTTCATAAATAATTAAATGTATTAATTGTTAAAAGAATACTATCAGTGAGGTATATAAGTTAGTTCGTTATTAAATAATTATTTAGTTTGTTTTTGAAGGATGTTATAGTTTGACAGTCTCTGACATAGGGCTGTAACTAAAGAGAAAATAAGTATTCTGTCGTTTCCGGTGGAGAAGTGTTTACCTTGCTGGCTTCTGGCTCCGAGATTTGCGTGTTCAAATCTTTACGATATCGATTGAGTATTAAAGGGCGTAGAAATCTGTTTGTTCAAAAAAATACAACAGTTTAGGAAATATGTGAATGGTTCGATATCATCCAGGCTTCCATCAATGTTATCAGTATTTTGTAAGCCTCTAGAAATGTAACCCTTAAATTGGCGAAACAATTTCTCGTGATGTTATTTTTCCAAATGTGACTATACTTTGCAACACGTGACATGACTTTTTAAATATTACTTCATAAACTCCTATCAAATTTTATTCTTAGGGTTTTATTTTTCAAATTATTTCCCACCATTTACAATGATTTTTACATGCTTTCTAACGATTATTTGAATATTTTTTCACGATATGGAACTACATGAAGACGTGGCAGCGATATTTATGTTAGCGAATATTGTGTTCCAGTTCAGCCAACATAGAGTCTGTATTAATTAACTTACACTATATAAAGTCAACGTGCATTCTTTCACAGGTTAGAGACTTTAATTGCGTTAGGTTAGATTTTAGGTTCATTGGCAACGTGAGTTCAAGTATCGTGCATTTGTTGGCTGCATCACGTGATTGCATAGTGTAAACAGCTTCGCGTCTGTTGTTTGAACTTAGAAACAATTTTCTTGTCATATGTTGTAAAGTATTTCCTTCAGTGTATCGGACCGCAGTAAAAAAAAAATATTATTAAAATTATAAAATTATACACACTTTTTGGTATACTACGATGCTAGATTGGGAAGTGATTTTTACAGAATTGAGGAATATGTTTAAAAACCGAGTGATAGCGAAGTTTTTAATTTCCGAGATTCTGTAAAACACTTCACAAACGTGCGTTGTACATTATTTTGCGTGATGATGTTTTCAAAATAATAAATAATATCTTTGTTGGGAATATTTGCGTTCATTATAAACAATTGACTATCGTTAAAAGTGTGGGCAATGTTTATTAGTTGAAACAACAGGAGGCTTTGAGAACAATTATTGATAAAATGGCGGCAACTACGTATTTATTGTTTTATGTTGTTTCAAATAAAGTTCAGTCCATTTAAAATGCAGTGATTTGTATAGTATAATGTATATTAACACTATCATTTGGATATTTTTTGTATATACATTGTATGTACTATACATAGAGGGTAGTGTTTTACTTCCCGCACGTGGGTGTAAATGTAATATTACAGTATAGTTATTTAGGTTGGCAATCCCGAAATGTAGGAAGTTGAACTTTGAATCACGGTCGCCATTGCTGTAATACGACAAAACACACTATCGCGCAAAAAAAAAAAAAGGTATTATTTGTACTTGTTAAACTTTGATATTATTTTATTAAGGGATAACACTGGTATAGTAGCATCCTAATCCCTAACATAATGTAGCGTGGACAAATGAATTTCGTGCACAATTGAATATCACTTGAGACGTTTAGAATTATAACTGTTCATATGTAATACAGCTGGTCACGGTCATTCTAACCCACTTGTGTCGCAGGAGGCCGAGATATCCCTCCAACAATTTGCATTGAAACATTTATTAGCATAAAATTCACCATATCTCCCAATAGATGTCTATTTTGTTGATTTGTTAATTTCTGTACTAAAAAGTATAACTTATAAATAAATAATATGCTAAGAATAAATTTTAATCACAAAATAAATGTTGGATGCAGTATTGACGCCCAATGAACAAGTTCTCGTTCTCGGATGCAGTTCAGTTACAGATGTACTATCGCCTCGCTATGATGGTTGTCTAGCGGCTCACTTTGTTTCTCCGCAGCTGTTGGATATCTAATATATAAAAATTAATGTTTGTTTGTTTGTATGTCTGTTTATTTGTTCGTTTGTATTTTATGCGCGGCCACACTGTTCGTCCTATTTTGATGTTTTTTTTTTGCAAAATTTGCAGGAGATTCCCGGGATGAACATAGGCTATAAGAGAGTTGTGATATTCAACCCCTTCACCCCTAAAATCACCCTTTGTTGTGAAAAATGTGAAAGAAAGCCCCTATTTTGAAGGTTAAATGGCTTACGCTGCCTAAACCATAACAAATACACTAAATTAATGTACACAGAATTGAATATCTCAAAAAACTCTACAAAAAAGTCCCCGACGACATAAGTTTATCTTTTACCGATAACTCACAATAACCATTTTTGTCTTTTCATTGATGCCAAGAAGATCGGGATAAGTCGATTCCCGTACAAGCGTGCTATGCCCTACCGTTCATCCGATTGAAATGGGGCTTTTTTAAAAAAATGTTCAGGAGATTCCGGGGATGAACATAGGCTATAAGAGAGTTGTGATATTCAACCCCTTCACCCCTAAAAATCACCCTTTGTAGTGAAAAACGTGAAAAAAGTTTCCTATTTTGACGCTTAAATGGCTTACGCTGCCTAAACCATAACAAATACACCAAATTAATGTACACAGAATTGAACATCTCAAAAAAACTACAAAAAAGTCCGCGACAGCATATGTTTATCTTCTACGCATAACTCACAATAACCCTTTTTGTCTTTAAAGAATATCGCGCTAAGCAGATTGCCGGGCAAGCATAACAGCGCACGGCTGGTGGTAAAAACACGTCATTTATTTAGGAGTAGCAGCGCACGCCGGGTATTAGCTAGTCTATCTATCTATCTTCGGGTTTTTACAGCTGCTGCCGTCTTCCCGTGCCAAACCTCCAAAGCCTACGGTCTTGGGCATCTTCGATGCTTAGCCCTCTAGCTTGCATTACTGTCTTCATGTTTTCCTTCCATGTTAACCTTGGTCTTCCTCTTTTCTTCTTTCTGTTAGGGTGCCATTGATATAGTTGCTTTGGTCATCGCTCATCTTCCATTCTTAAAACATGTCCTAACCACTTTATTCCTTTTCCTCATTCTTTCAATTATGCTTTCTTCTGCTTCCATTTTGTTTCTAATTTCCTTATTTGTGACACGTTCTAATTTAGACTTTCTGGCACTTCTTCGTAAATAATCCATTTCTAGAGCTATTAGTCTATTCTTGTAGTACTTATTGATTGTCCATACCTCACTTCCGTACATTGCAACAGATTCCACCAATGTTTTACCAATATATTTTTTTGTGTCTTTCCAAATATGCTTATCCCACCATATGGATTTTAATGATGATATTATTTTGCTACTCAATTCAATTCTATGTTTTATGTTCTCTTTGCCTATACCTTCGATGTTATCCATAATCATTCCCAAATATTTAGTTTGTTTCACTTGCTTTATTTGGATTCCATCTTCCAATACTAAGTTTTCTCTTTCATGTATTAGCTAGTAATTAAATAAAAAGATGCCAACTACCGCCAATATGATAATTCCGCATGTTAAGCTGCGTCGCGCGCCACCCGCTATTATATAAACGGACAACCATCATAGTGAGGCGATGATAATAGCTTACATATAGAATATATAGCTTACATTGCAAAGTTTTAGTTAAAGGGAGAGGGAAAACAAAATATATAAATTGTACAGCGTTATACATGAACCGGCTAATCGCCATTATTGAAGTTTCGAGAAAAATACGTTTAAAGTTTGTCAATAATCACTATTTACACTGAGCAACAAAAAAATAAACTTTATTTTTGTCTCAGAAAGAAAACAAAAATGTGATTCTGGTAGTATTATTTCTCCCGAATTCAAATATGATATCGGATTTTCTCCATCACGCAAGGTTTCCGAGAGAAAGGAATTTATAATTTCAAACACTTTAATATTTTCTACATTCGTAACTACACAATATTCGAACATTTGCACTCACCTAGAAAGTAAGAAATGACGATTTTCTGCTATATTTCGCCTGTGGAGCATCCCTCTTGATGGTCCAACAATAATCGGCTAGCATATTAGAATTTCATTTGCCTTGATATATCTTTCCCATAGCTGAAATATCCTGAGTTAGCTCATTTGGTTTTATTTTACATTGGACAAATGGACGAAAAAAGGTTTATTAAAAATAATTATTTAAATCCATTAATTGAAATCGAAATAAAAAATCTGTGGGTGATGGAGAAATTCCGAATACATATTTTAAAACACGATAAAAAACTGCATTAAATAAAACTATTGGTACTCAGGAAACAAAATCATGTTGACCAGTGTTATTGTATCATCAAACTAACAATACTGGATATTGCAAGTTATTTTCCTTGATTGACAGTTATGCCTCAATAATCAAAGAGGGGAACATTTGGCGCTTAGCTGTATGGTGCAAATTTTAGATTAGCATTTATGAGGATCTAGTTTCATAGCTGTTTGTAGCAAAACTTAGAATTCTATAGGACCGATGGCGTTTATATTTTTCTTTAATAATACGGCTATATTTAATGATTTGGCGCATAAAAGTGTGCGTACACTTACTGCATGAGGCAGTGCAACAGATGGCATAAAAATCTCAATTTAAAAAATGGCGCTTAGCCTGTTGATATATAACATTGTCCAATTTAGGAGCCAGTTTCAGGACATGACATTATTTTTGGCACATAGAAACATTTATAAAAATAATACAAGGGGAAATAAAATAAACCAAATAATGTAGAATAGATTAATACATGACTAACTAACTCACTGGCACTATCGAACCCATAGGTTCATGGCCGCGCACATAAGCTCTCCATACATCCCTATTGTGAGCTAATGTTTTCCAATCATTCCCTGTATAATCTACTTCCCTCAAATCATTCTTGGTGTACCAACTGGGCGTTTTCCCTCTGGTTTTCCTACAAGAAACTTCCATACACGTGTTTCATTCCCAATTCGTGCCACATGTCCTGGCCATTGCAGTCTACGAGATTGACTGTTCTTATTATATCTGGCTTCCTATAAAGACCTAGTTCACTGTTATGTAGTCTTCTCCATTCACCTGTCTGTTCATCTCTCTTTGGTCCAAAATTTTTCGTAAGAACTTTATTCTCAAATACTCGTAATTTCCTTTCATCCCCTAAAGTAAGAGTACATGACTGAAGAAGGCAATTAAATGGATTAGGAAATAATATAAAACAAAAACAAATTTAGGACAACATTTAAAAATATAAAACACTCTCTAAACATACACATGAATTAATGCAATGAAGAATGATGTAATCAAGACATTTTCTAATATATTAATACTAAATTGAAAACAATTGAATATATTAGGAAATAAAAGTATAAACCAACGTAGGTTACTGCTTATTTTGTATTTTAAATATTTGAATAATGAATTAACATGATGTAATTAATTAAAATAATTAATTTGATTACATTCTTAAATATATCTATATTTAGTTTGCTTGGCTCTGGATTGGATCTAATTACCCAGGGCCAAAATGCAACTATAAGGTTTAGGCATGTTTAAAAATCCTGACCCCGTCGGGACTCTAATCCGCGAACCCAAATGTTCCTTTGGTATAGTTCAGCGGTTCCCAACCTTTTTCGATTCGCGAACCCCTTCCACAACGATCTTGATTTGGCTGAACCACTGACTTTTAAATATACTCACAGTAGACATGCATGACATTTAATTACACGAGAAGGTTTAATAACCTTAAACTAACTTAACCCTTAACGGTTAAAACCTTATGTTACTCTAGTTACGGCTTAAAAGTTATACAACATGTAGGCCTAGTTGTAGCAAATCAAATGCATTCCTAACGTTGTTACGTAACTAAATCGGACATTCCCTGTAAATATTAATTTATTGTGGAAATAATGTGATACATTTCCGATGTTACACATATATGCAACAAGGGGCATTATAAGGTTAATTAATTTAAAAAAATATATTATTATTATTGTTATTATTATTATTATTATTATTATTATTATTATTATTATTATTATTACAATGCTGCATAAATGAAGAAAACATTGATAGACCTAATCTCGAAACCCGAAACGGAAAAGTTTTAGCGAACCCCTTGAAATGTTTGCCGAACCACAGGTTGAGAAACGATGTTGTAGTGTATACTTCTTCTTCTTCATCACGGTTTAGGCTTACTTACTAGCATGTTACGGCTCCAAATTGCTGCTGTTGTCTTCCCAAACTTCTTATTCCTCGTGGTGAATAGCTGTATGCTGCTTTTGGTATTCTATTCTCAGTCATCCTTGCCAAGTGTTCTTTTCAGTTGGTTCTGTATTTCACTATTGTTGTTTTTAATTCCTCTACTTTTAGTTGTCTTATTTCTGTGTTATGTTTTTTGCCTGTTCTTTGATACCCTGCTATTGGTCTGAGGAATTTCATTTCAGCAGCTTGTATTCTGGCAGATTGTTGTGTTGTCACTGTCCATGTTTCGGATCCATAAGTAATAATAGGCACTGTCATTGTCTTTTATAATTTCATTATAGAGTCTTTTCTGGCTTTATTTTTCAAAGTTCTCTTAGTGTTCCTATTATATAATTAAACTTATTTAGTTTTTTATATCTATTTCCGCTGTGTATATTTCGCAACCTAGGAAGTTATATCTTACCTCTTGTTCTATTGGTTTATTTTCTAATATTATCTTTGTCCGAACTGGATGAGCGCCCTTAAAGGCCATTGTCGTTGATTTTTATACATTTATAAAATATATAGTGGATCCATATGGATACTTCTTGTAGCGTACTGCCTTAACTCCGGGGCACTTGTCTGCCAAAATAGTTAATAATATACAATAGTTAAACATTATTTTTAATGTCTGGTCCTTTCGTACTAGTATTATAAAATGTAATAGATAGAAACCAACCTGGCTCACGCCAACTAGGCTATGGCGTTGCGTGCCCGGATCTTGATGTTAAAGCGTCTATAAATAAGACGAAAATATAAAGTCAAGGTTTAGGTCAGTATATCACGTCACAGTGTGGCATCAATAGGCTCTGTACAATAATGCAATATGTAAATGTGAAAGAATGCTGTAACAATTAGTAGAGAGTAATAAATTATTCTGAAAACATGATTAGTAAGTGTGCAAGTGGGTAGGTATCTCAGGGGTCGCGGGAATCAGATTTTTCCATGTTTCCTTTTATAGAAATGAGTTGTTGGATCCTGTTGCTAGGTAATGCCGGAACGTCTTATGTTCACTACCTCTATATTCCACGGTATTATACGATAATCTTTTGGCCTCATATGTATTTTGCGTGTAAAAAATACTAACAGCTTTTGATATTGTTCAAAATCGTAAATAATTTGATATATTCATAGCAATAATAGTCGAATAACGTCATCATATTTGGATAAAATGGTAAATAACAAAATAAACCCTGATAACAATAATAATAATAATGATAATATTTTTATTAGGAATATTGCACAATACAGTGTTTCTCCTTCAACCCAAAGTGATTTGTCGTCAGAGGTTCCTGTCTAAAGCAGCTTCTTCCCTCAAATCTCTAGCTTCCATATTTCTTCTCACTCCATCTATCCAAAGTTCTCTAGATCTGCCTCTTCCACTCCTACAATTAGCTTTTCAATTAAGAATCTAATTCGGTATTCTCTCTTATTGCGTTCTTATGAAGTGCCCATACTATTTCAAAAGTTTTTCTTCTATTTTTTCTAATATTTTTTTTTAACTTACATAATTTCCCTTATTGTGCTGTTTCTGACCTTATCCCTTCTTGAAATTCTTATCGATCGCCTCCAAAATCAATTTCTACTGCTAACAGCTTGTTGGCTTGTTTTCTACTTACTGTCCAGGTTTAATAATAATAATAATAATAATAATAATAATATAATAATAATAATAATAATAATTATTATTATTATTATTATATATATTTCCGGTTTTTACAATGTTGATACATTTTTCCGGCACCAATGATTTGTCTCAATTTCGCTTTATAATTTTTCTCCATTCGCCTCTATTATAACACATTTCTTCCTCTATTTCCCAGTCGTTCAAAGTTTCTCAATCTCTTGGATCCACGTGAGATTTGGTCGTCCTTTCCTTCTCGTTCCTGATGGTCATTCCATATTTTTTTTTTTAATCTTTCATCCTCCATTCACCTAATATGCCTGTACTATAATAATAATAATAATAATAATAATAATAATAATAATAATAATAATAATAATAATAATAATAATAACAATCGCTTGTACAAAAAAGCACCAGATTACGTTTATATAACACTTTGGCTAGACCAGTGTTGACCTATGGTAGCGAAGCATGGACACTAAAAAAACAACATGAAAGCAGAATAACGGCTTGTGAAATGAGATTCATGCGCAGAACAGCGGGTTACACCAGATGGGATCGGAAAAGGAACACCGATATCTTAAAAGAATTGAAGACTACGCCAATTTTGGAATATATTAAACAGTACCAACTAAATTGGAAACACCATCTTGAAAGAATGAGTTCAAATCGGATCCCCAAAGCTGTTTATAATTATGTACCAAGAGGACGAAGATCACTGGGCCGTCCTATGAAACGCTGGAGGGAAAATTTTCTATAGGATCGTAACAGGCCTTGGCCTAATACTTGGAAGGAAGAAGAAGAAGATAATAATAACAATAACAATAATAATAATAACATTCATGATGATGATAATTATGATAATAGCATTGTAATTTTAAGAGAAATCGATAACAACCTGATTCTGAATGAGAACATACCCAGCTAACACAATCATCTATACAAAATATTCACTACTAAGGGCGGGTTTCACCAACAGAGGTAACTGTATTACACCAGTTTCCCCTGTATATAATGCTTAGCTTAAACTGGCTGAACCGGCCCTTAGTCAGTGCTTCAACAAGGGTCAACAAATACAGACCTGATTCGTCTGCCGATGATGGGACTAGTCCGAAAAGGCCTACAGAGTGTTAAAAACATCTTGAGTTGAGGAGACTGACCTACAAGGTGACTATTTTATAGTTTTTATTCGTATATTCGTATATTCTATTATACTATATTGGATACAACATGTTCATCGAATGGAAGATCACAGAATACCCAAACTAATGTTAAGATATCAACCTGCAGGAAGAAGAAGACCAGGACGTCCACTCAAAAGACTTCTGGATGGTGTTTCTCTTGAGGCCGAAACAGGTCAACAAATGGCCTAAATTCGTGAATGTACTATGATGATGATGATGATGATATTCTATTATTGTGATTTAATACCTCAACTGAAACTTACCATGCATTTTACTGGTATCGATCCCGGAGATTCATGGCCTCGCGGACATAGCTCTCTATTCGTTCCTATCCTGTAGAATTTACATTCCTCAAATCATGACTAATGTCAAACATTGCATGCCGAAACCTACCTTGAGCATTTTCCCAGAGAAGCGTTATGAAATACCAAGACCGCATTCCAAACAATTATTTACCCTTTTAACTGCAAGGCACAAAAATCGAAGCTATAATCCATCAATGGCATCCCACTGTGCGGAGCAGGTGGACTCCGTGCATGAGTAAGAGGGGAGTGCAGTGAAGCGGGTCGCGGTGCGGACTGCAGGTAGTGAGTGTTATGTAATTACCAATTCACGAGTCGTATTAGTTCCCTACAGCTTAAATTAGATATTTGGCTCTGGATTTTAGTGCCTTGCAGTTAAAAACAGCAGATTTTTTGGACACGTGTTTGATAACTGATAAATTATATTCCATCCATACTTTTCTATGATATATATATTTGAATTAATTATTCGAATTATAGTTTTAACAATATTGGCACTAAAAGAACCTTGTTAAAAAAAACTAATTCTAAATTACATTATTGTGACAGCTCCGTGGCGCAAGCGGTTAGACGCTCGCCTCTCACCGCTGGGTCCCGAGATAGAGTCTAGGTCACTCCATGTGGGTTTCGTGGTGGACGAAACGTAGATTGGACAGGTTTTTCTCGGGGTTTCTCCCGTTTTTCCCTGCCACAATATCATTCCACCATATATCTATATTCATCTTATCCATTTCGTTTCATTTCGATCAACTGCCCCCGTCAGGCTTGGTCGGCCGCACTCTTGTCGTTCACATACCTCTATAAATGTAGGGGATTCATCTCATCTCATCCCTCGACCCGGCCTAAAGTTGTGCACGAGTTGAAGATATTTTTTTTAAATTTTATAAATAACTAGCTAATACCCGGCGTGAGCTGCTGTGCCTAAACAAAATGCAAATTAATGCGTTTTTATGTTTAGTTGAATAAGTATGCGTGAGAGGAAAAATAATTATAAATTTATATTTTTTAGATACCCAGTGCTGATTACCCGGCGTTACCCGGGAATCTACTCTACCCGAACTTCTTGACATAAATGAGCTGAAATACGAAAATTATTGTTTTATGTTTAGTCAAATAAGTAAAAGGAAAAATTTATATCGCAATTATTTTTAGATACCCCGTGCTGTTTACCCGGCGTTGTCCGGGAATCTACTCATCCCGATCTTTTGGCGTAAATGAGCAAAAGGACAAAATTCGTTATTGTGAGTTATCCGTAAAAGAATATCCGTCATATGCTGCTATGCTTGCACAGGAACCTACGCACTTGTCTCGATCTTCTTGGTATCAATGAAAGACAAAAATGGTTATTGTGAGTTATCCGTAAGAGATAAACATATATACTTCGTGGACTTTTTTTGTAGAGCTTCGTGAGGTACCGGTATTCAATTCTGTGCACATTAATTTTGTGTATTTTTTATGGTTTAGGCAGCGTAAGCCATTTAAGCGTCCAAAGAGCTATTCTTTTAACGTTTTCCACTACAAAGGGCGATATTTAAGGGTGTAGGAGTATAAAAACTCTCTTATAGCCTATGTTCATCCCGGGAGTCTCCTGAACATTTTGCAGAAAGTCGCAATACAATTGGATGAAC
This sequence comes from Diploptera punctata, assembly GCA_030220185.1. Classification (NCBI taxonomy): domain Eukaryota; kingdom Metazoa; phylum Arthropoda; class Insecta; order Blattodea; family Blaberidae; genus Diploptera; species Diploptera punctata. The sequence continues at coordinate 2,989 of JASPKZ010000366.1, read as the reverse complement.
CGTTTGGCCGCGCATAAAATACGAACAAACCAAACCATCATTCATTTTTTATATATAGATTGTGGTACATTACAACGCTGCTCTGGTGGAAATTTCAAGCTAGGTTTGGGCACGCGATGGTTGACAGTCCCTCTTGAGTAACAATGAAACTGCTTCTTGAATTATTTATATAATATTTTTTTACTTCTTGTCACTGCTTGAGTATAATCTGAGTTCGTCTGTCTTTGATTAGGAAAGGGAGGGGTCACGTGACATAGGGTGGTATCAGAAACATGAAATCATTATAGACTTGTTGTAATAGAATCAGAACAAGCATGGTGTCCTCTTGTTAGATAATCATCTGCTCTAACTGTAACACTTACTTCAAAACAAACCAACTATGACTCTTAAAACGTTCGTGACGCGGGAAATGCGTAAACTAAGCCAAGTCTTTTATCATCATCATCAGCTGCAAGCATCAAGGATTAGACTGCAGGTCTGTTCCGATCTCATGTTAGAATTGGTCTGTCCATCTTTTACTCTGTCTTCCAACATGTCTTCGTCCTATTGGTTTGTAATGAAGAATCTGTTTCGAAATTCTATTGATGCGAAGTCCTTATCAAGTTGAATTTATAGTCCGTGCATTTATTTTGTTTATTCATCATCATCATCAACAAGGATTAAGCCCAATGACCTCTTCCGATCTCATTATAGGTCGAATTGGTCCTTCCATCTCTTCAATGGTCTTCCCATCATTCTTCTCCCTTTTGATTTATAATTATACATTCTTCTTGGTATGCGCTGTTCATTCATTCGTAATATGTGCTGAAGTTAAGCATTTTGATAATATTTATTCTTTCACAGAGATTAAATATATAAGTTCTGTTCTTATATCTTCGTTTTCCCTTTTTATCGGTCCTTTGATATCCTGCTATTGCTCTCAACATCTTCATTTCAGCAGCCTCTATTTGTTTACTAATCTGCCTTTGTTAATATCTATTTTGTTTATTAAATATTATTTATCCAGTTTCGTTGTGAGAAAAAAAAGACGGCACATAGGGCTAGATTTAAATATCGGCTTTCAGGTAAACCCCCACTTGCAATGGTTTAATTTATCTGATTAAAAAAAATAACTTCTGCAAATCCTCATGTTATCACCATGCATATCCGACCATAACATGTTTTTATATGCGTATGCCATCTTAGATCAATTTCTAAGAGATTAGGAAGATCATGTAGAAGATTTCCGGGCTGTTGGTCGTGATCTTGAGGCTTGTAGTTCCCCGACGTTTCGCCAGAGACTGCGTCCGATATCCTCAAGTGTTGTCTGGCGAAAAGTCGGGGGAACTACAAGCCTCAATATCACGGCCAACAGCCCGGAAATCTTCTACAAGGTCATCAATATATCTCCGGCCGTGAAAGCCTAAGTCAATATATTAGTCGCCTCTACGGGGAGGAAATCAACAGATACATTCGACGATTTGAGAAATTGAGCAAGAAAACAGAAAACACATCGCGGATAAATGTTAAATAGGACATGTAGTCGACAAAATTGCCAGTCTCAAGACAACCCTTGAGGATGCCGGACGCAGTCTCTGGCGAAACGTCAGGGAACTACAAGCCTGAAGACCACGGGCAACAGCCCGCAAATCTTCTGAAGATCATCATAGTAACTCCGGCCGCGAAAGCCTAAGTCAATATATTAGGAAGAGTTTTCGCACTAAGAAAAAAAAAAAAGATGAAATAGTAATAAGACGAAGAAAAAAATAATGGCGTTATTAGTTTTATTTTAATAGCATATATCGGTATGGAGTTTCGTTTCAATAAATGAAATTGCTTTTTTGCTGAGCCTTTATTTTTTATTGTCTATTCTTGGATTCTAACGAGAAAAATAATGAAACATTGTGAGATAGTTCTGTCCCAGGATTTCTTATCGGAATCTCTAGAATAAGAGTTTTAATTGGTATAGTGGTATAATATTTTCTTTTCAGTATATTAATTAGCTTCAGATCAGATTTTAACCATATTAGTACTGTACAGGATTTTCTACTTCTATAAAATGTTAACTGGACATACGTAAGTTTAATTGGAGTGGTATGACAAGGTTGGTATCAAGTCTTTATGTGGATTCTATCAAGTCATTAGTACCACGAGTTCAGATCTGTTCATTGCAGTACTTAGAATAACACTATATTAGTATAGGGTAAACTGCGCTGAATCGGGTCAAAAGTAAGGAAATCTGTGATATCAGTAGGGGAGTCTGGCACTTAAAAAATTCAAAATAGGCAGTCAAAAAGGCACTAAAAATCATTATATATGCACTATAAAATTCAAAATAGGCTCTTAAAATAGACTACAACAAACATTTTTACAGCCTTACATAAAGAATATAAACATAGTTATCGATAGCATACGAAAATATCAGAGATGATTTTGGAACTCTTTTGCATTTTTACAAAGAGAATGTATGTTTTGCAGTGTGTACGTGCTGCGAAACATGGCACTTCTTCGCGCAATTCACTGAAATTTTACACACTTTGCAAAACAATATTGAACCGTCACTTGAGAACATTTCCGCACCAAATTCTTTCATGAAATTTGTCAGTTTGTCTTACTGTTAACTGTTGTCCGTTCTTATGACATAGTAAAATAACTGTCCTAAAGGTGTAAAAAAAGCCATATGTACTTATCGCATCACTTTGTCTTTGAAACACCTGTCTGTGAACGAGGACTACAGACTGAATTCAGTGTTACCAACATCAAAAATAATATAGCCAGTCACTTAAAGGTTTCTATGTGTCATGAACTTTGCCCATTTCAATTAATTTCATTGAAATACTAAGTTAATTTCGAGAAAAAATGGCAAATAGGCATTTGTATGCATTGTAAGCTGAAAGCATTTATAGGCAAAATTAACTTAATGGAAAACAAACTCTAGGACTGTCGATATGAACTTACATTAAGTCACTTTTACAATGTCTATATTAAATAACTGTAGGCATTTCCCTAA
>JASPKZ010000365.1:0-113044 GCA_030220185.1 Diploptera punctata | reverse complement strand
AGCACTAACTTTACGGAAGACATTGCTACGGTCCATACAATCATCCCCATACACGCCACGCATGTCCCTGTGAATTTCACTGGGTTTATGCCCTTTGACCCACAAAAATCGAACAACACTTCTCTGTTCCTCATAGGTGGACGACTGTAGCATGCACGCCATCTTTGTTGCATAGTTCAAGCTTCTCTCGCAAGAGGTGCACCTGAGAAAAAATACCATCTGTAGTGAAAACTTCAAACTATATCTCTGTGAAATTTCAACATTCTAGCTGCAATACCAAGGCAGAAAAAAATTATTGTGCGTTATTTTCCGATCCGCCCTCGTATATTATTTTTGGTCTGGACATCTTACCTCAATATTAATATATCAATATTAATATTGAGGTAAGATGTCCAGACCAAAAATAATATAAACCTCTTAATGTTACTTCCTATTGTATTTTAAAATATATTTTTAATATTTAATTATTAATGTTTCATAGTGTTACTTCCTACTGAGTTTAAAAATTAATTGTTTACTTTTAGTATTAATTAGTTAATATATGGTTCATATAATAAAGTTTGGAATTTTTACATTGTGAGGTTTTCTTAATATTAAATTTCAAAAGATTTTCAAATAATTTAATATAACATTGGTTCCGATTAACAAATTCAGCCTGGGTAATGTTCTGTTAACTAATAAAAAAGTTAATATCCCAGACAACAAAAAATCTGTAATTTATCAAATTAATTGCAAAGATTGCAATTAAGTATATATAGGAAAAACAAAAGGAATTTAGACACTCGCAAAAATAAAAACACTTTAGAAACAGAAAATGGTGAAATTGAAAAATCAGCAATAGCAGCACATAGTTTATTAGAAAATCACAGAATTGAAAAGAAGCAAAACTTTTGAAACGTCTATCTAAAAACCTTTTGAATTTGCAGTTTGGGAAAAGATATACATTCAAAAAATTATACTGGTACCATGAATTTTGAGTTTCCAGACGAACCAAATTTGAATACAAAATTCTTCAAATCTATACTAGATGACAGTTTAGAAAATTACTGGCATAATAAAAAATGACAGTTGTGAAAACAGCTGAAGATGGAATGAGTTTCCTGATACTGCAGTTCTGTGTTAAAAAACCTAGATGTATGAGGTAAGAAGAATTCATGATTTATCATATATCGTTCCCTGCCATTCCAGTAAAATATTGCCAAATTTGTAGATGACAACACACTCCATTTACTACTCTTGTTACTTGGAAAATTACTTGTGAACAGCACTATGTCATGAAAATCTCAGGCCAATGAGAAGAGTTATTATAATAAATATGGGAATTTTTACAGTCCTACTGTGTTATGCAATAATGCTATCTCTCATGTAGCTGACATAGTATGTATGCACTTTGTTAAGAAGGTGGAAGTGGGAACCACTGCAACATCCACCAAATTTACCTAGAGAAGAGCTTTGATTACTACTTGTTTTCAAAGATGAAATAACCCCTGTGAGGGAATCACTTTCAATCAAGAGTTGACATCTTCTTCTGCTTCTTCTTCATTGACACAATGGCCTTAGAGTTGACCCTAGTCTCTTTAACAATCGATGCCCATACAGCTCTTTCTGTAACTTTATTTTAATATGAAACGAAATAAAAATCTGTTTTAATATGAATTAACTAAATGTTGAAATATGGAGAGACATGAAATATGAATAATTATATTTCCAGGCAAGTTATGTAGGTATCTAACAGTATATTTCTAAAAATAGCATATACATGTAGCTTGGTGATAGAGAGAGGTAGGATCAGAGAGAAAGCTAGACTATGGACAGTATAAAAATACAGAGACTTAGGACTCTGGGTATTTTCCATTCTGAAGTTTCATCAGAAGATAAGCTTGCACCATTTTCTTAATAAGTTTTATGCTTTAATAATGAGTTAAATAGTTCAATCTTTAAGAGTTCATTAATACTTTAAAATGATGGATTAGAACTAAGTTAATTGAAAATAATGTTATACTTAAGGATAGGTCGTAATGGGCTTGGTTCCCACCAAAGTCCTCCAGCTATCTCTCTCTCTCTCGTTCTGCCCTTAGAAATACGATAGTTTAGTTGAAGTTAGTTTAATTACTATTAAATTGTATAATTTGTTGCTTATAGTTTTAAATACAGAGTGTTAATTTATCAATTATTTATTTTACGAATCTCAACTACCCTTTATAGGAGAGTCTTCAGTCTTTTCTGCTCGGCGAATCCAAATTACGTAAGTAAACATCACGCTACCAAACCACCCCAAATTATTCCATGTTCCAAAGTCCTTTAAGCCTTTTGAAGACCTCCAGTTTACAATACTTATTGTCATGGCTAAGTAACCAAACTATATTTATGTGAAACACCAACTCTGTTACCACTATTTATTGAATGCTCTTGTAATTATTTGTTTTAAAAAGACAAACAAGCCATAAACTAATTGATTGGTATGTTGATAAATGAGATAATTTATTTTATGTGATTTAAATGAAAGTATGTCCTTGTTGTTAAAAGCAGTATGTAAATCCGTTGCTGGTTTGCTAGGCCTAACATGACTTTACTGGAGCTCATTTATACCATATTCGGCATTAGTTTATGTTGTACTGTAAGCAGAGTCACAAAAGATATCCTTCTGCAGGCATCTGTGATTGATGGAGCGATGGTACTATTTTATGCACCATCTAACTAGCTGTCAAATTCCAGTGGCATTAATTTACCAAAGTTGCATGCATCTACATATATTTTAGAAACTATAAAAATATTATTTAAAATAACAAACTTGATTAGGCCTAAATGTTTTTCAATTAAATTCGAAACAGCGAAGTGGCAAAATAGTTATGCTACTAATACACACAATAATATAAATATAAATGAACAAAGCTGAAAACTGTTAAAATCAAATTAGGAAACTATGATTTAATTACCTAATCAGACTGCGGCAGGGGTTTCCTCAAATATTTCTACGCCACAACAATATGTAATCACGATCAACAATTAGGGTCGTATGCAAATACATTAGTCTCTACTCAAATTACTTCCAATCACTGGTGAGCTGAGATCAAATTAACGGCCGCCTTACCGGTCATGCATGAATGTTGACGTTTTCGTAATATTGGCAACAAATTACCCAGAATTCTCAGCGATAAAACCACTTCTGTTATTTTCGTCTGCTATAGAGGAATGCATTTATGCTTGCATCCCGCAAATAATACCGTATACAAACACGTCTGCTACGCGCAATATTACGCGCTACGCGCAATATTACGCCGATTCTCCTGTTCTTCCAGTTGAATTCTTTGGTAGACTCTATCAAATTCCTCTTCTCCGCGTATACCGAAAACATGATCGAAGTCTTCAAGGTCCGACATCTTGGATAAGTTTCAAACTACATCGGTTACATCGGTTCCCTTCGGGATTTTCACATAAGTTTATATCTTGAGCTACGATCTTAAGGTACCTTGTCAGGTAGCTTACAATTATTACCGCGTGAATAGATTTCTGAGTAAGAAAAATGTGTTTGGATAAAATTTTATCAGCAGAGAACGCCTTTTACTGTCTAATGCGTTCAAATATTCAACCCTTAGATTCTTTCTGTTTCTTAGTATGTACTTAAACCCGATTTCTCGGAGAATAGTATAGAAATTTGTTTTTTTTTTAATTTGGTAATTCAGGATTTAAGTACCAGGCACTGAGCAGGGCATTTAAACCCACGGGCCAGCCATTTAAATACCCCAGCTAACCCTTTCGTGGCACTTCAGAAAATGGACCATTATTCACAAACTATTAGACCTAGAAAGTTCAAATTTTGTACATACCTAAAGGAGATATCCTAGTAGGATATGATGGTGAAATAACTTGGGTGATTGACGTCACATGGTATCGGCATATCAATTTCAGGAAGTGGAAGTTCATCTTCACTTCAACTTTGTGAATCTTCTAATTCAGGAATCAGTTCATCACCTGAATCATCATTATACAAAATATTCACTAATTCTTCTTCAGTGAGATATTTTTCTTTTGCCATGGTTTTACTCACGCACAAACAACAGCACGATAACGAGAAACATATACGACTGCATTGGAGCCTGGAGGGAAGTTTGGGTGAACGAATTCCATGTGTTGTTTGTTTTAAAAATAAAAGGGGATTCACCAAGGTTAAACATGTCAAACGGGAATAGAAAATGTACATTTACATGCCATCTATGATCTCCAAGACATACTAAGCCAATACAATATTTAGATGCCGAATATAAACGCAGTTTGTTTGCGCCCGCTCAAAAAATGAGTTAACTGACCGACGGCTGCATACACAATAGTCTCTTTAAATGCCTTAACTGGTTTACGGTACTGAATGTGTTAATTGTAGGGGTTAATTTCTTCCATAAAACTGATGCACATTGAGACACACAGCATTTCTGACATACTCATGACATTCTATTTCTGTTACAGAGTTTTATCTCTTACTTTTTTTACCTGGTATAGATAAATGCCCTTTATGTATAATTTCACTTCGAGCAGAATATATGCTAGCTGAAGAAACGCCAGTAAACTCAGCTGTTATAAATTCACTGCATCCTGGATACTTCACGTGGGGAATTTATCATTCCATTAAACAATTAATTTAAAACAATTCATTTCTCACCACTTTTCAAAGGTATTCCTCTCTGATGTTTAATGTATTCAACATGAGCAGCCATGATGGAATAACTGAATTTCCCTCTTCGTCAAGTGACATGTGCGAGATGGTGTTATATTTAAATTTATATAAATTTATACTTAAAGTTCACCATTGTCATTTTTCATATGTTATATTGTGTTTCATTACTTTATTATTACTTTTGTGATAATTTTGTTCATACATAGCAGCTATATTATATAAAATGTAGATTGATCAGGGAACTATGTTTTCATCTGTGCCACTGGACAACGATGTCATTAGGTTCATGTGGCCAATGAAATCATATTTAACCACGTGTTTCTATTTACATTACAACATAAACTAAGGCTGAAACAAGCATAGCTACTCATTTGTAAGGTACATGTAAGATCTTCACAGCTATCTTGAACTATGATCCCACTGTACTTTACACTGGCAAGCATTCCTCTACTTGAGCATTACTCACTTCCCACAGCGTCGATGTTGTGTCAGACTTTGAGAAACAGCTTGAAGCTTGACAGAATTCATCATAAAATAGAAGATCGTAGCATAAAATGATATGGCCATGTTAATAGATTGGACACTGGGAGGTTACCAATTCAGAATCTAGACTGCCATGCAAGAGGGAAGAGACTAAGGCTCGAATCTGTGTACGCATTAGACCGTAAAAGTCGTTCTCTGCTGAGAAAGTTGCATCCAAATACGTTTTTGCATACTCAAAAATCTGTTCATGCGATAATAATTGTTGAAATTCCTAAGCTACCTGGCGAGGTGACTTAGGAGAGAAACGAATCATGAGAATCCCGATGGGAACCGATGGTAACAATGTAGTTTGAAACCTTGCTGCTTTATCCAAGATGTTGGACCTTGAAGACTTCGATCATGTTTTCAGTATACGCGGAGAAGAGGAATTTGATAGAATCTACCAAAGAATTCAACTGGAAGAACAGGAGAATCGGCGTAATATCGCGCAATGCAGACGTTGTTGTATACAGTATTATTTGCGGGACGCAAGCGTAAATTCGTTTCTCTAGCAGACAAAAATAACGGAAGTGGTTTTATCGCTGAGAATTCTGGGTAATTTCTTGCCAATATTACAAAAATGACGACTTTCATGCATGACCAGTTAGTGGGTAGCTAATTCAATCTTTGCACTTGCTTACGGAAAGTCAGCTCACCAGTGATTGGAAGTAATTTGAGTAGAGACTAATGTATTTGCATGCGGCCCTTAGAGGCCAGCTGAAATATAGATGGCAGGAACAAGTTAGTATGAATGTTAAAAAAGAGGAATAAAATAGAAAGAAATTATGGAGAATAAATTATGGAATGATCGAGATGATGAGGATTTTGTCTAAGATTTGACTCTATAAATAAGAGGGCACAAGGAAAAATGAGGATGATAAAGAAGAAGAAATGAAAAAGTATATAAAGTAAATGCATGCATAATATTTCAAATTCTTTACACCTCACCTCATATCCAGTCTTCTAATTAAACCGATTTCAAAACCTAGGTGCTTTCATCATCAGTAATTTCACGACCAGTGATCTGTCATCCAATAGAACTGCTTCTTATTCATAGATGACAGAACATTGATTGTGAAATTACTAATAATAAAACAGCCTAGTTTTTGAAACTAGTTTAATTAGAAGACTGGATAACATACGAGGTGTAAAGAATTTTATTTTAAATCTTAATTTAAAACTCAGAGTAATATTTCCTATAATAGTTCAAGTGCATGTTGTTTTTAGATTTGTATAATTTATAGAGACCGGATGTTAGGGAAAATGCCTATAGTTATTTATTATAGATATTGTAAAAGTGACTTCATATAAGTTCATACCAACGACCCTAGAGTTGTTTTCCATGAAGTTCATATTGCCTATAAATGCCTATTTCAGCTTATAATGCCTATAAATGCCTATTTGCATTTTTTCTCAAAATTAACTCAGTATTTCAATGAAATTAATTGAAATGGACAAACTTCATGTCACAAATCATTTCATAGAAGTTTTCAAGTGTTCCTTTTATAAATTTACAAAAAATATTTTAGAATAAGTGTGACAATAACCCAATAACCTAGCACATAGATGGTTTCCCCCTCAATGCACTCCCATTAGGTAAATATTATATTTGCCACCACATGCATTCCCGTTAAGCGAAATAGCCCTATGCTATATCCCATTGTATTTTGCTCCAGCTCTAAGGCTTGGAGAAAAGTTTTTAACTTCTTTTCAACACAAACCTTGCTGAGTGACAAAGAGGGTAGATTGCTTAAGCTTGCTTTGTCTGTCTCACACCTGGTGCTGAAACCTTTAGGTGACTGGCAATATTATTTTTGATCTTGGTAACACTGAATTCAGTCTGCAGTCCTCATTCACAGAGAGGTGCTTTAAAGACAAAGTGGTGTGGCACGTATATGTGGCTTTTTCTTTTTTTACCTTTACAACAGTTTTTTTACGATACGTAAAGAGAGGGCAACAGTAAAAGACAAACTGACCAATTTCGTGAAAGAATTTGGTGTGGAAATATTCTCAAGTGACAGCTCTGCTCTTTGTAAAAAGGCAAACGAATTCCAATAGCATCTCTAATATCTTCGCATGCTATTGATAGCATATGTTTATATTCTTAACATAAGACTGTAAAAAGTTATGTTGTTGTCCATTTTTGTAACAGCCTATTTTGAATTTTTAGTGCCTATATTAATGATTTTTAGTGCCTTTTGCCTGCCTATTTTGAATTTTTTAAGTGCCTAACATCCGGATTCTAATAATATATAGTGCCTACCAATGAGGACAGCTCTGCCAAGTGGTTTTAGCAGCTGTTGGCTTGTACTGAAGTGGCTGCCAGACTTGTTATCGATCACAACATCAACACCTTGAGGACTAAGTTTCAAAAGCTCTGCTTCATATGTGTCATGGCTCAATGGATGTGTAACACCATTCTGAATCACAGCATCTCTTTTCCCAGGAGAACATGTGCCATAAATTGTGACAGAACCAACAGAATGTGCAAGCTGTGTTGCTGCCCAACCAACTCCACCTAAATTAACAAAAGAAATATTATTCTCATCTATGATTTGTCTTAGGGAAAATGGCCAGTTGGTAAACCAAGAATGAGGTGGGAGAATAACATTAACCATGATTTGTGGGAAGTAGATTGTACAGGGGATGATTGGAAAACATTAGCTCAGGATGGGGATGTATGGAGAGCTTATGTCCATGCACTGCCATGAACCTACAGGTATGATAGTGCCAGTGAGTTAGTTAGTTATTTTGATCAAGTTATGTAGGTAGGAAATAACACTATGAGGTTTCTTTAATTTATCTTGAGTCGTTTTTGACTCACCTCATACTTCTTAACTCCCTTGCAGACTCGAGTTTCATCACTGCATTTATGACATTCTCAATGCTGTAACGTGTTGTGAACGTGATACAGCATTGAGAATGTCACAATGCAGTGATGAAACCTGGGTTTGCAAGGAAGTTAAAAACAACTCAACATAAATTTTTGATCTATCTTATCTATTTTTTCTCTTATTACTGTTTTTTATTAATTATTTACAGTTTAATTTATAAATTCGCTCTCCAATTCCAAAAGAGAATGCTGAGGACTGTCATAATAAAAAAATAAATATAATTATTTTTATTATACAGAGTACCCAGCTTGTAGGTTTAAAATTTCAAGACGGAATACGTTTTAAAGTGGACCAGTCTCATGGTCTTGTGCCAGAGCTTCTGACTATAGTTCATGAGGTCTCAGGTTTGATTCCCAGACAGACCTCAGGAATTTTTCTTTAAAAGGAATTATTCCTGTGGTTGCTAATGGTCTGGAATTTAGGTTACATTTAGATTTAAAAACTCCCTTGGTGTTTTATTACCTATCATTTATCACCAATTGTATCATCGGGGTAACATAACTCTGTCTTCTATGCATCCCAATCTCAGAAGTAGTTATAGTTCTGCCAATGCCAGGAGAGAATACCAGAAATATTGTAAGACGACTGGGTGATAATGAAAAATATATTTTTTTTTCCCCATAGTGCAAAGGCCTAAAAGGATTTTGATCCACCAGTAAGTTCTGGCCTCAAATCCACATGTGTTAATAATAGAGGTGGATCAATGGAAAGAGAAAAATGTTTGCCTGAACCTTTAGCTTTCCATGCTAACAATCTGACGACTGAGCTAATTCAGGCTTCATTCCCATCCAAGCATAAATCCTTCCTTTTGCTTGGATGGGAACGAAGCCTGAATTAGCTCAGTGGTCAGAGTGTTAGCACAGAAAGCTGAAGGTTCGGGGTTCGAGTCCCAGTACAGGCAAACATTTTTTTCTTTACCATTGATTACAATAATTTAATTGTGTTCATTCATTTACTTATTTCTATCATAGGAATAGTTTAGCTTCACAATATTAATTTAATAACAGAGGTGGATGATCATCTGCCTGTATAGGGGTGACATGTTAGCATGTGGATCCCCAACCAAAAAACTTTAATTAATAAATAATTGATACATCTGATACAGCAAGTAATGATACATTCAAAGAATTTTGATAACTTCACTCCCAATGGTTTGGCAGATTTCTAACTTATAATCCATCTCCACCCAGGTAACATTTGTAGTGTGAGAGCAATAGGTAAAAAAATCTTTCATTGCACATTCTAATCATGTTGTCATCATTGCAAGTAATTTTCATAAGGTGGCAGAGATCTAATAAATACATATGAAAGAATTTTTGATCGGAATCTGATACAACAAAAGCTATAACATTTTGAAATGTTTAATCTATAAACTAGACACAGTATATAAACATAAATTTTCATAAAATACATATCATATAAATATATTTATACTCGTATTTATTGTATCAACTGTTGGAGAATTAAAACAAATAACAAACTAAACAAATTAATAATGAAATAATAGAACAGATAGCACACTTTAACTATCTTGGTTCAGATATAACATACAGCTATGATTGGGATATACACAATAAATTAAACCGATATCAAATGATGTGTGGCACCATAAGAAGAAACCTCCGAAAGACTCGAAGAGAAACTCAGCTCAGGTTTTATAAAATTATGGCTGTTCCTGTTCTTTTATATGGATCTGAATCTTGGGTACTTACAAGAAAAGGAATCTTACACATTCAAGCCACTGAAATGAAATTTTTAAGATCCGTAAAAGGATGTTATCATGCATGGATAGATTACACAATGAATCAATAAGAAATGAACTGGAGATACTTTCAATACTCGATAAACTAGACGAACACACATACCAATGGAAAGAACATTTAGGCAGAATGGACAAAACAAGATTGCCCAAAAAGATCAATGCCTACAAACCACATGGAAAACGATCTTTGGGTACAAGGAAACGATGGACTTGAGACCGGAACAGGTCACATTGACGTAATCCTGGAAAGGAAGAAGACAAATTAATAAAAAATCAGAATATAGTAAACCATATACGATCTCTCAGAATTAATTGGCTTGGACATCCGATCAGAATGGATGATCAGAGACTGGCCAAGAAGCTCTATAAATGGTAACCTATAGGAGGCAGAGCAGTTGGAAGACCAAAGACCAGATGGGAGGATGATACAATGAACGATCTAAAGAAAATGAAAGTGACTAATTTGAATATGGCAAGAGACAGACTGGCATGGAGGATGATTGTTGAGAAGGCCAAAACTTTCACTTTGAAGTTGTCACACCTTAGTATGATGATGATTTATTTTATCATATATCATCGGCTGGCGATCAAAACCTTGTAACTCCATCCAATGCATCATCTGCATACTGTTAAAGTCTTGTAACTCCAAGATGGTTTTACAGCCATCTATTAACAATTACAAAAACATGAATTTCCTCAACTATTAACCTCAGCCCCAAAAACTCACAGCTCTGGCAGGGAGGAATAGTGAGGTTTCATCTGCTCTAATCTCAAACTCAAGATCTCACATCTCTGCCATAATACTTTTCAGAAACTAATTTTAAAATATAGTAGATGTTTACCTAATAATCAACCAGTAGTAAGGTTTCTTCTTTCTTGTAATCAAATGGTAAAGAGAAAAATTTATGCCTGAACCGGGAATCGAACCCCGAACCTTCAGCTTTCCATGCTGATGCTCTAACCATTGAGCTAATCCAGGCTTCCTTCCCATCCAAGCATAAATCCTTCCTTTACCTTACTGTCTTGGTCCCACATTCAAATGCTATGAATCATCATTCACAAATACACAATGAATGGCTTCTACCTGAAGAAGACATGAAGGGACTCCACATAGCTATAGCATTATTTATTAAATTAATATTAAGAAGCTAAAGCTGTTACTATGATTGAAATAAGTATATTAAAGTACACTACTAAATTATTGTAATCAAATGGTAAAGAGAAAAAATTATGCCTGAACCAGGAATCAAACCCCAAACCTTCAGCTTTCCGTGCTGATGCTCTAACCATTGAGCTAATCCAGGCTTCCTTCCCATCCAAGCATAAATCCTTCCTTTACCTTACTGTCTTGGTCCCACATTCAAATGCTATGAATCATCATTCACAAATACACAATGAATGGCTTCTTCTTTCTCATTAATTTTTTTCAATTATGGAGTTATGAAGCTTTGATTGCCAGTCAATGATATAATTATATTTTCTTTATTTATTATACTGCCTTTATTTGCACAAAAGAACCAAATATTTTTATTAATTGCCTATTTTTTATTGGCAGACTGAGATAGGTGGTCATATAATGAGAATGGAGGAGGAGAATACCACTAGAAAGCTTACACTATTGAAACCAGATGGAGGAAGAAGAAGAGGAAGACCGAAGCTGAGATGGATGGATGGAATAGAGGAGGATGGAGGACCTCCGAATGCTAAGGATCCAGGGTTGGAGAAGGAGGGCATTGGGCGGGGATGCATGGTAGAGTGTCCTAACAGCAGCCAGGGCTCATAAAGGGTGTAGAGCTAGAAGAAGTAAGAAGAAGTCTATTGTTTATATTAGTAATACTATTTTGGCAGAAAGTGTATCAGATTATTTCATAATATTTTTAGCATTTAAAACAATAATTTTTTTGTGAGTAAATTCTAATAAATTTTGAGTAAACTCTAATAAAAAAATACCATCGACATCACCTTAATATTTTCAATGTGTGCTGTATATTTTAACCTAAGATTTCCTAATTAGATTAGATACTGCATTTGTTGAAAGTGTGCTTGTTTATTACTTTTTGTTTGAATTATAGTAAATTCCTAAAAAAAAAAAAAGAAAATATGGTAATTATTAGGTAAAGATGGTTTATGATTGAAACCATATTTTACTCTGATGAGCATAAAAAATGTCTGAAGGCCTTAAAATTGACAATTAAATAAATAAGTGGGCCTAAATGAGACAACACATTTTATTTTAATTTGATTTGACATCATGTTACAACTAAAGAGATTTTTTTCCTGAGCCAGAATTTGAATCCAAGACATCTTTCTTACATGATGGTGTCCACCATTTAGCTATTTAAGCAATTTCAGCAGAAAGCACAAATGTATCACTTTTTAAACTCCGTGACTCCTTAGTAATGAAACTATTCACAATACTATAGGGTTACTTCTAAACCAAGAAGACATGATGGGATTTACACTGTGCTATAAGCTAATCATGAGAGGGTTATTGTTTCTCAACAGGGAGGAGACCCTCTAATTCTTTCTAGATTGAAAGCTTACAGGAACCAACCTGCACAGTAACCCAGCATCCAATCCCTACCTTCTCATGGTGCAGCTGTTAACATATTGTTTATGCAATATGAACTAAAGGGATGGACTACCCACCAATTAACACGGGGTCAGCTTGGTGGGTTATAGACTGATCTGGTATTTCTTCCTTTTCTCGTACCAGATCCCTCCTTTTACTTTCCTATCCAGTCTCCCTTGACTGACCTCTTGTTTTCTTCGACCCTGGTGGTATTAGAGTATTTGAGGCCGAAGGGTTCATTTCTGTCTTTCCTATATCTCTTTCTTTTAACCTTCAATGCCCACATAAGCTGCAGGTATATGCAGCCCCATTGCAATTTATATACCATAATATGCAAAGAATTTGTGTCATCAGCTGCGTCTGGATACACGTAATGAAGAATGAATGAAGCTAATCATGAAAGTAATATGAAAATGAATATAGACAGACAAGTCATCTGTAAAGCAATAGTTAACACAACTAGAGAGAAAAATTTCTACTTAAGTCGGGATTTGATCTATTCAGCTTTACGTATTGTCACACTACCATTGAGCTGCTGCTTAGGCAACTCCAGGAGCAAGCACAAATTTCTCTTTCTTAAATCCCCCACAGCCTATCATGGTCTGATATTAATATAGTACATGACAATGCAAGGTTGGGAAGTGGTTTTTACAGAAGTGAGGAAATGATTAAAAACCAAGCGATAGCAAGATTTTTAATTTCCAAAATTCTGTAAAATACTTCACAAATGTGTGCTGTACATTATTTTTTGCACAATGGTTTTTCAAAATAATATGTAACAGTAAAATAATAACATCTTTTGTTGGAAATATTTGCGTTCATTATAAACAACTGACTGGCATTAGTAGTATGGCCAATGTTTATACGGTAAATGCCAAAAATAATTTAGTTGAGACTTCAGCAGGCCATAACACCAATCGGGCATAAAATGGCAGCAAGTACAAATTTATTGTTTTATATTGTTTCAAATAAAGTTCAGTTCATTTAAAATGCAGTGATTTGTTTTGTATAATATATATTAATACTACCTTTTGGGTATATTTTTGTATATACATTATACATAGTATATATAAAGGCCAATGGTTTTACTTCCTGCCCTACGTAGGTAATTTGTAATATTACAGTGTAGTTATTTAGTTATTTATAGGTTGGCAACCCCAAAATTTAGGAAATTGAACTTTCATTCATGCTTGCTATTCCTGAATGCACTATCCTGCAAAAAAAATAAGTATTTTCTAAATTTGGATAATTTAAAATGAAATTAGTGATTGCTACTAAAGTTTGCACATTATGTTAGTAAGAGCCTTGAAACTGTTTGTGGTTTGACTGACCAACTCTCACCTGCACATGAATGTATAAGAATGCTTTGTCCTGGTCGTAAATTTCCAATATCCAACACACAAAAGTAAGCTGTTAGATAGTTTGCAGCCAAAGCAGCTCCATCTTCATAACTCATACCAGATGGCAGCACGAAGCATTGAGAAGATGCTACAACAACATGCTCTCGGAATAGGTCACCAGTGTGTTGGTAACATAACACTCTATCTCCAACCTGTGTCAATATAACAATTCTTAAATTAGTGGTATTAAAGATAATGAAAAATGTTTTTATTATTCATTTCATACATCTCAATGATGGATAAAATCATATTTGAAGAGAAAATATTATACACTCAGACTGGTACTCAAACCCAAGACCTTCGGCTTTCTAGGCCAATGCTCTACTAACTGAGCCATCAGGGCAAGTTCCAATCTAAATGCAAATTTTTCTCATATATACTTTTCAATTCCCATGCACCAAATGCTATGAAACCTTTGCTTCTATCCTTGTAAATGGTGGCTTCTTTATTAAGAAGACATTTATTTGAGAAATTTACATTACATTATAAAGCTGTACGGCTTCTTTCGATGTTTTTATTATTCATTTCATACTTCTGAATGATGGATAAAAAATCATATTTGAACAAAAAAATTATACATTCCGACAGGGACTCAAACCCAGGACCTTTGGCTTTCTAGGCCAATGCTCTACTGACTGAGCCATCAGGGCGAGTACTAATCTAAATGCAAATTTTTCTCATACATATATATATATATATATATATATATTGTCAATTCCCAAGCACCAAATACTATGAAATCTTTGCTTCTACCCTAGGTTTGAGTCCCAGTCTGAGCGTATAATTTTTCTCTTCAAATATGATTTATCCATCATTGAGATGTATGAAATGAATAATAAAAACATTGAAAGAAGCTGTACTGGCTTTATAATGTAATGTAAAATTTCCAAATAAATGTCTTCTTAATAAAGAAGCTGCCATTTGCAAAGATAGAAGCAAAGATTTCATAGCATTTGGTAAGCGGGAATTGACAACATATATAAGAGATTGGAACTCGCCCTGATGGCTTCATTGGTAGAGCATTGATCTAGAAAGCCAAAGGTCTTGGATTCAAGTCCCAGTCTAAGCGAATAAATTTTCTGTTCAAAATGACCAATATTAATAAAATTTCTTAACAATATTTACATACAAATTTGGCCAAGAAAATTTCATATTTTTAATCAAAATCCTCTTGTTGCTGGTAATTCAACAAGCAATACACAAATCCTAGTGGAAACTAAGGAATCAATCCGAGAGTTATGTATTGACTTAGGCTTTCACGGCTGGAGTTGCTATGATAATAATCTGAGAGTTGTTGTGGAGGGATCAAGTTATTCCAACGATATTATTAAGTGTAATTTTTAAATTGCTTATACATCCTATTATTAGTATTTATAGAAGCTTTTAACATTTAGGGTCGAATGTTTGAACGCATTAGACAGTAAAAGACGTTCTCTGCTGATAAAGTTTTATCCAAACACATTTTTCTTACTCAGAAATCTATTCACGCGGTACTAATTGTAAGCTACCTGACAAGGTACCTTAAGATCGTAGCTCAAGATATAAACTTATGTGAAAATCCCGAAGGGAACCGATGTAGTTTGAAACTTATCCAAGATGTCGGACCTTGAAGACTTCGATCAAGTTTTCGGTATACGCGGAGAAGAGGAATTTGATAGAGTCTACCAAAGAATTCAACTGGAAGAACAGGAGAATCGGCGTAATATTGCGCGTAGCAGACGTGTTTGTATACGGTATTATTTGCGGGATGCAAGCATAAATGCATTCCTCTATAGCAGACGAAAATAACGGAAGTGGTTTTATCGCTGAGAATTCTGGGTAATTCGTTGCCAATATTACGAAAACGTCAACATTCATGCATGACCGGTTAAGGCGGCCGTTAATTCGATCTCAGCTCACCAGTGATTGGAAGTAATTTGAGTAGAGACTAATGTATTTGCATACGACCATTAAGGTTACATAGTGTCTATTTATTAGTTATTTGTTTTTTTAATGATACTATCAAATGTTTTTTTTTCAAATGCCCCAGGTTTGTCTTTCGACATTCCTGGTTTCTCTCCTGGCATGGCGTACTTGTAACCCACTTCTGAGGTTGGGGCGCCTGGAAGGGGGGTTATGTTGCCCCGATTATATGATGGGTGATGATAATGATATTGGTGCGCCAGGAGAGTCCCTAATCCTAAACTTAATCTAAGATGAATATGAATGATGATGATTGCCGATAGCCATAGGATTTCAGGAACCCGTTTGTGCCCCTTAAAGTTTTCCTGACATTTGTCTTATAGGTGAGGAAAAACCCCGATAAAAACCTCACCCAGAAAAACTGCCCTGACCGGGAATCGAACCCGGGCCCGCTGCACGCTACCCCGAGACCACAGCGGTGGACCATATACTATCAAATGTTGAATAAGATGAAAAGGTTTCTGATATTGAAATTCCAATTCAGCATTTTCTTTGACATTTGAGGAAAAATAGGAGAAAATCTTTATTAATTTGATCAGATAAGGCTTTCAAACCACGACCTTCCAAATCCAAGTCTCTAATGCTACAGTTTTTTTACATCATATAAAAATAAATTATAACTAATTTTAAGAATATTTTAGTGAACCAGCAATCAGTTAAACAGGAACCACCATTGCCTTGTCATAGATTTATGGTTCGTAAAAGGATCTCAAGGAGAAGAAAGAATCCTCAGATCAAAATTTGTCAGTTCTTTCATGTGCAGATATGAATTGAAAAGCATAATAACCTTATCTGTTGAAGAGCATTGTTAAATAAAATACTGCTACTACTGGAATAAGGAGCACACTGTAGCACAGTTGGTTAAGCCAACATGCTACAAGCTGAAAGGTTGGGATTTTGAGTCCTGTAGGGTCAGATTTTTTTAAATGGAACTAAACCTTCAGGTGACACCATGGCCCCAGAGCCTGCTCGACCAGACATTTGTTCTGATCATACAGGATTGACAACCTGTCTGACATCTCATGCTGATTGTCTAGAAAGGTGGGAGCCTTAACCTCCTAGTACCCCAAGGGCCTTCTAAAACTTGTAGTGGGATCATGTCATGTTACTAATGAAAAAAACCAATGCAGAAATTTTCCTTTTAAGTGACATTTTCAAATTAATTAAGTTGTTGTAGCATTGAAATTCGCCGGAGAACATTTGTTTTTAAAACTCACTTCTTAAATTTTGTGTTTTTCATGAAACCACAATTTTGTGATAAACATGAAATTTATGAGGTGAGCTTTCAAAAAATGTTCTACGATGAATTTCAATGATTATACATCATAATGTTTACTTCCCAACATTAATTAACATAACTAATATAATTGTATATAATTGTAGTTATTTGAAATTTTGATGAAAGATCAGATCCCAAAGCAGATCATATATAATATTTATAACATTTATAAGTCATGTATTCACGTAGACTTTCATGGCCGGAGTTGCTATGATGATCTTGATGAAGGTTTTCAGGCTGTAGGCCGTGGTCGTGAGGCTTGTAGTTCCCCGACGTTTCGCCAAAGACTGCGTCTGGCATCCTCAAGGGTTGTCTTGAGGATGCCAGACGCAGTCTTTGGCAAAACGTCGGTGAACTACAAGCCTCACGACCACGGCCTACAGCCCAAAAACCTTCATCAAGATCATCATATTTATAAGTCAACTCTCATTGCAATAAAAATAAAAGAAAAAATAACTCAGTGGAAAGAAATAAACTCAGGAGTCAGACAAGGTTGTGGCCTCTCCCCTCTACTTTTTAACATATATATGAATGCCATTGTAAAAGACTTTAGAGAAACAAAACACGGAAGTATCACTATCGATAGAAATTTAAAATTAGATATAATAATGTTTGCAGATGATCTTGTTTTACTAGCAACATCTGAAGATGATTTACAATGGTCAGTACATAATTTAAATTTGATAGCCCAGAAATATTCAATGGAAATATCTACCAATAAAGTAAAATAATGGCCTTTTGTGGGAAATCCCCAATACCAAGCAAAATTTGTTTAAATAACAAAATTTTAGAGAGAGTTAATGAGTTTACTTATTTGGGATATAAACTCTCTTTTGTTGAAAATTTGGATTTATCAGAGAAACTTGTGAAATTCAACAAATCAATGGGAATCATTAATAGAGTTTTAAAACCTTCATTAGTGCAAAAATCAACTCGTACTCATCTTTATCAAATAATGGCTCGACCAGTCCTATGTTATGGGAGTGAAGCGTGGACTATAAGGACGAGATATGAAAGCAGACTAACAGCTTGTGAGATGAGATTTATGCGCCGAACAGCTGGCTATACCAAATGGGATCGAAAGAAAAATGTAGAAATCCTTTAAGAAGTTAATGTGTCACCAATACTGGACTACATCTCCAGATATCAGCTAAACTGGAAGGAACATGTCTCAAGAATGGCTATATCCAGGATCCCCAAGGCAATAATGAACTACTGTCCAAATGGGAAACGGTCACTTGGTCGACCTATGAAAAGATGGCATGAAAACCGCTTTCTCAGGCCGTAACAGTTCTTCTAGGACTAATATCTGGCAGGATGATGATGATGATGAATTGTTGTAGCATATTTTAACTCAGCAGCAGCACTACTGCATCCTGCGTTGTAACCGAGTGATTAAAGCAAGATGCCGTGGCACTGAGCTATGGGACTTGTGCTGGTTTAGTTTTCTATGGGGGAAGAAATTTTCTCATGGAATTTTGGCCAGTATAGGACCAGTGCCCAACCAGCATTGTGAGGCATTTGGGTAGCTACAATAAATAGTGGTTCCGGATTGAGAAAATCAGCTATAACAGCTGGGAGACCTGACATGCTGACCACATGCCACCCCTACACTGGTTTTATGATTGTCTACCTCTGTGATTAACACATGTGGATGTGAGGCCAGCAGCCGACTGGAAGGCCAAGTATCTTCTAGGGTTGTTGTGCCATGGAGTTTAGTTTTACCAGCACTACAGCCCAATTTGAGCCTCGGCTTCCTCAGAATGCTCTTCCAGGCATCTCTTGTCTCTAGCAACCAAACATCAACCCTTAATTCTCAGCTTCCTCAAATTCCATCCATCCAACACAGTATTGGTCATCCCACATTCCTTTTCCTTCAAATTTACATTCCATTACAATCTTGAAACTTTAAGTGATGTAACCATATCAGAAGATTTATACATGGTGCAGCAGAAACAATGACCCATTTTAAACATGTTATTTTGGGCATGAAGAAATACAACATACACATTATTAATGTACATTGTTTAAAAGAACACATCCTACCATTAATTACACATGTCACTTTCTGTAAATTATGTCCTTTAGGTGTCCACAATAGTTGCCAATGCAATCTTCTGCACGAACATGCACTTTTTACATAATCTTACAAAGAGTGTCACCTGTTATGGCCTCAATTTCAGTGTGAATGTTGTTTTCAAGTCTTCATGATTTGCTGGCTTGTTAGCATACACTTTGGATTTTAGGAATCCCACAGAAAAAAAAATCACAAGCCGATAAATTGGGCGAATGGGATGGCCAGTTGACATTCCCAAAGCAGCTCTTACTCTTGCAATGTTGTCCGGGGTGCGAACCGTACGTGGCATACCAGGTGTATTGTTTGTTGCAGATGCTGTTGGTCTGAACTGCTGGACCCATCTCGTAATTGACTTTCAAGACGGAATTTGATCATTCTGACCAATATTAACCCCTTAACTGGGGACCTAGCTAGTGCAGTTCTACAGCTCTGTGGGGAGCCTTTTCTTCCTTAATTTTAAAATATTATAAAAATACAGGGAGTGTAAACATTTGTATAACTATCCATCAAATACTATACAAAACAACCATTCTCTTTCATATGGTCATATTTTTTAATCGAAATTTATATTCATATTTTTATTTTTTTCAACTTTAGTACAAAAAAAGGCACAAGTGTCTTCTCGGTGTTCAATTTAAAAGTAATTTGAGAAAACATTATTTATTATACATGTAATGAATATTAAAAAGTATGCAAATCTCTTAAATGCAATAAATGTTAACTCTGGCCTACATGGTGTCTGTCATCAGTTGCGTTATTTCAAGTTATTACATCGATTATAAACTAAGCATTTAGGATATATGTATTAAATTAATGAATTAATTTATATTGGCAAGTTACTCCGAATTTTTTAATGTAAATATACAATCTCTTTTAACACTGTGTAAATATTAAAAATTTTACGACACATATGACCAGTGGCATTACTAAATACTGTCAGTTTTGAGTTATTACAAATCATCAAGATTTTTTTTTTATTTTCTAGAACTTTAATATACCGTAAAAATATATATCTGTTACAATTAGTCGTTTTTATTGTAGTAATAGTGATTATTGACACCATGGCGATATTATCAGTGGCGGTATTGAACACTGGTGTGTTTGAGAAGTCACTGGTTATTATTGTTGTTAGTATTATGAATGCTACATGGCTTCATTTTGCAAAACACTCATATTTTCAATAAATTGTAAGTAGCTTATAAAAAAATATGATTGAAGTGAAAAACAAAAAACTAGAAGCGAAATAAGACGTTTGAACTAGTTTACTTCAAGACTGGAGAATGGATGGAGTTGGTTAAAGTTTTAGCAACCCCAATTGAATGTTTGTGCAATATTTTTCTAATTGTGATTAAAAGACAGACCTCTCATTTAAACGTTTGTGAATGAGAAGTTACAAGAAACTGTCCCCGAGTTATTATTTTTTCATTAACTTAGACGTTTCTTGCATTAAGGTTTAAGGGCATAATCTTGCGTCTGAGAGATATTATTATGTTGGAGCAAACAGATGTTGTCGGTTTTTTTTTTTCTGAACATGTCTAGTGAATAATATTTTATCATGAATGTTATATAGCTGGCCAGTTACCGATATACGTTAGTCCGTTCTTGCGCGCATTTACATGATATGTGATTTTAACTCTCGTATATAAGAAACTGTGTAAGAGACGGGTCAAAGGGGGGTTGAAAAAATCACACTAGTGTCCTACCCATACAGAACAGATCTTCAAAAGTTTGCGTTCCTGTATCGCCAATTAACTTAGAAAAAAAAAATAAAAAATATATCTCGTTGGATATATCCATAACTCCCACCGAGTGAAGGCTTTCTTGAGACGGATATTCACGGAACGCCCACCCAACGGGTTAAAATGTTGCCGGAAGAAACGCTGTGTCCATATGACACTCTCACCACCACATTTGAAAAAACATTTCTATTGCAAACGCATGGTGTTCTTTTGACTAACACTCCATACTGACTGGCAATGCTTTGAACTGCACTATGCATTGGTGCCAATATCAACTCTCTAGGAAGCCGTGTCCAATAATGGCATGCATTTTAAAATGAGTCATTGTTTGTGTCATTATTTCTGCATCAGTTAGGAAAAACCAGGTAAGTCAACTTTTGGTCGAAAATGAGTTATTAACATCTCCCGATCGCTTTTGGTCCGATGCACGTTCGGTAAAAATGGGTACGTCGTCAAGCGAATAGTGATAGTGCTATTAAGCATTGAATTTTCCGATTTATGCACTCCTTAATGTAAGTCATTGAACTAGTTTTTGCTCTCCTGTAAAAATTACTTTGAAGACTTACGTGGTTTTTCCTAACTGATGTAGATTTTATGCTTGAACTTGTCATAATGATTGTTATGGGTAGGAGAAGGGCAATTTCTACATAAAAAAAATTAAGAAGATAACTGCGTTTATGAAACATCGAAGTGAAAATGGTATCGAGCAGAATTACCCTGTACAGCTGATAGAGCTCAGAGTTAAACATATTTTATTTGCATATTAAACATATTTTATTTGCATATTATTAATTAATTTTTTAGATAGATGTCCACTTTATTGTGAAATATCACTATAGTGCATTGATCAATGTAACACCACTTACTTTAATATGGGTTACGTTATCTCCTACTTTAGTAACATGGCCAGCACATTCCATTCCAAGTGCAAATGGAGGTTGTCTTTCTCTTAGCAGTCCTTGTCTGGTGTACAAGTCTGCAAAATTCATACCACACATTGCCACAGTCACCTCAACGTCATCTGCACCAAGTGCCCGTAAAGGCCATTGCTGTACCTGAAAGTAAAAAAAAACATATTTATTTAAAAGTAATTTAAAAATAACTTGCATAGATATAAAACAAATGATCTCAATATTGATCAAATAACATTTCACTCTGCTTCTGAGGTCCAGAGTTAGGCTCAATTAGATTAGTTGTCTACCGCTGTGATCTCGAGGTAGCGTGCTGCCCTTGTCACGCAGCAGGCCCAGGTTTGATCCCGGTCAGGGCAGTTTTTTCTGGGTGAGGTTTTTATTGGGGTTTTTCCTCACCGTAAGACAAATGTCAGGAAAACTTTAAGGCCCAAGCAGTCCCCAAAATCATATGGACATCATCATCATCCTTATCCTTATCATTATCATTATCATCATCATCATCATCATCATCATCATCATCCTTCACCGGTGTGGAAAGCAACGGGAAGCTACCACACCTACAATTCCCTAGTAAAGCTGCAAGCATAGCATGAAAATGCGAAGGACCTGCCTTCGGGCAGAATTACTATGGATGGATAGATTGGTTCTCACTATGCTACACCATGCAGTATTCATGACACTGTTGCACTTACTTTTTTCCTTTCTACTAACATTTCCTACTATTTTAACATTTTCTAATACTTCTTAAAAGATTTCTTTACAATCGTTAAATATTTTTTATGTACACAGAACATCTCAATAATTTCTATAGAACCATAGTGCTCATGCACTCATGTCAACAGATGGCAGGACTGTCTGTGCTATAAGTATGACCAACATTTACAATAAGAAATTGCACTACTGATTTTTTATTTTATTAGGATAAGAAGGGATAAGTTAGCATACATCTAATTAGTTTATAGTTTATTGAAATAATATGTAAATTATTTTACTTTGTTAG
The DNA here is from genome assembly GCA_030220185.1 of Diploptera punctata. Lineage (NCBI taxonomy): Eukaryota > Metazoa > Arthropoda > Insecta > Blattodea > Blaberidae > Diploptera > Diploptera punctata. Next base: position 90,254 of record JASPKZ010000365.1, on the reverse strand, counting down.
GTTATGAGTTAGTGTACATTCATTTTTAAAAGCACATTTGGGAAGTTGTTGCAAAGGTTGGTTGTTAGGGTTATACCTTTTTGGACTTTTGTGAAATAAAATATTTCCTGAGCAATGAATGGATGAACTTTTACTTAAAACCATTGAAAAAGGCTTTAATTTCACTGAGTTTCAAGAAAAGGTCACCCCCAAATATATATATATATATATATATATATATATATATATCTCAGTATTTAATATTAATTTAGTTCTTGGAACAGTATGTAGTTTGGTCTGGATATGTAATAATATTTGGAGTGGGATCCAATTTTCAAAACTTTTAAACATGCTATAAGTAAATTATATTAAAAACTTACTCTTAAGGTCTCATAGCCACCGTATGCAGTCACTACAACAGATTTTGAAGTCATGCTGAAAAAAAAAGTACATCAGAGATTAGTATTATTATTATTATTATTATTATTATTATTATTATTATTATTATACATATTCATTATCCGATTTACCACTTCTCTATTCCCAGTTTCTCCTAACTCACAGATTTTAGACGATAAAATGTATTTTACGATAAATAACACTGGTCAACATGATTTTTGTCTCATGAGTACCAATAGTTTGTACTTGATGCAGTTTTTATCGTGTTTTTTCAAATATGTATTCGGAATTTCTCTATCACCCACAGTTTTTTTATTTCAATTTCAATTAATGGATTTAAATAATTATATTTTTAATAAACGTTTTTTCGTCCATTTGTCCATTGAGTGATGAGCACAGGGAACACTTTCATCAGGAAATTTCAGCTATGGAAAAGAGATATCAAAGCAAATGGAATCCTAATATGCTGGCCGATTATTGTTGGACCATCAAGAGGGATACTCCACAGGCGAAATATAGCAGAAAATCGTCATATCTTACGTTCTAGGTTAGTCCGAATGTTTGGATATTGTGTAGTTACGAATGCAGAGAATATTAAAGTGTTTGAAATTATAAAAACTTGTCTCTCGGAAACATTGTGTGATGGAAAAAAACTGATATCATATTTGAAGTCAGGAGAAAAAATACTATAAGAATCACATATTTTTCTTTCTAAGACAAAAAAAAAGTTTATTTTTTTGTTGTTCAGTGTAATCTGTCATGTAATTTTAGCTCTAGATTGTAGGAATACAGTTCATAAAATATGTTATTCTCTTCCAGTTACATGGATTCAAAACAGGTCTCTTATTTCAAGGAAGGAGAAAATATTACGCATAATTAAGAATAAAGTTCTTAGAAAAATTTTTAGACTGAAGTGAAACAAACACATAGGTGAATGGAGAAGACTGCATAACAGTGAGTACTTTAGCTTTAGTCTATGGGAAACCAGATGCACCGTTAATAAGAATAGTTAAGTCCCATAGGCAATGATGGGTAGGACATGTGGCACGAATGAGGAATGAAAGAGGCTAATGGATACTTCTTATAGTATACCAGGAAAAATTCTCATGCCATAAATAAGATGGAAAATAATTTACCATGATTTGAGGGAGGTGAATTATACAGGGAATAATTGGTAAACATTAATTCAGGATAGGGATGTACAGAGAGCATATGCCCATGAACTACCAAGTTCAATAGAACCAGTGAATTAATTTATGTTATTTTCTTCAAGTGTATTAATTTATTTCATAAATATATTAACTTTCAGTCATCTGAGGTTTTAACCTTATTAGGCCTATAGTTTATTAATATAGAGAAGTTCGGGTAATTGAACCCTTCTGTTTGAGTGGACCCTATTAATATTTTCTTTAATTGGTGCTGCCCTCGAACAGAAAATGATTTTAACTTCTTCCCCTCATCGACTATGGACGGGTTTCAAGGTACCGTTTCTGTTATTCTTTGTGTGAAGAAGGGTTTATTTGTTGTGATATTTTATGAAAATGGCCAATTTACAAGTTTTTTCAAGTGCAGAATCCAATTCTTAATAATTTCTACTATGGAACATTACCAAATACATGCAACCTCCCCTCTAACAGATCTTTCAGTGAAACGCCAGTTTTGAATCCCTTCGATGATTGGGACAAGTCCCGAAAAGCGCGACAGTTAAATGATAATTAAGTTGAGGAGACGGACCTTTCAGGTGAATATTCTATAATTTTATATTAATTACAAATGTTGAAAAAAACTCCTATATATTATATTATGTAGATGCTGTTTTAATATACTGATGGGTTTGGTTTGATATTATGTGACATGGTGGCTGTATAAAATAATTAAACATAACAAAAGAATTCGGTTAATGTGGACCCTCTGTGTCAACTTTACACGAATACATATATTTTATCAATGAGGATGCTATCTGTAGTATAAACCATTCACTTAATTAGTCTCGTACATGAATTTACATTGCTACATTTAATGTATCTTTAACTGTTTATAATTAGTATAGTGTAATATCTATATTTGTCAAACATGTATTTGTGCTGGTTGAGTGGAAGAGAAGGCCTTATGGCCTTAACTCTGCCAGAATAAATAAAGCATTATTATTATTATATATTATTATTATTATTATTATTTTATTATTATTATTATTATTATTTTTCAGATTAATCTGTGCCTGTCTGTATAAATTAATAGAGTTAATAAACTTAAAAATAGAACTAAAAGCTAAGGTGGACTCTGGGTTCACTTTATCCAAATATGGAAGTTAAAGTGGGTGTACCTTTCTTATAATGTAAAAAGTTTATAAATTAATGAAGATGTTTCCATATTTGAATAAAATACTGATATTTCATAGTTACAACACTAATGATAATCACTGTAATTAAACAAAATTAAAATCCCTTAATTAAAAGAAGAAAAACAACAAATTCAAAACAGGGGTCCAAAGTACCCGAAGTTATATTCTTAAATGTTAAAGTATATAACTTTCATAAGTAATGCCACGAGTGATTTCCAAATTATCGATAAATTCACGACTCACGAAGTGAGGAGTGAATTTATTGTAATATCTGGGTGGTCGATTCCTTCTATAATTATAAGGATTATTTTTAAAGTATAAATAATAATCAAAATAAGTAAGAGTTGTGTCAGGAGGTGAAGATCGTCTTGAAGTTCTAGTAGATATCTGTAAATTTATAGATTAGGAATCAACCCCAGGAATTCTTCGGAAATGTGGTTAGTAGATAGGATTAAACCTAACTATAAGAAGACACAGCGGAGCAGTAGTGAGAAACAAACAGACTTTAATACAGAAAAACGTGAGACAGGGTATCGGTAACACCGATGAAAAAAACTGTCTAACTTACAATCATAAGTTTCATACATATATACCAGTTGAGTAATGACGTAGTTACAATGTATACGTGAGAATCAATTTGGTTGTATTGTACATGTAACCAGATTCTCCCTTTCTGAAAAGCATATTGAATGCGCTTAACCTATGACCTTTTAAAAGCTAAGTCATCATTAGGTAAGACTACCTATTGTGTAACAATCCCTTATACTGCATGACTTTTCCAAATAACTACAAAGGTAATACCTATTTAAATATTCATGACAGAATTCTTTAAAATCATTCTTCAGCATATTTTAACAAAAAGATCAATTAGGTCAATAATTGTGTTAATTTAGGACAGTCATACATTATAATGAATGTTCATATTATAAAATATATATATATTATGATATACTTCAATATATATTATGATATACTTCAATATATATTACACTCTTCCCCCTATAGAAAGTTTTGAATTACATAATTCGAAACTTTACTAACGAAATGTTTTATTTTTATTTCTAGTTCTATGCGCAATACTATCTTTATCTTCTTCATCTTTTGGGGATACATTCTGTGGACAACTGGGGTCTCTAATTCTTTCTCCGATAAGCGGTGATGACTTGAGGGACACGACAGGTGAACTCTCATCATTACCTGTAGTTTTAGTGTATACTACACGATCATGCCCAGAGTAATTATGTATGTTAACACACAGCCTCTCGGTCGTCTCCTTCCAGCATTTTCTTGGAGTCCATTTATCCCATAACCAAAATATTAAAGTTCTGTAGCTCTTACAACAGCAAATGCAACAACAACAAGTCAAGGTTACGAATATGATCGTACCCATTACAGAACTCCATGTGGTTATATGTATATACCACTTCGAATAATCATTTTCTTCTTGCTGTTTTATTAACTTACCTAAATCATCGGCCTTCATACTGGCCATTCTCAAATCATCTACCGATGACATTAGGTTAGACATAGGCATGTCCAATTGTAATTTCTCGTAGTCGTTAGTTTTATCCATATCAAAGCAACAGTCGAAGTCAAGAGGTGCTGTCGGTATAAAATCTATGGTTAAGTTACTTACCAAATTACTCATGGCATGTAAGGTTACGTGGGCATTAAAAGCCTTGCAATTCTGTCCTAGCGATAATTTACCTTCCTTTTCAATATTGAGTTGTGTTGATTTGTCGCCACATAACACAGTCATACGATCTGGTTTTGGGGTGACAAATAACCATTCATTAGATAAATATAAGGGAATCCAGTAGGATTTGTTCAATGTGAAAATTCTAGTCTCGCAACTTTTTGGAACTTTAGTGGTGGATGGATGAAGAAGTGAAGCTTCACAATCAGCTTCAGGGGTGTACAAATAAATCGGTATATTTTCTTTACATACATAATGCAAAAGATTAGGACGAAAACATCCTGTTAGTTCATTAGTTGTCATTTTTCCGTAATGTTGTCTCAACGGGTCACTGAAAATATATTCTTTGTTTGCGCTTAGAAAAATGTAAATATTACCTTCCTTCTTGACAGGAAAAGGAAGTGTTTTATACAAGTGATACGGAGTAGGAGAGAGAAGGGGTATTTGTAATACATATACTAGATATTGTTTATAAGAATAGGTGTGAGGTGTAATTAAATTTTGAAGTTCTGAAAAAGAAAAATTAGGGTAGTCCAGACCAGTTGGTAGCGTTTGGGCTTTCATAACATTCTTAATTCTTTCCACCGTAATTAATTGAGGTTGAAGAGTTCCTTGCTCTGCGTGTACAAATGCGTCTATAAGAAGCTCAAAAGAATGCTGGCATTCTTCCACACCTCTAAGAGAAATCCTTATTTGTTCATTGGCTAAACTAATACCTTCTATTTCCTTCTGCAGTGCGTTAATCCTATTAGTGGTATAATTATTTAATTTTATTAAACCATTTTTTAAAATATTTTCATTCCGGTTCACCCTTGCTATAGTTAAGTTAACTGAATTAATGGTTGATTTAATCACTGTAATTTCATCCTTTAGAATATGCAAAAATTCTGCCTGTTCCTTCTCTAACTGTGAAATGTGCTTATTATATTCCTCTGCATCAGATTGAGTCAGAGTACCGAATAATATCTTAGCAATATCTCCCATAAAATTTAAAACGCCTCTCTTGCTTCTAGTATTCTGTTCATTAGGTGTTTTTAAATATTCTGTGACTAATTCTTTTAAATTTTCAACATACCTGACTTTTGGTTTTACAAAGTGATTTAAACTCCCACAATCTGTCAAATGATACCACTTTTCTCCCTTTATCTTATCACAATAATCAGTTATCAACCGTAAATGATTTTTTGTCTGTTTCCAAAGATCTCTAGTTGGTTCCAAGTTTATATAACTTACCACTTTCCATTGTATAGGGTAAAATTGTATAATTCCTATCTCGTCAAAGTACACACCGGTCTTCGAATCCAGAGCTTTTACTTCTTGAGCGTCTGTAAGCTTCCCCAACCAAAATGGTATTAACATTTTTAGCGTTACCCATGTGTTATGAAGTTTCATTTTCTTTTCCCTGCAAAGGAAAATATGGCTTTAATCTATTTGAATGTACCGTCTCATATTTGCGTTTACCTAACTTTTGTATTATCACGTTGTGACCTTCAGTAGTCTTAACCTCATATGGACCTTTCCATATTGGATCTAATTTATTCCTATTTTCTACTCTGAGAAGTACTAGATCATCCTTCTTGAATTCAACATAATTGCTTTTCACACGCGATCGTTGTAGTTCCTTAAACTTAATAAGCCTTTCTCTAGCTATCTCATGACAACTTTGCAATTTATTCCGTACATTTAGAATTAAATCGTCGTAATTATATAAAGGTTGTGATTTAGTTTGTAAAATTCCTGGGATATTACATTTTCTTCCATACAATAATTCATAAGGAGAGTATTTAGTAATACTATGGGGGGTAGTGTTGTACGTAAAACTGGCGAAAGGTAACCATTTGTCCCAATCGGCTCCTCTAGGATTGCAAAAACAACGTAAGTAGTTTACTAAGGTCTTATGAGTTCTTTCTAGAGCTCCATTACTTTCAGGGTGATAAGCAGTAGTGCTTAGTTTCTGAATCTTAAATAGTTTACATATTCTTTTAAATAAATCTGACATAAAATTTGTTCCTTGATCAGTTAATATGATATCAGGAATCCCATAAATTAAAATAACATTGTTTACGAAAGCTTCTGTCACTTCTTCAGCTGTTTGTGTCTTTAAGGGTATGACTATTAAATATTTACTTAAGTTATCTTGACAAGTTAATATATATTTATGACCTCTCTCGGTTAGCGGAAGTGGTCCCACTACATCTAAATAAATTTTTATCCAAGGTTCCTTTTGTGTGTCCGTGACCTCTAAAGGTTGTTTTACTTTCTGCTTCTCGTCTTTATTAAATTGACAAATCTTACAAGTTTTAATGTAATTGGTTACGTCTTTCTCTACTCCCGGCCAAGTTATGTATAATTTAATTCGATCGGTAGTTTTATTGATTCCAAGATGTCCTCCAATTGGACAGCTGTGAAATTCCTTGATTATTTCCTTCTTACGATCCTCAGTTAAGTGCGTATTATCCAAGGTGCAACATTCTACAGGGTGTCTACTCAAACTATCTGCGTTTACGTGTCTTTTACCTGCCCTATAATGAATTTCGAATTCAAATTCTGAAAGTTGAAGTTTCCAACGTATTAATCTCGAACTAGGGTCTTTCACTTTAAATAGCCAGACCAATCCTTTGTGATCTGTCACTACTTGAAATTTACGTCCTAGTAAATAAGGTCTAAAATGTCTGCATGCCCATACTATTGCTAATAGTTCCTTTTCTACAGTGCTGTAATGCGATTCGGCTTGATTTAAAGTCCTGCTAGCGTAAGCAATGGGTTTATCATCTCCTAACGTTCCTTGACTAAGAATTGCGCCTAAAGCGTATCCACTCGCGTCTGTCGTTACTATAAAGGTTTGTGTGAAATCTGGATACTGTAACAACGGAGCTGTCGTTAATTTATCTTTCAATTTATTGAAGCTATTCTGTTCCGTATCTTCCCACTTCCATTTTTTATCTTTCTTTAACAATTCAGTCAGAGGTTTTGCAATCGCACTAAATTCTTCTATAAATTTTCTGTAATATCCTGCCAAACCTAAGAATGATTTTATGTCTTTAGGTGTCTTTGGAGTTGGAAATTCGGTAACTGCCTGTATCTTATTCGGATCGGGTTTGACACCTTGAGCGGTAACCACGTGTCCTAGATATTTTAATTCTTCTCTCAAAAATTCACATTTATCAGGTTCGATTTTTAAATTGTGTTTCCGTAACTGATTAAACACTTCCCGTAATTTTTTATTATGTTCTTCTAAGGTTTCGCCCATTACTAATATATCGTCCATGTACACAAAGCATCTATTGCCTATTGAGTCTTGGAGTACCGAGTTCATCATCCTTTGGAATGTAGCTGGTCCCGACCTAACTCCAAAAGGCATTTTCTTGTACTCGAAATGTCCGTTAGGGGTGCTAAAAGCGGTTTTACATTGGTCTTCCTCAGCGATCGGCACCTGAAGGTATCCACTTGCGCAATCTACTGCTGAAAAAATATCTAGCCTTTCCTATTTTGTCTAATATATCTTGTATATTAGGAAGAGGATAGCTGTCTCCTACGGTTACTTCGTTTAACTTTCTAAAATCTATACAAATTCGCCACTTTTTCTTTCCAGAAGCATCTTCCTTTTTAGGTATTACTATTAGTGGAAAATTCCATTCGCTCTTACTATGTGCGATAATACCGTCTTCTAACATTTGTGTAACTTGTTTGTCAATCTCCTCTTGATGAGCCTCTGCTAACCTATAATTCTTCAAAGTTATAGCTCTTCCTTTAGGAATTGAAGGTGTGGGTATGGAATGTGTAGCAGCTGTTGTGCTTGTTAGTCTATCTCCCGGAAGCTTAAATATGTCCGCGTATTCTGTGCAAATGTTTCGTATACTATGGGCTCCTTCTTTCACGTGTTCAAGTCTCAGATTTTTATTTAATAAATCTAATCTTTGAGGTACGAAATTTTCAACTGATACTTCCTGTTCCTTACTTATTTGAGTGGGCGGTTTAACTAGTTCTGGTATTTTCTTTATTATCTGTGCGTCAGCTGTTAAATTAATTACTAGGCATGTGAATGTCTTATCACATTTTGTTATCCCGTTAGCGCAAATTAGCCCTGGCTGTAAAATTTGCCGTTCTATGAATCTGTTCCCTCTTTCGTTCGTAGGAAATTCCATTAAATTTTCACTATACGGAGGAATAATCATCTTTTTATTTAACATATAACCTTGTTCCATGAGCCAGTCTTGGCCTAAAATTATATCTAAATCTCTGGGTAATTTATCTACTATATGACAATTAACAACTGTATGATTTTCACAATTATTCAATACTAATTGAGTTATCCCATTTACTTTTATAGAGTTCCCACTAATACCTTGTATTTTCATATTACAGTTATCCTTTATAACGTTTCTCTTTAGTGATGTTTCTTTAACTAATGATATTTGTGCACCAGTATCTATCAATACTAAACCTAGGCCATTTTTTAATTGTTCACTTAGGATATACATCTCCCAGGGTCTCGGTTCATAACCAGAGGCGTCCCACTGATTAATAGCATTAAGAGTCCCTACTTCGATCTCACAACACGCTGTCTCCATTGAGGTAGGTTTGGTGTCCTTGGATTTTTCCTTAAATCCACTATCCCAAGTTCTATCCCTTGTGGACGACTCGTAGCGTTTCCCTCTATTATTCCACTGTTTCGAGCCTACAATCTCCTGGCGTTTCTCTCTATTATTCCACTGTTTCGAGCCTACAATCTCCTGGCGTTTCTCTCTATTATTCCACTGTTTCGAGCCTACAATCTCCTGGCGTTTCTCTCTATTATTCCACTGTTTCGAGCCTACAGTCTCTTGGCGTTCCCCAACCACGCTAGGCCCACAGTCACAGAACCCATTTATCGGCGTTCTAGTCAACTTATGCAGTTCGCCTTGCGACACTGCCCAACAAACACTGTCATCTGGGGATTCGTTTGCGTCACTAACTATTTTAGCGGCTTTATCTATCCTATCCTTAAACTTCTGATCAACTAGTTCAGGTAATTCCCCTTCCATATTTACCCTAGTATGATCCCTCAGGCACTCCATGAGTCCTGGCGCGCAGTCAGACGGGAGGATTACCTGCGACTGCTCAGGTAACCCGAATTCTCGTTTCCCTGGCGGCCTCCCAGAGCTGCTCTGTCCCGTCCTCCATGCCTACGGGGTTGCGGTCTCTTACCACATTCTCTACTAATGTGCCCTATCTCATTACAATTATAACACCTTATTTCTTTTGTGGCCAGGTTAACCTCTCTCTTTATCTCTGATCCGTACGGTCTTCTAAATTCCCTTTTTACTGCCCCTGTGATTGGATGTCCTTGTCCATTTTGATTACCCCTAAATCTCGTGGACTTTACCTCGCTTTCTTCCTGTAATGCGGTTTCGATTAGTTGCGCTAATGATTCTTCTTCACCCTTAGCCTTTACTATATACTTAATCTTATCGTCCTTTAACCCTGCTACGAAAGTACCTTTTAAAAATTCTCCTATCAGCTGTAGGCCTCCTTCTACATATCTCGAATTATCGCGTCTTTCTAACCTCTCCAATCTATTTCTGACTTCTCTTCTTAAATCCATGGCTATTCCATCTAATCTTGAACCCCACTGTGCAACTGTTTCATTTGTACTTTGTTTTGAATTAAAGAGTATTCCTGCATAATATTCTAGCGTTCTCCTTACAGAAAAGTTCTCCTCCAATATTGCTTTAACTTGAATCCAAGTTTCTCTCTCTGTCCTAGCTAAAAGTCTATCTTTAGCGTCTCCTGAAATTTTGGATTCTATAAATCTTAACAATAAGGGTTGTTTGGTTGGATGGACTACCTGAACCGCAGCTTCTACTCCTTCTATAAATTCTCTTAAATGTTTGGGGTTTCCATCGAATGTTCGGGGTATCAACTTAACTGCTTGAACTACAGGGATATAGCTTTCCTCGCTAATATCAATATCGCCCTCGCTAGCCATAATGGAATTGGACTCACCTAAAGAAAGATGTAGGGTGGTCTGAGATGCACAGTTCAGAGTCGTAGTGATGGCCTTTCAGCTCCCCTCAGGGTGCGACTCCTCTCGCGGTGCAGGCTGCCAACGGCTGAACACCAAGGACGTCCCTCGAGCGCGTCGGTGGCTGCTGGTGTTGGCCTCAGGACCACTGTCTGCTTTCCTCTGGTGCGTTTACGGGTACCACGGCGCCTGTGGATTACTCTGGAGCGTTGATCCCTCGAGATAGGCTCTGAATTATCTGGGACTAATTGAAGAGTCTCTCCAGCTCGTTCGCACCTTCGGATGTCTCACTGCTCGCTGGTTTTCCAATCCCGATGCGCTGCCACCATGTAATATCTGGGTGGTCGATTCCTTCTATAATTATAAGGATTATTTTTAAAGTATAAATAATAATCAAAATAAGTAAGAGTTGTGTCAGGAGGTGAAGATCGTCTTGAAGTTCTAGTAGATATCTGTAAATTTATAGATTAGGAATCAACCCCAGGAATTCTTCGGAAATGTGGTTAGTAGATAGGATTAAACCTAACTATAAGAAGACACAGCGGAGCAGTAGTGAGAAACAAACAGACTTTAATACAAAAAAACGTGAGACAGGGTATCGGTAACACCGATGAAAAAAAACTGTCTAACTTACAATCATAAGTTTCATACATATATACCAGTTGAGTAATGACGTAGTTACAATGTATACGTGAGAATCAATTTGGTTGTATTGTACATGTAACCAGATTCTCCCTTTCTGAAAAGCATATTGAATGCGCTTAACCTATGACCTTTTAAAAGCTAAGTCATCATTAGGTAAGACTACCTATTGTGTAACAATCCCTTATACTGCATGACTTTTCCAAATAACTACAAAGGTAATACCTATTTAAATATTCATGACAGAATTCTTTAAAATCATTCTTCAGCATATTTTAACAAAAAGATCAATTAGGTCAATAATTGTGTTAATTTAGGACAGTCATACATTATAATGAATGTTCATATTATAAAATATATATATATTATGATATACTTCAATATATATTATGATATACTTCAATATATATTACAATATATGTTTGAAAACTAATGAGAAACGATAGGTGCCTACGCTTCTACTGCTTCTTTTGTTTATCACTGCAACCAGATCATACTATTTATTGCCAAAGGAACGCAATATTGTAAGAATGCTCTCTAGTGGAGAAAAAATGAAACACATCAATCTGTATATTAATTCATTTTTGATGTCGTATACATTTAAGAAAGTGCAAACAGTGGTTTCTTTTTTTGGTGGTATAATCAATTGCTACAAATGTTGACATGTAAGCACTATTATATACAATCTGGTAGCCGTATTTGTTATAGGCTCAGTCACTGCAAATAACGGTCAGACCTGTTCAGAATATTAAAAAGGAGGAGCTTTGCTTAATATATGATAATCCTAACGTTGATAATTATTTCGTGAAACACGTCTCTGATTGGTTGTAATACAGAAATCATTGAAACGTGATTGGTCATTGACTCCCATTTGGGGCATGAGTTAAATAGTCATAAGTAATGCCACGAGTGATTTCCAAATTATCGATAAATTCACGACTCACGAAGTGAGGAGTGAATTTATCTAGAGATTTGGAAATCAAGAGTGGCATTTGTTAGGACTATTAACGAATAAAATAAGCTGTTTACTCACAAATCATTATTTAACTACAGTTATTTAAAAATTTTTATATTTAAAGTAAACGGTGATTTTGAAAACTAATGAGAAACGATAGGTAGCCTACGCTCTACTGCTTCTTTTGTTTATCACTGCAACCAGATCATACTATTTATTGCCAAAGGAACGCAATATTGTAAGAATGCTCTCTAGTGGAGAAAAATGAAACACATCAATCTGTATATTAATTCATTTTTGATGTCGTATACATTTAAGAAAGTGCAAACAGTGGTTTCTTTTTTGGTGGTATAATCAATTGCTACAAATGTTGACATGTAAGCACTATTATATACAATCTGGTAGCCGTATTTGTTATAGGCTCAGTCACTGCAAAATAACGGTCAGACCTGTTCAGAATATTAAAAGGAGGAGCTTTGCTTAATATATGATAATCCTAACGTTGATAATTATTTCGTGAAACACGTCTCTGATTGGTTGTAATACAGAAATCATTGAAACGTGATTGGTCATTGACTCCCATTTGGGGCATGAGTTAAATAGTCATAAAAAATAGTTTCTATAATCTTTGTTTTCGCCGGCAAATTGCATCCGGAGTTCAAGTGATTCAAACACACGACGCGACATGTCAGCGTAAAATTTTTCGCGCCACCGCTTCGCGTTGTAGAGAAACCACATCCATTTAAATACACGGGGAGCAATTTTTGCGCTGGCGTGTTGCGTCGTAGATAAACCACAGCTTTTTACATCCTGTCGTTGTTAAAGATGACTCTTTTAAAATTGAATACACTTTAAGAAAATAAAACAATATTTTCCACTGCTGGGATGGAGGATAGGATAAGATCACAGATATGGTGCACAAAATTAAGTGTGGATTATTCTGATTTCGTCTGACCATTTTCAGGTTTTTTTTTTTTTTAAGTTTTGACATAGTAGATCTATATTGCTGTGATTGAATGCCAGTGAACGCAGTTGAAAATGGCTTCGACTGTCTCATCGTTAGCTGCAAAAAAAAAAAAGTTTGAAAAACTAAAACAACACGCTTTATTAGAAAACCGAACTAAAAAATGAAAAATAATTTTAATTTCCAACACGCTTGGGGAAAAAATAAAGTGGTCAACAAAAAAATCATCTCCAACACATCTAGAATAAAACTTGAGTTATCTACAAAAAAAAATAATTTTACCATCAAAAGCGTGGGGTGCTCTATATCAATTAATATATTTGATAATAAATAGATATTGGTAAAAGTAAAGTCTCTAAAAAGAAAACGTAAAAACTATAAAAAGCATCCCACGCTTTTGATGGTAACATTTTTTTTTTGTAGATAACTCAAGTTTTATTCTAGATGTGTTGGAGATGATTTTTTTGTTGACCACTTTAATTTTATCCCAAGCGTGTTGGAAATTAAAATTATTTTTCATTTTTTAGTTCGGTTTTCTAATAAAGCGTGTTGTTTTAGTTTTTTTAACTATTATTTATTTTTTATTTTTTAGTTTTAATATTTTACAGAATAAGATACAAATGTAAATAAATATCTTTAAATTCGATACTATTGTAGTATGAGCTAAAAGTAATACTCTACTAAAAAAAACTCCGGGCCGGATTTGAACCAGCGACCTATGGATTACTGAAATTATATACCACTACAGTCCACCGCTGGGTGAAAATCGTGTTGAAAGATTCCGTTACATAATTATACAGACACTTTTCTTTTGATTTTCTGACGAATCTGGCCAGGATTTTAGAAAACAAGTATGACATTATTGTATTGTCATTGGTCCTTTACAAGTATACAAAGTTTGAAGTCGATCCAATGATTTTATGTGGGTGAAAATCACGTTAAAAGATTCCGTTCCGTTACATAGATAGATACAGGTCAAGCTAATATAAAGCGTGTAAAAATCAGTCGTGGGTAACTAACAATAACGGCTTTTACCATAGACGGTAAAATAGTGTTGTAGGCCTATACGTATATACACCTTGTAGTACACTATAAGCAACAAATAATTATTGAAGTGCAAGAAAACAATTTAAACATCTAAAATATTAGTAAATTTATGTGAAAATAACTGTAAAATTATATATTCCGCCCTTTTCTAATATGTCTATGTCGTTTTTTAGTAATATTATGGCCTATATATCTTAATTTAGGATGAGGACGTATGTCTAAAATACATTCATTATACCCTTTTAACGAAGATGCTTCTGGATTGTTTATTAGTTTATCATTTGCAACTAACCTCAACATTCTTATAAAATTAGTGAATTTTAAGAGAAAAATATCTCATCTTAACAAAGCAAGGAGAAAGAAATAACACAGTATGTTATTAATACATAAATTGTTATTCTTTAAAATGTAATATTACATATTTTGACTATTTTAGTACATATTTGGAGATTAATATTAATAAAAATCCGGACTCTACTTATAAGGCATAGGGTAAGCCTTTAATGGGGTCCGCCATAGAAATTGACACTAAAAAGGGCTTCGAAACTAAAAAAAAGTTGGGAATCCCTTATTTAAAGTAGCAACTGTCATTGACAGGGAACTGGTATTATTTTTAATATACCGTGTACTGGCATAAAATGGTAAGCATTGAAAAACTATGGGATAAATTTGGCGAAGAGCCTGTGGAGATGGAAATCAAGAGAATGTGGTACTGGATCGGCCATACACTTAGGAAAAGACCCGTTTTAGCTGAAGAACACACACATGGCTAGAATCCTCAAGGTGCTAGAAATATAGGACCACCGCGAAAGTATTTGAAGACGAACTGTTCTTGGTGATGTGAAGAAAAAAATATGAAGCTCCTGGAATGAGGCAAATGTTTCGCCAGAAATCGTGTTTAGTGGAAGGATCTTACAGATATCCTATGCTCCGAAATGGAACTACAGAATTGCTACTATTATTACAATTATTATAATATTAAAATAAGATAGAAAATCGGATACAATTTTATAAGTGATGATAATGCCAATACCGGTAAGAACTGGGCGACTAACAAATCAGACAGAAGAAAATTAGAACACATAAGACATTTTTAAGAGGTATAGCCGGTTATAAAACTTGCAGACCAGGTGAAAAATATCACAACCAGAAAGAAATTAAATATTTTCAAAAATATAGACCTATAAAAAAATGAACACCATAAAAGAGAATGCATGGATCATTTGACGATGGTAAATAATGGACTCCCTAAGTTATTATTACAGTATAAGCCAGAAGAAAATAGATGTACAAGAAGGTGGGAAGATTGTTTTAAAAACTTCCTGATATGGGAACCTAGTCGGAACAGGCCTAGATAAAGATGATTTTAATATTAACTTAATAAGATGTAAAATTAATATTTGGACAATCTTATCTACTATATAAAAATGAATGTTTGTTTGTTCGTACTTTATGCGCGGCCATACCGTTGATACGATTGTGATGGTTTTTTTGCAAAATGTTCAGGAGATTCCCGGGATGAACATAGGCTATAAGAGAGTTGAGACACTCAACTCCTGCACACTTAAAAAACACCCTTTGTAGTGAAAAACGTGAAAAAGTCCTTTTTTTTGCCCTTAAATGGCTTACGCTGCCTAAACCATAACAAATACACAAAATTAATGTATACAGAGTAATATAATGTACGGTTAAAAACTATAATATAGTTACCTTGTAGGTCCGTCTCCTCAACTTAAGTTCTTTTAAAACTCTGTAGGCTTTTCGGGACTAGTCCCATCATCAGCAGAATGCATTAGGTCCGTTCTTGTTGACCCTTGTCGGTGCTTCAACAAGGGTCAACAAGAACGGACCTAATGCATTCTGCTGATGATGGGACTAGTCCCGAAGGCCTACAGAGTTTTAAAAGAACTTAAGTTGAGGAGACGGACCTACAAGGTAACTATATTATAGTTTTTAAAACAGTATATTATATTACTGTGAACTAATACCTCAACGGAAAATCACCATGAATTTTACTAGTATCGAATGTATACAGAATTGAATATCTCAAAAACTCTACAAAAAAGTCTGCGACAGCATATGTTTATCTTTTACAGATAACACACAATAGCCATTTTTGTCTTTCACTGATGCCAGGGAGATCGAGGTAAGCAGATTCTTGGACAAGCCTATGCTGCCATACCATTCATCCGATTGTCATGAGGCTTTTTGCAAAATGTTCAGGATTTTCCCGGGAATGTTATAGGTTATAAGAGAGTTTTAATGCTCAAGCCCTTCACCCATAAAAATCACCTTCTGTAGTGGAAAAACGTGAAAAAAATGTTGCTTTTTGTAAGCTTAAATAGCTTACGCGCCTAACCTAAACCATAACAAATAGGCTACATAAAGTCGTTGTACACAGAATTGAATATCTCAAAAAACTCTACAGAAAAGTCCGCGGCAGCAATATGTTTATCTTTTAAGGATACAATAAACATTTTTGTCTTTCATTTATGCCAAGAAGATCGGGATAAGTAGCAGCGCACGGCGGTTATTCTTTTATGGATAACTCAAATGGACCAAAGAGAATCAGGAGCAGACACACACAATTACAAGACTAGCCATTCACGGCTTCCACCACAAATTATGCAAGAACAAGACATTCCACACCCCGAATGACCAATGTGTATGTGAATTGTGCGGACAGAGATGCAACCAATATCATATCACCGAGTGCCGTGAAAGAACAAAATCGATCTCCGAATATAGCAAAGAATAATACCCATTCGGGTGAACCTTCCATAGTTATAACTCAAAATAAAGAATGTTGTCTTTCAGCTCATTTATGCCAAGTACATCGGGATGTGTAGATTCCCGGGCAACACCGGGTAATCAGCCGGGGCATCTAAAAATAACAACGACATAAATGTATATTTATTTTTCCTTTTACTTATTCAACTAAATGCTAAAACATATAATTTATTTAGGTGCAGCAGCGCACGCCGGGTATTAGCTAGTTTGCTATAAATTGGTAATTATTATTCAAGCAAATGAAAACGTGTTTAATTTTTTTATGTTCTTGGGAAAAGACAAAGAGAGAATGATGAGATTGGAGAGGTGCAGAAAGGAGGGAGGGAGATGAAGATAAACACCTGTTTCTAAACATTCAATCTGTGTAATACAGTACTAATTATGCTGAGCCACTTCTAGCCACGGAATATTACTCTGTGCTTACAGCTATAAGAAATAAAAACATCCTCACTCCGTTCATAATTTACAAATCCCATAATTTATTTCTTTTTTACCTTAATTTAACTTCTTCCTTTGTACTGTTCGAGACTAATCACTGTGTTAGGAAGGAATTTGCTATCTTAGCAGTTAGTATTGCGAGATTACTATTGTATTATGCAAGCGAAGTACATTTATGAAGCATTGACAACATTATTTTGTGTAACTTTATAGGGTAATTAATATTGGTGTGGGTGGGATAGTTCTTATCATCATCATCATCATCATCATCGTTGTTATTAGAACTGGTACTGGAGCTGTCTTCACTTTTATCACTGTCATCACTTCCGAGTTCGAAATTCCTCTAATACTGTCTGACGCTCAGTCACAATTCCAAAGAAACAAAGAGAGAACAAGTAATTTTCCCAATATTTAGTTTATTCTTTTTTCTTTCATAACCCTCTCTAGTTCTCTTCCGTAAATGGTTCTATGGCTTCAGAAGTCAATTTTCTTTCAGTTTCTGTACTTTCAGTCACTAAAAATTGTTATTTTATCGATGTATGTCCTAAGCTTCTAACCAAACTAGTGCGTGTATGTATGTACATATATATACTAGTGTACTACATATACATACTAGTGTCCAAAATTAAAGCAACAAACTGATATTTCTCCTTCCTACGTCTAATTCACTATATATTCAAATAAAATGTAAACATATGTCAGTACAGGCCTATTCTGAACTGCAGATGGCATTCCGGCCATCTTACAACCATGCAAACGATGACATCAGTGCACCTATCAAACAGTGCACTGCAGTATAGTGTTTATTGCTTATCCAACATCAATGTTTGCTGTGAAAACATTTACTGAAGGTACAGTATGACACTGAGAAGCCGCCTAGAATATTCTCTTCGTTGGAGAGCCATAGGAAGAATGGAAGCAGGACAGAGTCAAGCTGATGTTGCCAGATGGCTTAATGTGAATCGTTCTGTTGTTTCTCGGATGTGGCAACAGTTTTTAGAGTCCGAAAATGTATCCCGAAGACCAGGGCAAGGACGACCAAGAGTGACATCGGAAAGAGAGAACCGTTATTTGGCTCTAAGGGCAAGACGGTACCCGCCGTAGTACTGCACGACAACTGGCATCTGTCCTCGCAGCATCAACTGGAACAGTTGTATCAAGGCAAACCGTGTACAGATGGCTTCGGCAGAGAGGCCTTTATTGACGGAGACCTGCTGTATGTGTACCCCTGACGCGTATTCAGAGAAGAGACCGTCTAGAGTCGAGCCATCAACATGCCAACTGGACGATCGAACAGTGGGTCAATGTTCTCTTCGCAGACGAGTCCAGATTTAGTCTTGAAAATGATTCTCGACGAATTCGCATCTGGAGAGAACCTGCAACACGATTTCGAGACTCAAATATTGTGGAAAGAGGCCAATTTGGAGGTGGCTCAATAATGGTGTGGGCAGGAATTCCGTTGACTACTCGAACACCTCTTCATGAAATTGTACGGGTACATCGACAGGGTTTAACTGCTGTTAGGTATCGTGACGAGATCTTGACCCTCATGTGCGGTTGTTTCGCGGTGCTGTGGGCCCAGACTTCTTACTGATGGATGATAATGCTCGTCCTCATAGAGCACAGGTGGTTGATGAGTTCCTGGAAACTGAAGATATTGCACGCATGGATTGGCCTGCTCGTTCTCCCGATTTGAATCCTATAGAGCATGTCTGGGATGTACTAGGGAGTCGAGTTGCTTCACATGAACATCCACCAACCACTCACCAGGCCTTGCGAGTTACTCTGCAGGAAGAATGGGCGTTATTGCCTCAAAATGAGATTGATGACATTATTCGCAGCATGACACGTCGTTGTGAAGCCTGTATTGCTGCCAGAGGTGATCACACCCAATACTGAACAAACTAACCTGTTTTCAGGATGTGTTTGATATTCACTAATTTTGAAAAAAAGGGTCATTTTGTTTTACTGGTATGCACAAATATTGCAGTTCTTTACTTTCTTTATTCTTCTGGTTGTTTATACTTTTCGTATCACTCGTTTATACTATTTTTTGGCAAATAAAATTAATGTCCCTTTTCTCAAGAAATTAATCATCTCCTGTCATATAGAATTTCTGCTTGGAACTTTTTTCTGCTAGAGCTGAATGATTGTCTAAAATTATGACATGATGGTGGGATATTTGACAAAAAAACATTTCCCTCGTCCATTTTTCAAAAATATATTGGTTCATCTGTCCCAGACAGTCACAGTGCTGCTTACATACTGCCTTGGCGGTTACCAGCACTATAGTTTTCAGTTGCACCGAAAACATTAAGACCTTTAGCGGGTTATACGCTTTATGGGCACATGCGATATGAAGATATCCGCAAAGCTCTCAACACGCCAGGAACACCTCCTTAGAGTGCCAAACAATAGATTACCTCTGAAGCTTATTCAACTACAGACCAACAGGGCGAAGAGACGCAGGACGACCTAAGAAGCGATGAAGGGACCAATTTCTATCCTGAAGCGGAACAGGCCAATGGCCTAATCCCTGATTGTCATTGATGATGATGATGATGATCATGATGACCGAAAACGTCATAGTACTGTCGAGATTTAACAGTAATACAGTGAAATCTGTCTTAGCTGGAACCTTTATAAGAAGGAAACCTGTAGAAACGGAAAAAAATCTCCAGAACTGTACGAGTTTATATGTAAAATTGTTGTATAAGCCGGAAACCTTAATAACGCGGAAACGGAATGGTTTTTAAAGTACCAATAGTTAATTTTTACCCCAGTAAGACGGAACATTATTCTTAAGCATATTCTAATTACAGTATTAATGACCACACGTCAAAATTCTGCATATGACGCTACTGTATTATTCGTTTTACCTTCTTGTGTTGCCATTGTATTGCGGGGATACTTTTGCTTATGTGTGACAGCGGGGAATCCCTCGCTTTTCCTTGCCTGCTTATGTAACCTGCGAGGGAGTTTGGAAACTCTTCTGTCCTCCTGTAGTCGAGTTCCCTCTCGTTTTTGTGTAATAAAGTTGTTTTGTATTGCCGTGCAAACTGAGCTGTGTTACATACACTATTTTGTCTGTATTTCATTTCAATACGTTATGTCTTTAAAGCGTGCATGTAAAACACTTACAATGCGTGAAAAAATTCAAGCTTGTAATTTAGGAACCCTTTATAAGAAGAAAAACTGCCAAGACGGAAATATATCTAAGGAGCCGTCATATTCCTTCATAGACATGTTTTACTGTACTACTATCCAGCCAAATATCGTCTAGAGAGAATATTTCATCACCGGATTCTCGTAAAGCCGTGAGTCTGACAAGGAATTCCTGACACTATTGTACAATGATTTGTTTTTTAAATTAAAATCCATCTTTTGATTCTGCATTTTCTCCATTTTAATCCAATACTTTTGAAAGCCCTTATTAAAGATTTTGCGCTCTAAGAAAAGTGTAGTTTTTGTTTTACTTTCTTGAGTAGAGATGTCGGAACTACTTTTTGTATTATAAAATATCTTGGTCCACCGCTGTGGTCCCGAGGTAGCGTGCTTGTCACGCATCAGGCCCGGGTTCGATTCTCGGTTATGACAAGCTTCCTGGGTGAGGTTTTCCCGGGGTTTTTCCTCACCTGTAAGACACATGTCAGGTAGCTTTGAGGTCCAAAAGGTCCCCGAGCCATCATCATCATCTTTATCATCCACAGTGTGGAAAGCAATCGGTAGCTACCACATCTATAATTCCCTAGTAAAACTGCAAAGCATAGTATGAAAATGATATGATTGCAATGAAGGACCTGCCCTAGGCAGAACCCATAGAATAGAATAGAAAAATTCTTGAACTGTATTTCTAATATCACATTATAAAAAATTCTTGAACTGTATTTCTAATATCACATTATAAAAAAAATAAAGTTTTTTTCTCTTCGTCGTTTAATGGAATATTTCTTTTCCCATAGGTACATGTTTTTACCGTGCTCAGCTTGTCTTTAACTGCTGTGTCTTTTTTCCTAATTTATATAATAGATATTCCAAGATATTCTACAATAATCCGCTTTAGCGGAAACCTGAGAAAATTTTGTTTCGACTTCTCTTAATATGTTCAGAAATATTACTTATCAACTGAAGGACCTCACTTATTTTTCCAAGAACCTGAATCTGACATAAACTGAACACCACTATCACACAAAATATTCAGTATTTAATAAAATCCACAGCTTGAACTGATTAATATGCAGGGATAGCGCATTGTGTAAGGAATATTGTGATGAAAGAAGTGTTGGTATACGATATGTCATATTAGTATATTGTTCACCAAAGTTAAATCTGCACGCGGAAAATATGCTAGGAATGTGTTTTCGATTCTCATCCTCCTCTTACTATGTTGCCACATCCTGTCCCACGTATTGTGTTATTTGACTGGAGGAGAGCGCTGGAAAATACTGTGTTTTTAAATGATCCGTCGCCTTTATAGAGTAGTCGTTGACAAAATGAATAATCCGGCAACCATCTTACTACTATACTTCTTTCGGCCTTAGTTTATTACACATCCAAGTTAACTGTTCACGGGCGGAGGGGAAGAGTTTTAGCGCTAGTGTCGCCGATCTACTGAATTTGTGGAAGGGATGTAGGAGAAAACTGTACATCCGACCGCTTATTGAAATGTTTCAACTTCAAATGTGGGGGGAGAATCTCTAAGCACGTGTGAAAGTTCTTAACATGGTTGTCAAATTAGTCATTTAAGCACGGAACGCTCAAGCGGTCGGATCATTTAAAAATCACAGTATTTGTCGTCTCTCTGTTACCAGCCTCACAATAAATCGCAAGTGGCAACATGTAATGAGAAGGGCAAGGAAGGGATAGCTCATTCCTAGACGTAACCCCAAAAGTAACAGGGTTGTCAAGTTAGTCATTCTGCCACTGACTGCGCAGAACGATGGATCATTAAAATACATAGTATTTGTCAGCTCTCTACCTGCCAATCAAACAACATAATACAAAGGACAGGAAGTGGCAACATAGTAAGGAATAGAAAGAGAAAGACAGTTTGTTAGTTAACATATTTTCCGCCTGCACAAAACACTTGGATGGGTAATAATAGGTTGTAATGTAAACAGAAGCACGTGGTTAAGTGTGATTTCATTGGCTACATGAACTTAATGACATCGTTGTACAGCTGCTTAGATGAAAACATAGTTCCCTGATAAATCTACATTTTATACAATATAACTACTATGTATGAACAAAATTATCGCAAAAATAAAAAGTAATAAAACACAATATAACATATGAAAAAAATGGCAATGGTAAACAGTAAGTGTAAATTTAAATATAATACCATTTTGCGCAGACGAAGAGGGATATTCAGTTTGTAAGCAGCGATCATCGAGCAGCACTGGGTTTCCAGCGAGTACGCGTGATCGCTCGATAGATGGCAGGCTGGAGCCCAGGAGTGCAGGAAGCTGCCCACCAGGTGGCAGCAGAAGGCGGGAGAGAGAAGGTTGGCAACACGGCCGGAAGGCAGGGGGAAGCGGAAGAAGCCATCGAGGGGCATTCTTGGTGTGCGTGCTGTAGAAGATAGACGTGACTGTGTGTGTTGCGATTACCACGTGTTTCTATTAGTGCCCATACTTCTTTACTTCTTTGTTTTACATATCAGAAGTGGATAAACCCTAGTTTTGTGGTTTTAGTGGTAGTTTTTGTGATCGCAGATTTACCATTTATAGTTATTGGAAAATTAAAAATGGCCAGCATGTACAGGGAAGATTCCATGCTGGACTATGATATGGAGGTGGAGGATGATCGTTCACGTGACGATCTGACTCCACTTTCGGGTCCAGCGTGGATGGCGATCTAGGACATGATCTGGCCGTCGACACTAGGGAAGATAATGAGATGCCGGCGGGCACCCATGCGGCAGGCGGCCACGTGGGCGACGATCGATCCCTAGCGGTCGATAATGGTGGGCCATCGGGAAACCCCGGGCAGGTGAGTGAGGCGGCTCGAGGGGACCCAATGCAACTGGCGTTGGCCAACTGCTTAGCCAGGGAGACTTGGCTAAGGCGATCACTTCGTCTGTGGAGGAGCCTGGCGGCTCTCATCTTCCGATGCGCTGTATAGAATTTTCGCCCCGGCGGTGGTCTCCCCTAAAACTTTAGGCGCCAGTGGGGCACATTTTGAGACGGTCCCAAGGGGCTCCCTCGTACACATCATGGTGGGTGTTGTGGTTGGGGAGTGCGCCTCTCGCGAGAGCGTGGCCAGCAGCGCGAGTTGCGGTCCCGAGCGGGTTGGGAGATTTTGGACCAGTTCGATCCCGACGATCGGGATTGTCGCATCGCTCGCTGGCTCCACAAGATCGACCAGCTGGGCCGTATCCATGGTTGGTCCGAGTACGAGAGTGTCGTGGTTACATGCATGCGAAACTACGCTGTGGCGGCGAAGACTTGGTTTTAACCGCCTCTACTACTCTGACCCTCGCTATCCATGGGATCGTGGAAGAAGGCCCTTCGTCGCGCCTTTTCCACTGCGGCAAGATTTTGCGGAGTCATTGGAGGAGCTGGTATCAAGGCGTGAGCTGCCAAGCGAGTCCATGACGAAATATTATCATGCCAAGCTGGCATTGTGTGAAAGGTGCGGGTTTACGGGAGAGAAGGCCATCTCCTGTATAATCAAGGGCCTCCCGCTCGACCTACAGGCGAATGCTCGGGCCTTCAAGTGTACGACTCCCGGTGACCTGTACTCGGGATTTCTGGGTGGGTTGGATCGCTATCAGGCGAGTGGCCAACCCCACCCACCAATCTCACGAGGGAGAGAACCGGAGAGGGTTCCTGGAGAGGGAAGAAAGCGCGCTCGTGTGGACAGCAGGCAACAGGCGCATGGCGCAGGGAAGCGTCGGGTCCGGTGCTTTAACTGCCAGGAGTGGGGGACCCATATGAGCCGGGACTGTCCAAAGGCGAGGCAAGATCGGTGCCAACGATGTGGCAAGAGCGGCCACTCGAGATCGATCTGCCCAACGCGAGCCGCAGGAGAATCTCAGGACCACACTGCTATGGTAAGGCTTGTAGATAGTAACAGTAGTAATGTCTATAAGAAGGCCGCATGGACCAAGGATGAGAAGCGCATCACAATCTATATAGATACAGGTAGTGAGTATAACATTGCCACAGTGCAGTGTGCCCAGCAGGCGGCTGAGGGAGGGATGCGTCCAACATCAGTGGTCTTGAGGGGTTTTGGTGGCGGTACAATTCTTGGTACAGGTGAGGTCACTTTGAATATTAGAGTGGATGCGATTCAGCTCCAAATTGACGCCATTGTGGTCACTAGTGGTCTGTCAGACGTGGACTTACTTCTGGGACAGCCAGCACTGCAGGGTGACGTGGTATTGGTTGTGTCTGGAGGAACAGCCACCTTGTCGCGGGCAGAACCTATGTGTTCTCACCAGTGAGTTAGATGTGGAAGCCATGGTGAATGGCTCCGACCGGTACCAGGTAAGAGCATGTTCAGATGTTTTGTTAGCTCCAGGTTCAACCACCATGGTTAATGTCAGGGTAGTAGGCGCAGACCCTGGCACAGAGGTTTTTGTGGGGAGCCGGAGTCATGAGGAAAGGGGTACCTGGATTGCAGTGCCGAACGTGGTAATACCATCACATGGAGAACAACAGGTGGAGGTATGTAATCTGGGTCCGAAGCCCCTGCTCTGGAAGGCAGATCGTGTGTTGGCGAGAGCTCATCAGTGTGATACTCGTCACACGTCACAGGTAAATCGGGTGTTGGCAGATAACCAGCGGGTGTTGAAATGGATTTCTCCAAAATTGATATAGGCGATATCAATGAGGGTGAGAGAATACAGCTGGTTAACCTGCTACAAAGGAAGGCGATCTGCTTCTCGACTGGCGACAATGATCTTGGGCTAACTCATCTAGGTGAGATGAAGATTCAGGTAACCTCGGACAAGCCAGTGTACCATCGTCCGTACCGGCTTTCTTTTGCAGAAAGGGAGAAGGTACGCGAAAAGGTGCAAGGGCTGTTAGCGAGTGGGGTTATTCGTGAATCCGAGTCTGAGTATGCGAGCCCCATACTCCTAATACCAAAGAAAAATGGAGACATTCGAATGTGCTGTGACTTCAGGGCACTTAACCGGGTAACGATTAAGGATAGGTATCCGATGCCTCTAGTGAGCGATCAGTTGGATAAGCTGGCAGGGAGGTGTTACTTCACAACCCTAGATCTGGCGCAGGGTTATCACCAAGTCCCAATGCACCCAGACTCAATCCAAAAGACAGCTTTTGTTACTCCTGATGGCCACTATGAATATCTGAGGGTCCCGTTTGGGTTGGCGAATGCCCCAGCAGTGTTTCAGCGAGTGATAAACAAAATGCTGAGTGGACTGGGTACGGATACTGTACTTGCCTACATGGACGATCTTTTGATTCCATCCACGGCGGTGGGAACCTGGTCTGGTCCTTCTGGAGAGAGTGCTGGAGATGGTGGCTGAGGCAGGACTGAAGCTGAACTTATCAAAGTGCTCCTTCCTGAAGGACCGATTGGAGTACCTGGGTCATGAGATCAGTGCAGTAAGGGGTGAGTCCAGGAAGGAGGAAGGCGCAGGCGGTGAGTGAGTTCCCAGTCCCCGAGAATGTAAATGGCGTAAGGCAGTTTCTGGGATTGGTGAGTTAGTTTCGTAAGTTTATTCGAAATTTTGCAGTCTTAGCCAGACCACTGACTGACCTCACTCGGAAGGATGTCCCATGGTGTTGGGGACCTAACACAGGTAGAAGCCTTTCAGACATTGAAATTGTCTTTGGTGGAGAGGCCAGTCTTGGCCCTGTATGATAGTGCAGCCGAAACTGAAGTGCACACGGATGCCTGTAAACTGGGGCTTGGTGGAATGTTACTGCAGAGGCAGAAGGATGACAGTCTTAAACCTGTGTTGTATTTCAGCCGAGCTACTAGTCCAGCAGAGCAGGTCTACCACAGTTATGAACTGGAGACACTGGCGTTGGTGGAAACGGTCAAACGTTTCCGGGTTTACCTGGTAGGTATTCACTTTAGGGCGGTCACTGATTGTTCTGCAGTACGTGCGACAATGCTGAAGAGGGACCTGGTGCCACGAGTGGCCCGGTGGTGGATGGCTTTGCAGGAATACGACATGGAGTTGGAGTATATGTCCTGGAGCCAAAATGCAGCATGTAGACGCATTGAGCAGGAACCCGGTGAATGTGAATCTGGTAAGCTTGTCTCATGATGATTGGTTTTTGACTGTGCAGTTGCAGGATGACAAGGCGCAGGCGATAGTCACAGCATTGGCTGAGAATACAGCAGACAAGGGCCTCAAGGCGGATTATGTGATGCAAGATGGCAGATTGTATCGAAAGACCCAGGTGGGGAAGAGGCTATACGTGCCAGCAATGACAAGGTTTAACCTATTGCGTAAGCATCACGATGAGGCTGGTCATCCAGGATATGAGAGGTGCCTGAAGTTCCTCAAGGAGACTTACTGGTTTCCGAGGATGGGACGTTTCGTGCGTAAGTACGTAGATGCATGTCTCAGGTGTGCGTTCAGCAAGGGTGACTATGGGCGGCGGGAAGGCGTCCTGCATCCCATTAGGAAACCCTCTGTGCCCTTGGACACGGTGCATGTGGATCACCTTGGCCCTTTTGCAAGGAGTGCAAAGGGTCACAGCTATGTGCTGATGGCGGTGGATTCCTTCACTAAGTTCACTTGGGCGAAGGCTACCCGGACTCTACGTTCGGCAGAAGCCATTGAGAAATTGAGAGAGATGTTTGGCGAGTTTGGATATCCAAGGAGACTGATCTCCGATCGGGGACTGGCGTTTTACCAGCAAGGCGTTTGCTGAGTTTCTGGCGGAACGAGGTGTGCGGCATGTCCTCAATGCTATAGCAACACCTCGGGCGAATGGTCAGGTGGAAAGGCAGAATCGAACAATCCTGAGTGCGATTGGTGCCAGCACAGACTGTGAGACCCGATGGGATGAGAAACTGAGTGAGATTGTGTGGGGAATGAACCGTTGTGTTAATGCGAGCACTGGGTTCTCCCCAGCACAGCTCATGTTTTACTCACCAAGAGGGTGCTGTGGCGGATTTGTCTGGTGGAGTGGCAGGCGGCAGAGGTGGCTGAAAGGGGTGAAACCCTTGGGGATATACAGCAAGCTGTCAAAAGGCGAAGGGACAAGGCGATGGAGAACCTGACCAAGGCGGAGTTGGCGATGAAAGCGCGCTACGACCGAAGGCGTAAGGTCGCAACCAAGTACAAGGTGGGAGACTTGGTGTTATGGGCGAGAGGCGAACACGTGTTCTGGCGAAAAAGGGGTGAACCGAAAATTACTGAACAAGTATGGTGGTCCCTATAGAGTTTCAAGGTGTTGGGGAACGACCGGTACCAGGTGAGTACTGTAAAAGGCATGCGCGGGTACCGGAACTTCACAGCAACTGTGGCTGTGGATTCTCTCAGGCGATATCATAGTACTGTTCCGGGCGATGAGCAAAAAGACTATGATAGCGACGGCAATGAGGCCGTTGAGGATCGACAGGATCTGATTGATCTGCTTGAGAGCTGAGCAATTAATGAGGGCATTAATGTTTGCAGGATGGTCGAGTGTAAGCAGCGATCATCGAGCAGCACTGGGTTTCCAGCGAGTACGCGTGATCGCTCGATAGATGGCAGGCTGGAGCCCAGGAGTGCAGGAAGCTGCCCACCAGGTGGCAGCAGAAGGCGGGAGAGAGAAGGTTGGCAACACGGCCGGAAGGCAGGGGGAAGCGGAAGAAGCCATCGAGGGGCATTCTTGGTGTGCGTGCTGTAGAAGATAGACGTGACTGTGTGTGTTGCGATTACCACGTGTTTCTATTAGTGCCCATACTTCTTTACTTCTTTGTTTTACAAGTTATTCCAACATTGCCGCTCGTGTTGAATACGTTTAAAACGAACAAAGATTGGAAGCAGCTGAGATGAGGTTTTTAAGAAATATATAAGCAGCATATACTCTGATGGATAAGAAAAGGAATGAAAATATAAGAAAGGAGCTAAATATTTTCAAACTTACAGACCGAATAATTAAACATAGGAACGACTGGAAAGAAACATATTGATAAAATGCCAGAAGAAGATTTTCAAAATTATGTTAAATTATAAACCGCACGGAAGGAGAAATGTTGGACGCCCATACAGAAGATGGTGTGAACAATTTTAACAATACTAGCTTTCATGAAACCGGAACGAGCCAACAGGCTTAATCCCTGGATGATGATGATGATCATGTGTATTAGTAGCACAACTATTTTGCCGTTTCTCTCTTTCGAAATTAATTGAAAAACGTTTAGGCCTAATCAAGTTTGTTATTTTAAATAATATTTTTATAATTTCTAAAATACGTGTAAATGCATGCGACTTTGGTAAATTATAGTTTTTTGGCAAAACTTTAGAACCTTATTTCCAGGAAATACCCCTTCTCTTTTCCACTCATAAATTCCAGTGAACAAAAGGCAACCCTACTTATCCTGCTTTTAAATACCTGTAAAGAAAGGCAACAATTGTCCTGCAATAATAATAATATAAAGGAGCACTCAGAAGAGCATTAGTTTTCGAAAGTTTTACGTTCTTTTCCACTAATCACTTGTATTCACTCTTTGCTGTATTCATTAATTGATTTTGTTCTGTTTTTTACACTCTGTGATATTATAAAGTTTACACTTATCACCGCACAGTGCACATCTGCAGTCTTCAGTTGGCTTGTGGAATTTTTTTATTTTCGCAGACCTTGTGATGAAAGCCATGTATTGCTAGTCTGGTTACAACGTGTCTCAGTGTCTGACATTCTCTTGTCCAGTTTCTGTCTGTCATGGCAACTGGAAGTGTAAAATTCCTCATTTATTTCCTTCCGTTTCTGTTCCCTCACTTTTACTGCTTTTTGATATGGTTCTGTAGATGGTAGGAGGTATGTTATCCTGATGTCTTCTATGAAATATGTTTCTCGCATAAGTTCATAAATTAATCTGGATGGTGCTGTTTTTTCCAGTTCCAGTGATTCTCTTCATGAAGCTTTGCTTTCACTTTTTCTATTTTGTTGAGGGTCACTGACTGTTAATTTCTGCCATATGATCTCGATTCCGTATGTAACTATGGGGGCTATCGTGTTGTGTGAAAAGTGTCATTGCAGTGTCTTTTTTAGTTTTTGTAAGTGTTTTGATGTTGTAGATTCGCTTTTATTCTGCTAATTGCTGCTGCTTTTCCTCTGTCTGGACTTGTATGCTGAAGGATGTCGCTTTGGTCTGCATGGTGATACCTAGATATTTGTACCTGTTGACTGTCTTTAGAGGGCTTCCTGCCAGTGTGATGGTATCTTTCTGCTGCTCTCCTTCCCTCTTTTCTGAACGTCATATGAAATGTCTTCTCCTCATTTACTGCAAGTTGATTTTTGGTGTGCCCATTCTTCTAATTTATTCACTGTTTCCTGCAATTCTACTTTATTTTTGGATCCAATCACCATGTCATCTGCCATACATTATTATAGTTGTTTGAATCACTATTTATTATATTTTGGCATTCTGCTGTGAGGATGGTTTGTCCTGCAATAAGATGCTGAAATTATTACAGCAAAAGGTTTGAAAGTATCGCTAATAGTCGACTTGAGGGTAGTGGGTGTGAGGCAAGGGTTTCTGAAGTTTTTGTGAAAAGTATAATGCCACCGGAATTTGACAGCAAGTGAGATGGCGCGTAAAATAGTACCAATTGCTCCACCAATCACAGACGCCTGCGGAAGGATAACTTTTGTAACTTTGTTTACAGTATACAACATAAACTAAGGCCGAATACGGTATAGGGAATAAGCTGTCCCTCCTTTGTCTTCCTCATTGTATGTTGCCAATTCCCATCCTCTGTGTTGTGTGGCACTGATGATCCGAAACTTTCAGCAGTTGTCCACTAAACGACTAATTTGACAATCATGTAATGATATTTCACATGTGTTTAGGGATTCTCCCTTCCATAGAGTAAAATTGTTTGGCGACACCAGCGCTAACTCTAACCCCCTCTAACCTGCAGACTTAACTTGGGCGAGTATTACCTACTCTCATTCTGCACTCTTAAAAACCATACACCCCGAAAACTCATGAAGCTTGGTTTCATTTAGTAGTGTGCCTTCAGAAAAATAAGCCGTAGTAATGAAAAGATTAAACCATAAATAAGCTTGTTCTGAACATAAATTTATGTAAATATTGTTACAGGGCATATAATATCCATAAAGCATTTAAATTAATTGTATACAATAATATAATAAAAGAAGAACATTTGTCTTTATCTAAGATATAATGAGGAATTATATCACTTGCATAAACCTCCTGAAATTGTTGAATATATTAAAATAACTAGGTTGAAATGGGCAGGGCATATCCAAGAATGGATAACAGTGATGGAAGAAAAAATGTTGGAAGATGGTGAAGGGTACTACACAACCAAGTTAACTTCGCACGCGGCGGAGGGGGAGAGTTTTTAGCGCTAGTGTCGCCGAACTATCGAATCCGTGGAAGGGATGTAGGAGAAGACTGTACATCCGATCACGTACTGAAATGGTTTCAATTTCAAGTGTGGGCGGAGAATCCCCTAAAACACGTGTGAAAGATCTTACATGGTTGTCATATTAGCCATTTAAGCACTGAACGCTCAAGCGGTCGGATCATTTAAAATCGCAGTAGTATTTGTCATCTTTCCGTTAACAGCTTCACAATAAATCACAAGTGGCAACATGTAATGAGAAGTGACAGCCCATTCATACACGTAACCCCAATAGTAACAGGGTTGTCAAATTAGTCATTTTGTCTCTACCTGCCAGACAAAGAACATATACACATGACAGGAAGCGGCAACATAGTATGGAAGAGAAAGAGAAAGGCAGCATGTTAGTTAACATATTTTCCGCAAGCGCAGACTACTTGGTGGAGTAATAGGTGGATGGATTGAGTCTTGGAAGATATCCAAAGACTTAAAATTCGAAATTGGTGGACAGACGCCAGAAATAGAGAGGTCCGGAGGAGAGTACTTAGGGAGGCTATGACTCGATACGGATTTTTACGCCAAACACGAAGATTTATCTTTATCTCATTACTTTCAATTACTTACATATAGTAATGGAACATTCTGTAAAATAAACTCTAAAAAATGTTCTTTACAGGGACACGATCTGGCGGGAGATTATTTTAAACGATGGATCACACATCTTTTGTTTTGACCACGAAAGGGAATGGAGGGCCTCCTTGGATAAGCGATCAGCTAAATCCCAGTCCACCTCAGGGACAACACGGACATTAAAAGACAATATACGCTATTCACTGATACAGTATATTCATACTAAAGATGACGGTTATTGAAGTTTATTATGACCAGTTAATGTTTGGGGATTATTTGGATATTAATGTTTCCTAACATCTGTTTTCGGGTGAAGAAATGGCCCCGAAAAAAACTTCGCCCAGGAAATTTGTACCGACTAGGGATCGAACCCGTACCCGCCTGTGTCTAAGAGAACTATTTACCAATAGACCACGACAGTGGTCTTCAATTAATTTTATTATATTTTATTTAAAAAATAACGAGATGGTGAAAAAGTAAACGTAAGAGCATTTTATCGCAACATTATTATTTTAAACATATAAACTATTAATAATTATTTTTAAATGATGCAATAAAAAATAATATTTTTAACACTGTGAAGTGATACCTAGGAACAATAATTACAAATAGAGCACAATAAACATATGCTCATTTCTGGAAGTATATGGTATTATTCATTACAGACACTCTTGTCTCAACTCCTTTCAAAAAAGTTAAACTGAAAACATATAAAACTGTTGTTTCTCCCAGTTACATGGATGCGAAACATGGACTCTTACTTAAGGGGCAAAAGAGATTACGAGTATTTGAGAATAAAGTTCTTAGGAAAAATTTTTGGACCAAAAAGAGAATGAACAGACAGGTGAATGGAGAAGACTACTAAACAGTAAACTACATGGTTTTTATAGGGAAGCCAGATATAAGAAAGTTAAGTCTTGTAGACTGCGATGGCACGAATGGAGAATGAAAGAGGGGCATGGAAGCTTCTAGTAGGAAAACCAGAGGTAAAACGCCAGTTGGTAGACCAAGAATGAGGTGAGAGAATAACATTAACCGTGATTTGAGGGAAGTGGATCATACATGGGATGATTGGAACACAATTATCTCAGAATAAGGATGTATGGAGAGCTTAAGTCCGCGCGGCCCATGTCCTACGGGTTTGATAGTGCAGTGAGTTAGTTAGAAGTCATTTGCATTCTCGACCGTAGAGAACAAATTTACTTTCCAAACTAGATTCATATTAGACATACATGGATTATGGTCAATTTGTTAAAACCTCTGATCGCTCATCTATTCTATAAAATAACTTCGCTATCACCGGTATAAAACCAGAAATATTTCTGGATGAGTATCTTTCAACATATAAAAGCTGTATTATTAGGGCAAGGCAATTGATGATTTGCATCTTTTTCATATGAAGGTTGAAACATTACTTGCATATATGAAAGTGTACGGCATTAAAAAACGGATTAAATAAAAGCAATTCGTTGGCTTTTTTTTTTTTTGCATTTTCTTAACTTTCTTAGGGATAGGTAATTTTTTGGCAATTTTTAGGTCATTTTGAGCATTTTTTACACTTTTCCGGAAGGCTGTGACATTATTTGTATTTGATTTAAGATTTTAATTATAATTCAGTATTTTTCCTTGTCAATACAATTTCTTGGAATTAAGTAGTTGTTTTGCTAACTACTACCCCCCTATTTTTCAAGGTATGTGCATAATGAACTTGCCCACTTCTATGAATTCTATTCAATTTCTTAGAGCTTATGCTAGCTTCTATCCTTATTCTGATTGTTAACTGCAATTCAAAATTGCTGTAAAAGTGCACTGTGTAATTGAAATGGATTTTCTGCAATAAAAGGCACTGTAATATGTATTTTTTTAAATGATTTATTTTAATATTTTGATGTTAAGTTAATTTTATGTAATTCAGTAATCAAATGAGTACTTAATCTAATAAATAGTATTTTTATTGGTAATTCTTAACTTTTTATTCGTCATTTTTTTATTTTATTGGTCTTTTTTTTGCATTTTTTAGGTCATAAATGCATTTTTTACCAATTTATAGGTCATTAAATGCCTTTCCCTACTTATTATATACCATATACCCTCTCACTCACACATTCACTGGCTCTATCGAACCCGAGGTTCATGGCCGCGCTGACATAAGCTCTCCATACATCCCTATCCTGAACTAATGTTTTCCAATCATCCCCCTATATAATTTACTTCCCTTAAATCATTGATGCTATTCTCCTACCGCATCCTTGGTCTACCAACTGGGCGTTTTCCCTCTGGTTTTCTAAAAGAAGCTAAGAAGCTTTCATGCGTCTCTTTCATCCCCCTGCGAGCCATATGTCCTGCCCATCGCAGTCAACGCAACTTAATTGTTCTTATTATATCTGTCTTCCTATACACATCATGTAGCTCACTATTATGTAGTTTTCTCCATGCGCCTATCTGTTCATAGCTTTTTGGCCCAAAAAAAAAATTCCTAGAACTTTATTCTCAAATACTGTATTCTCAACAGTAGTCTCTATGGTATCTTCTTTCTTCCCTTAACCTTCCGCCGGGCGCATCTGATCTGAGAGGCACAGGTTGTCAATTTTGTCCCACCCACTGTCATCACACAACGTTGACGACTGGGTAATCAGAGTAGCTGTTTCTTTTTACCTGCTGTAAACCCAACAACCACTCCAGTCTCCACATGGTCTTCACTCAGTTTGCCCTCGACCGTTACCACGGCGGGTTATATATATATTTTTTTTTCATAGAAGCTCATTGCGCCCGAAGTCGTTACATTATTGAATATGTGTATTTAAAAAAAAATTGCAAAAATAAAATTATTTATTTAACTTATTTAGACTAAACAATACTATATTTTTAATATCATCATCATCATAGTACATTCACGAATTTAGGCCATTTGTTGACCTGTTTCGGCCTCAAATGGCCTAAATTCGTGAATGTACTATGATGATGATGATATTAAAAATATAGCATTGTTTAGTCTAATAAGTTAAATAAATAATTTTATTTTGCTAAAAACATAGGCTTAATGTTGATAATGTAAACTATTTTCAAATATATACTGAACCTAACTTGTTCTTACTTTTATATCATGTTTTTGGAATTTTCTTAAAATTTGTTTAATCAATATTATGTCCAAAAAATGTTTTCTGGCAGCAAATTTTGAATATTTTATCCATTGGACATCTCTAACAATAACACTTCTTCAACTTCCCGTCGTTTAGATTGGCAAACAGTGTGTTAAATATTTGTTTTTAAACGTGTGCTGATCAGGCACATTGCGCCCGAATTCGAAGGTCAGAATATTGCGCCCGGCGGAAGGTTAAAGTAATGGTCCATGTTTCACATTCATATAATGTAATTGACAGAATAACTGTTTTATATATTTTTAAGTTTAACCGTATACCCTCTATAATTCTTAATTTTAAACTTTTCGAATATTTTAAGTTTTGACAAAAATCGCATTCCCTTACGAATTAAATAACGTACGTTGTGTGCACGTGGAAGCATTTATTTCACATTTGCTTCATTCCATTATATCACTAATATATGGGCGTATACCTTTCTTGCATTTTGCAAGCATGAAAAGAAGAAAATGTATTCTCAGCCTATTTACTAATTTAATAAAAAAATAATGTTACTATTCTACATATATGCATATTGTTTACGGATTCCAGTTTATGATCATGTTCAATGCTAAATATAAGAGACAAGTACTTACCTCTCGCCCCTTCTAGTGTCTGACCTTCAGTTTTCAGGACATTCTCCAGCGACAGTCAGGTTTGCCAACGCGAAGAAGATTAACTCGTCAGCATGTTGCTTGGAATAGAGTTCGCTTTTGTCAGAACCTAACGCTCCAGCTCCATTTGAAAATATGTCCATCCACATTATAAATAATACTGGCGTCTTGGCCCTTGACAAGTGTTCTATGACAGTTTTTTAATACTAAATAGCTAAATTTCCGTTTCATATAATACATTTCACATATGAAGAAATCAAATTATTTAATTAATTTTGTTAATTTATGTGTTTTCTGTGTCCCATGGCAAACTCCACGTTTAGAGTCAGAAATAAAAAATAATACTACAATATAATAATAATAATAATATTATATTATATAATACTATTATAATAATAATAATAATAATATTATATTATATAATACTATTATTATTATTATTATTATTATTATTATTATTATTTATATACAGATTTTCGATGTTTACACATCTTTCTGTGCCTAAAGTTTATTTTCTTCTCCACTCATCTCTATCCATCCACTCCATTTCCTCCAATCCTCTTGTTCTCATTCCAGTTCTTATTTCTTGCATCCACGAGTTTCGTCTTCATTTCCTTCTTTTTCCAGGTGGACATCATTTCCAATGTTTTTCTGCGTAACCTTTTCTTCTTGCATTCCTCGTACTTGCCCATACCAATTGAATTGCTTGTATCTTACATAATTTACTATACTTACTAACTTACTTACTCACTGGCACTATCGAACCCCTAGGTTCATGGCCGCGCGGACATACGCTCTCCATAAATCCTATCCTGAGCTAATGCTTTCCAATCATTTACTGTATAATCTACTTCCCTCAAATCATAGTTAATGTTATTCTCCCACCTCATTCTTGGTCTACCAACTGGGCGTTCTCCCTTTGGCATTCCTACAAGAAGCTTCCATGCAAGTCTTTCATTCCCCATACGTGCAACATGTCCTGCCCATCGCAGTCTACGAGACTTAACTGTTCTTATATCTGGCTTCCTATAAAGATCATGTAGTTCATTGTTATGTAAGTCTTCTCCATTCACCTGTCTCTTCATCTCTCTTTGGTCCAAAATTTTTCCTAAGAACTTTATTCTCAAATACTACATGTAATCTCCTTTCCTCCCTTAAAGTAAGAGTCCATGTTTCGCACCCATATAATATAACTGGTAGAATAATAGTTTTATATATTTTCAGTTTAACGTTTTTTGAAAGGAGTTGGGATATCAAGAGTGTCTGCAATGCATAATAGCACGCATTTCCAGAATTGAGCCTATGTTTAATTTCTTTGTGCATCTCATTCCTATTTGTGTTATTGTTACTAGGTATTTGAATTCAGCCACTTTCTCAAAATTTCCTCATTTCTCATTAGCTGTCCATTTCCATTATATAATATATTTGTACGTGTGACCATATATTTAGTTTTATTGATATTTACTTCCAGTCCTAATTCCTTAGTGTTACTCAATAGTGTGTGCGTCCTATAGTATCTCCTCGCTATCGGCCAGTAGTACTACATCATCAGCATAAACTAACAGCTTATTAATACCATTCAGTTGTAAGCCTTCCTCATCCTCTAAAGATTTGATGGCATGCTCTAGTACAAAATTAAATAGTAGAGGAGGTAGTTCATCTCCTTGCTTCAACCCATTCTGGATTTAAAAAATGTCCGAAAACTGTTTGCCTACACGCATCCTACTCTTTGTGCCATTTAGACACATTCGTATAAGTCTAACTAACTTTTTAGGAATTCCGAACTCCAGCAGGATACTACATAACTTCTCCCTCTTAATTGAATCATATGCTTTTTTGAAGTCTACATATAGTTGATGTACAGTACCATTATATTCCCATTTCTTTTCTAAAATCTGTCTTATACTAAAAATCTGTCTACTATTGAATATCAAATGTTCATTTTTTTCTCGTATGACAGTATTTCATATTTTTTTCTAATTTTGAACATCTTGATGCTCACCTCAAGAAATACATTTCCATCGACGTAAATTTTTGTCGAATTTGCAAATTTCAGCTCTATATGTGACAGTACTTCTCACTATTTAATTAATTAATTAATTAATAATAATAATAATAATAAAATAATAATAATAATAAAATTATACTTTTCCATCCTTCCACAGATGTGATTCGATTAATACCGAAGCAAATAAAATGTTGATCCCCAATGCTAAATTTCTTTACTGATGTATCAATATACTCGTATTGTTTGTGGTAGCAATAGGACACATTCTATTTTAATAGGGTCTAAATGGATATTCGTCGGCCGCGGTGAACTTGTGGCTATGCTCTTTTCCTTTGGTCCCGAGGGTCGCGGTTTGAAACCCGGCCGAGGTCGATGGATTTTTTAGGATGGAAAAATCCAAGGAGCAAGTCCTCAGGGAGAGACTTTAAGCCGTGGGTTCCTAAGTCTGAAGATTTTCAGGCTCAGAAAAGATCCTTAAGCTTGAACAAAGAGGCCTCTAAAAAAAATTTACGGATCTCAAATATCGTAATAATATCTTAGTTGCCTGCTAGATGTCTCATTGAATCGGTATGTTGACTGCATGCCACTCATGACATCTTTGAGCAAATAAGGTAACTAAAATAAACTTGGTCTGTTAACTCCTGACAAAGGAGAGGCTATGGTTCAACTATTGGCTACGCGCCATTAATCATCAAATAAATATTTAATTTTATATATGGTAAAGCAATGGGATTATTTTTCTATGAATTGTCAGGCCGTAAATGTTTGTGTACGTTCTATTGCCACTCACTGCACTTGGCGTGCTTCGGGTTCCGCACTTGGCAGATATTTGGCGTTAAATATAGTATATTTTCAATTTACGTACCACTTCGGCAGACCAACTTTACGTAGCTGATGTATTCTTTGTATTGTGTGCAGAGAGTAGTTTAGGATGAATGTTTCAAGTGTGTTATATGAGGTATGATGATGAAAAGAAGGGAGAGAAGGTGAAACCCGGTGCCGGCACGTAGCCAACTCCTCTCTAAAGTCCCCATCCAATGGATTGAATCGCTATCAGTAGTACAGTATGCCTTGTCAACATATGTTCTAATTATTTCCAATAAAAATGTAATTACACAAAAAAATTATTTCGAATAGTTTCTGATACAATTAATGGTAAAATGTCCTAGCTTGATAATATTTCAATTTATTATCGTGTAAAAATTTTTGGACCAAAGAAAGATGAACAGACAGGTGAATGGAGAAGACTAACATAACAGTGAACTTCATGATCTTTATAGGAAGCCAGATATAATAAGAACAGTTAAGTCTCATAGACTGCGATGGGCAGGACAAGTGGTACGAACGAGGAATGAAAGAGTGCATGGAAGATTTTTGTAGGAAAACCAGAGGGATAGCACTCAGTTGGTAGACCAAGAATGAGGTGGGAGAATAACATTAACCATGATTTGAGGGAAGTAGAATATACAGGGAATAATTGGAAAACTCAGGATAGGGATGTTTGGAGAGCTAATGTCCGCGTGGCCATGAACCTACGGGTTCGATAGTGTTAGTGAGTTAGATAGTTAGTATAACAGACATTATGTTCAAGTAAAAATGTTTGTGGTTTAGGGTTTAGCCAAAAAAACGAATCAGACCTATGGGATGCTAGCCAAACACGCTAATTGTAACAGCACAGGCAGCAAACACATTAACGGTTAAATGTTAAAGCCAGCTCAACTAATATAAATATCAGGATATTTATGTAATCTAGTAGGCCTATCCCAGGTTTCACGTGGTTGGGCACATTTATAATACGAAATTGTCATTGTTATCGATATTATAAATAATTTAATATCGATTTAATAATATTTATTCATTTATTGTTTTCTGTCCAATGGTAGGCCCTCACTACAAACTCAGTATTCTCCAGTCTTCTATTTTACGTGTATCTTCACTTTATGCTTTCTATTATGTTAATTCTTGTTCTTTCCCCGTCATTTATTTCTTTACATTTTTTCCGTTACATATTTTTTCAAGTGTAGGTCTATCCAATAGGCAGTTTCTTGTTGTCCAGCCAATTTATTTTCCTCTTTTTTTTATAATTTTCATCAAATCATTTTTTTTTATTGTTATCCATACATTTTGTTTTCGAGTTTCAACACGTGCGAGTTTGATGGATCTTTATGGATGTAAAAATCCTGTTCATAGCTTCCCCTTTGTGTGTGCGCGCGCGTGTGTGTGTGAGAGAGAGAGAGAGGGAGAAAGAGAGACAGACAGAGAGAGAGAGACAGAGAGAGATAGAGAGAGAGATAGATAGAGAGAGAGAGAGAGAGAGAGAGAGAGAGAGAGAGAGAGAGAGAGAGAACCGGGCGTGGGTTCCATGTCGCCACGTAAAAAACACCAGCCTAAAACAAGTGTGAACAAAATTCGTTGTATCTTTCATACACAGATTTGAATTGTTACCCTAATGACGATAAATAACAACTTCGTTTTTTATTTTGTATTGTCATTTCACATGTTCCATTTTTCTCCACAGCAATATTTCAAGTGTTTTGAGTCATGATGCAGGCAGGCTAAGTATACTTGCATCATACTTTCAGTATTATTTCATCGCATATTAGTGTCAAGTATCCACTCCAGGCATTACAGGAAACACAAAACAACAGATTTTTTTTTCATGGCTTGAAAAAAGTAATTTTTCGATAGAAGAATATAACATGTTGCAGGACCTTTCTGAGAAACTCTTAGGAACGGTAAGTCATACAACGAGGATCATTTTTTTTTGTTAATGAATATATGATCCAAATACGGTTTTAGTGAATCCAAGAATAAGCATGGATAATAAAGTGTGCATAAATAATCTTCTATTTGCTGACGATGTAATCATAATACAGAAAAATGAAGACGACTTACAGGAATCAATGCATGCATTAAATGAAGTATGTAAATTTATGATCTAAAGATTTCTGTAAGGAAAACGAAGACCATGGCTTTTAGAGGAAGAGATCCAGTGAGATCCAACATTTTTTTAGAAAATCAAAGTATAGAACAGGTGTCTAGTTTCAAATATTTGGGCTGTGATATTGGCTACAATGTGGAAAGAGATATTGACTCCAAAATAAATAAATTTCAGACGGTGTGTGAAACAATAACAGAGAACATTCAAAAATAAAATTAGAAAAGAAACCAAGATAAAAATGTATAATGTTATGGCGGTTCCCACAATATTGTATGGATGTGAAACTTTGTCTCCACTGAAAAAACAGAAGGATAGAGTACAGACGGCGGAGATGAGGTTCCTAAGACAAGTAAAAGGATGTACAAGACTTGATAGAATAAGAAATGAGGATATAAGAGAAGAATTGAAAGTACAGCCTTTATTGGATAAGGTCACAGACACAGAAATGGATTGATCATCTGGATGGAATGAGTAAGGTGAAATATCCATTGTTAGCAAGAAATTATCAAGCAAGAGGAAGACGAGATGTTGGAAGACCTAGACGTTGGGCTGGTGCATTATGATGTCGGAACGGGCAATTACCTAATCCCTGGAGTGATGATGATGATGATGACGATGAAAACACATAATGTATTAGTTATACACATCAGTCAATTAGTCAAGGTCCGTGCTAAGTCTCTATTACTCGTCCAAGTTAAGTCTGCACGGCTAGAAGGGAAGCGTGTTAGCGCTAGTGTCGCCAAACTATTTCTCTATGGATGGCACAATCCTGAACACATGTAAAATATCATTACATGGTTGTCAAATTAGTCATTTAGTTGACGACTGCTGAAGGTTTCGAATAATTTAAAATCGCAGTGCTTGTCATCTCTCTTTTACTAGCCTCCACAACACAGGGGACGAGAATTAGCAACATGTAACAAGGAAGGCAAAGGAGGGACAGCTCATTCAACAGCAGTAACGTGATTGCCAGATTATTCATTCGGTCAACGATTACTGCAGGTGAAGTATAATTTAAGCACAGTATTTGCCAGCGCTCCCTTCCCAGTCAAGTAACACAGCACAGGGGACATGAAGCGGCAAAATATTAAGAGAAACAATAATCGACAGCATGTTCCTAGCATAATTTCCGCGTGCAGATTTAACTTCGGCGAGTAATATATTCCGATACAGGGAATGTCCATACTTGACCTACATAAACAGCCCTGCAGTCGTAATGCTATAGTTGTTTGTTAACTTCAGTGCACGCAAGTTCTGTTCTGCGTTGCTAGAATTGTGTGAAATAAACTGCCCTTCTGCTTACTATGACCTGGAGGGTCTACACGTTGCAAAGGAACACTATAGTCCAGCCGCTGAGTCTCCGGCCCTGACGTTTTCACGACAGTGTTGCCGATATGGATATTCAGTGAGAGGGGCCGCTTTATGTACCACGCGGTTTCTGCTTATCCAGAACGTAAATATTATAAATATTAAAAAGAAATGCTCATTTTATCATGCGAAATTGGAAATGAAACAAAAATATGAGATTTCTCATTTATCTCTACGAAAAACACTATTATCGGTTAGCAGAAATACAACTGACAACATCGCAACTATTTTAAACCTTACTAGCGGCGTCAAGAGAAGTGATGGTTTGTGGCAGACGTCCACTCTCACTTCACTATTTCCTTATTGGCAGAAGAGGGCGAGCTTTCTCCCTTTACCCCTCGTACAACATAAACGTCAGGGCCGGTGACTCAACGGTTGGCCTGTAAAAGTATTCATGTGACAGTAGTAGGAAGAGACAAAATCAGCTGATGAGCGGTGCAGTAGACTGGGTAAAAATAGTTACACTCCGAGTCGACTTCACTTGGAAATTACTGAATGAAGATAATTTAACATAACACAGTTGTAACATGTACTGATCTAACATACATAGTCAAGAACACAACTGACATTATTACGAATATGCGCAGAATGGGAAAATGATCTGCTATGCAGGTTCATATCCAAGTAGTACACTATATAATACCCACCCTCGTATCCAGTACAGGAAAGCGTTCATCTCCTTGCTCTCACTACAGCTCCTAGACAGAGGAATCGGGTTATATGTTGCAACACTGGTTACCATAACTGGTAACATATAAACAGTGTCAAACTACAAATGGAGTTTGTTAAACATTACTACTATGTAAAGTAAAGTAAAGTAGTCCCACTACAAGCCTCAGGAGGCCCTTGGGGTAGTAGGAGGTTAAGGCTCCCACTTTTTCTGGACAATCGGCACTTGATGACAGCCGGGTTGTCAGCCCTGCGTGACGGCCGCCTTTACCCCCAGAACAAGCGTCTGGTACTCATTTCAGTTACAGGCTGAATCAACCCCAGGACCATACTGCCGCCAGAAGGTTTGGATCAGTTTAAAAATCCTGACCTCACCGGGACTTGAACCCTCGACCTTCCGGCTTGTAGCGCAGTGCTTTAACCACTACGCTACGATGTGCCCCCACATTACTACTATGGCAATATAAAATTCTATAATAACAATACAATAACAATGCGATAGGTCATATATTTTTTTATATTTCCTGTAACTCCTAAATGGAACATAGGGCAGCAGTAAAGTTCCTCCAGCGTACTCTACTTCCAGCCAGCTATTTCACTTGTTTCCAGCTTTTCCCTCTTTCCTTTGCTTCCTCCTCTACTGATCGCTTCCAAGTTTTCCTAGGTCGTCCCCTCTTTCTTACTGCTTGCGGATTCCAATCTAGTGCGGTCTTCTCGATGGCTCCATCTGGTTTTCACAATGTGTGGCCTATCCAATCCCACTTTCTTTGTTTATATTGGTGACATATTGGAGATTGGTTGGTTTTTAGCCATAGTTCTTCATTTGATATTATTTCCGGCCATCTTATACAGTATTTAAAATACGCCTCAGACATCTGTTTACAAAGGTCTGAAACTTTTTATGTGTTGCTTCCGTCAATATATAATAAATAGTAATTATTCTGAATACACAAATTGCAGGTCACAAAACTTTACTACATAGCCAGTGATTC
This sequence comes from Diploptera punctata, assembly GCA_030220185.1. Lineage (NCBI taxonomy): Eukaryota > Metazoa > Arthropoda > Insecta > Blattodea > Blaberidae > Diploptera > Diploptera punctata. The sequence goes on along the minus strand of JASPKZ010000365.1, from coordinate 47,130 downwards.
TAGATCAAATTTATTAATGATTTTGAATATTCAATTACTTCTCTTCATCGGCAGTCTTGTGTTTAGGATTTTTCCGATAAAGAAAATGAATGTGTCGAGTTATAAAACAAATTTTGGGGCCACCATGACATTAACATTAACTCAAATAAAAAAAACGGAAAAACATAGTTTCTTGTTGCGGCATGTGAACACTAGGCAACAAAATTTTACTTTTTTTTGTAACTGGCGTGGAAACAGCTAATCTCTATGTTTCTGTGTGTGCTGATTACGAAAATTAATGGAAATACAAGATTAGCTCTCGTTTTAAAGTTTTGCTAACTTTATGTTTGGCCTATATGAGCTTATGCATGTATTTACCTTGTTATCCCTTGGAGGAAGGTCATGAAGGCGCAACTGCTACGCCTGACATTTGTAATTTTCTGCTGGTGATTTTCAAATTAGTGTTTAGCAGTAATTGGCTAACATTGATGCACTCCACTTTCCCTGTTATCTCATTTTCATGTTCGAATTTGCTGGTGGAAGCATTCCCCATGCTCGTTGCTTACAGCGCCACAGTTGTCAGGAAAAAAAGTAGTATCTAAGAAATGTAACTGTAAGAACATGTTACACCCCAGTATATCGTAGCAGTGCAAAAGATTTTCACAAGATCCTTATAGTTTTCTGCTCTCTTATTTCCTAGAAAGTTTGTTGAACAAAGGCTTCCAAAGCTAACTTTTCATTACCTATGTAAAATTGCAGGCTTTCACGGCAGGTGTCTTGATACCTGTTGGTTTGTCTTTCGGATAAACGACCGTTTGGTCTGGTTTTCTTAAAACTCAACGTTTCTTCTACTACTGCGGTAGACATCCTCAGGAGATGTGCGTGCTCTATGAACTCCTAACTCTTCAACTGTCGGCTGCAGACTGGCTGTGTATTACCTGTCAGGATAGTGTTGATATGCTCATTTTTGTACATTTTCCGTGTCTGGGGACCCACGAAAATCCCCTCTTTTTTTTTTTCGTCTCACTAAGCCGTGGAAATTTCTGGCGTAAATAGATAAATGCTACCCCAGTTTTGTCCATGGCCTTAACGAAGTTTTTCATTAGGTCCAATTTTACATGAAGAACAGGGAGAATTACGTTCTTGGATTCGACAAGTGCTTTTTGCATAATATTGTGAGGTCTTGTTCAAGTGATTAATACTTAGGTCAATCTTTATTTGTATAATGAAGTGCTATGGCGCGGCTATCCCAGAGGCACTGGAAGCAACATAACTTGGTATAGCCCTGTAATAGCCCAAGTAGTATGCCTATGATTTTCAGATTCCCGGAAATCTGCAATTTAAACTTGTCATAGTTCAATCGCAATAACAATTGTTTCATGTTAACACATGTTTCTTCCATGTAAGGTGCAAACCCAACCGGAATCGATGGTAACACGTTGTCATTATGCAGTAGGACACACTTGAGACTTATTATGGAGGAGTCGATGAACAACCTCCACTCATCACTTTATAGTTAATGCCCATAGCTGCCATTAGTACAAAGGAGAGTAATGTAAGCATTGGCTTTAAAATTGTCTAGTAAAACTTTTTACATTAATTTTTTTTCAAGTGTGGATGCATTATAAAACACGTTACGTATACACTTCTCTGTATCGAGACATAGGGGGGTACTGATATCATCACTTTGGCCTTACTTTTGCACCTAGAAGATTGAAATTTTGTACACACATTGCGTGTACCTCTTAGTATGTTTCAGTTGATTTCAAGAAATGTGCGTTAACATAGGAGGGTGCAAGGGACCAGAACTTAGAAACAAGGGATTTTCAGAAAAAAATCCCAATTTCCCACAATTTTTCCCGCCTCGGGTACATGATAGGAGCATTTGAATGGTACCGTTTAAAAACTGTTCTTTTCTGAAGAGAATGAGGTTTGATGCATGATCCTAGGATAAATAGTGATGCTGTAGCTGCTTGTCTGAAATTAACCTAACAAAATCACAATTTATAAGGGTTAAATGCACCCCCTTAACTTGAAAATGAGAGATAATTCGAGATTTTCATTGTCTTTTCGTTATAAGTGTGGCCGATATACTTATGAAACAATTACTTCATTCCAGTTACATTTTCACTGTTGGCTGGTGTTACCCGAGACAAATATACATGTTGGTATACCCCCAAAAAAGTGAATAACGCCTTTAAATGAAGTGAGAAGTTGAGTTCAAACTAACCTAAAATCACCATATTTGTAATGTAAAATTTATAATTGTCATTGCTCAGACAGTGTAGCCAATTTATCACAAAAACCCGTTAACACACAAGTGAACGCTAAATTAATCTGGTATACTAATTCGCAAATTTTCTCACCCCAACTTGCCCATTTTCTCACCCAACTTGTCCACTAATATAAGTGGACTCTAGGCATAGAATTCCCTTATATGTGAGCAAACATGTTGGCAATTGGCTCTAGCGGGAACATGAGTCATCACATTGCTAACACGGCACTAAAAGTCACTTGTTCCCGGATCGAATATCCACTGGTGGCATAGAATAGCCCACAATTTAGCTAATTGTTTTCTGCGTACATATACCTTACCAAAACTCCAGTTTGTTATTGTGAGGGATTTGGCGAGCAGAGTCTGTTGTATGGCCAGCGGGTTTTCCTGACTTAATATGACTACATAACAAAAGTAAGATGTATGAAACTCGAGTTGCCACTAGACCGCCCGAATAAATAATTTATTTCACCACACCATATAAAACAAAATATCATCATGCCCGTTAGATTCGAATGGTCGTTGCTATGAAGGTATCAAACATGTAATGTGGTATAGAACACATATTGTCAAAACATGCCTTTCAATAAAATATATGTTGTGTAAATTATTTTTATTTAATGTCAGAACTTTACAGACGAGTATTTTAACCAATGCGCAGAAGTAATAAATGACGTTGTTTGGGAGTATATTTACGTTCCTAACAAAATTTAGTTTCTGTATGATCGAACGTTCCTACAAGTTTGTCCAGTAACATACTGTTACATATATTTAAGTACATTTGACTTTCAAATTCCTCCTGATCCATTTACAATTTGAATACGTGATAAATACTGTTGCCAACCTAAAACATAAAATCGCCAAGTGTGTTTCTTTTACATTGTAATGATTCTAATGAACATAATTTCTCTGGTTTAATACTGAAAATTCACGAGAAAAACATCAAAACCTTAAAATTTAAATATTAAGTGATGTAAAAGCTGCCATCTATCTTATTTAATCTTTTATTCTCATGTACTTTTTACTGAAAACTGATTATACTCATGTCAGTATTAATAACAGTTTAATACAACAGGTGAACAATTTTAATTATTTAGGATGCATCGTATCATACTGCCAGAAGGAAGATATTAGTATTAAATTAAATAGATTTTACAGAATGTGTGGCACTATAAGACGGACACTGAAAAATAAAACTTTGAGGAGCACACAACTAAAATTTTACAAAATTATGGCAGTGCCTATCTTAACATATGCAAGTGAAAATTGGACTCTTAACCGTTCAGACAGAAGGAAAATAGAAACTGCAGAAATTAAGTTCCTACGTTCAGTAGCAGGTGTGACAATTTTGGACAAGAAAAGAAGTGAGGTTATTAGGAAGGAATTAAATATTTTCAATTTAACAAATAGAATTGACAACATGAGTAACAACTGGTATGAACATGTCAAGAGAATGCCTATAGATAGAATCCCTCAGCTGTTACTAAAGTACAAACCAATAGGACATAGAAATGTTGGACGCCCATTTACTATGGGAGGATTCATTAAATTCCGCTTGATGTGAAAACAGGTCAAAAGGCCTAATTTCATGAAGCAGAAGAAGAAGAAGACAATGTTAATGTAATAGCTATAAAATGAGATTTTGAAAGACGGAAATACCATACCTTTGTTAAGTCAGATAGCTTATCTGTATTTGATGACAATTTATGAGTGATTTTTAAAAAATAATATTTAATACACTAATGATCTTCTTGGTGATAAATAGTAAAATTACAGTCAATATATCCAATTCACCAATTAATATTTAAAAGAGTCACATGTTTCAACAGAAGCTCTCATTTTCAAGACCTATCATTGATAGTCTTGAAAATGACAGGTTAGCTGTTGAAACATGTTCACTCTTTTAATTATTAATTGGTGAATTGGATATATTAACTGTACATTTTTAGAAATAATAGTTAAATTTATGGAAAAAATAACAACGGGAACGAGTTGTGAAATTTGCAAGTTTTCTTATCCCTTAATATAAGGTGAATTCGACGTAAAATTTGATGTAACACATGAAAATTAAAGTTGCACCCCTGCTCCCCAATGTGGAACGTGGGCTATTTCCAAGTGCCTACATCCCAAAATATTGTAGAATATGAACAAACTCTTACGTAACAAAGACTTTTTATTCATTTTAATTAAAATCCTTATCCCACGTAGAAACGTTAGTTGTTACGTCATTTATCTTTATTTTATATAATTAGCGGCTAAAGTTTACTAGAACATAAAACTAAAAACATGTATTCTGTAACTCTTCCTATGTATATTGAAAATACTGTGGTGACTGTTCAATCCTTAAATAATACATTTATGATTGAAGATTAATATATTTACAATGAAAATGTAATGTTTTGTTGTAAAATACATAAACGTTATGAAATATAAGCAGAATTAGAGATAAAGCAGCAGCTTTTGGGATATATATATATTATATATATATATATATATATATATATATATATATATATCATTGACGTACAGTTACGCCAGTTACCGATTGAAAACCTTACATTTTGAGTATAAATGTTAAAGATGGAAACTCCATACTTTCAGTTAAAGAGATTGAACCTATATATTAATTATGTATAACTGTAGGCTTTCACGGCCGGCGTCTTGATCCCTATTAGGTTCGTCTTCCGGGCATATAGGCCGTGGTCCAGTCGTTCGTCTACTGCTGCGGTAGACATCTTCAGGAGATACTGCGTGCTCCCTGTGAACTCCTCAACAGTCGGCTGCAGACTGGCTGGTCGTTGGAAACTCCCTCCCTATTTATAGGCACGCCCCTGGTGGAGAGGCGGTTTTCTGCGCGGTCCGTGTTGCGTGCTGTTTTGTCCAGGCTGTCGCTAGCAGAAGGCATAGGCTTCGTTGTCGTATTGTGCAGTGCCGGGATCCAGATTTTGTTTATCTTCATGGTTTCTTCTTTTTTGTTAAAGGAATTTTTGTGTTTATATTAATGTTTTGTAGAGAAAAAGTAGTGTTCCATCTGAAGGTTAAAAATGATATTTCATTTTGTTGGAATTGTTACGTCAGTTACGATGGAGTTCAGCATATGCTTAAATTTCGATAAATATTGTTGGATACTATATCAGAAAGATCTTTGCCTCAAATGAAGCTGGCCAGGATTCAATATCTGGTCGGAACTAATTTTCTGGGTAAGGTTTTTTTCGATTTTTCCCTTTGTATGAGAGATAAATTGTAGGGAACTTCTAGACTCTACTGTCTCCAAATATCATCTTGTCTTCAAAATCTACAATATCATATTAGGTTTGCTTAAAAATACATTACAAATACGGTACACATTAGAAACACACAAATTAATGATACTATCTAAGAATCCTAGGGCGTGGTCTGACCATGATGTTAAGGCGTTTCTAAATAAGATTAAATTGACTATTTAACCCATAGACCGATAATTCTGCCTCTTCCTGTTGATAATTTTGCCTCTTTCTGTTCGTAATGAGATATATCTCCGCAAAATAACTTCTTTGGCAAGGATATCGATTCAACAATGTACGATCGATATGATACAGGAAGGAATGCCAAAAGAAAACAACTTCAAAAATTACCAAAGAAAAAAAGGAATAGTTCTGTTGCTCTAAACATTTTATTAAATGTTGTATAATGAATCTGCATTATTGTTAATAGTTATTTCTCATACAATCATCTGTTATTGATTTTCCCAAGCCCAAAGAGATTTAACAGTAAATATATGCTATTTGTAACTATACAGCCGGCTTAGAAATCGCCCGGAAGTAAGAACGGAATACATAACCTAACATTTGGTAAATATTAAACATTATAATAATTTTTTGCTTCTGATGTATTATTCGCTAAATAGTCACTCCAAATAATTAATTGATGAATAGGTTTTTTTAAAAATTTTCCGGATTGAAATTTGGTTATACCCTCCATTAGCCCCTTCAAGAATCCAACGCGAGGTTGAGTTTTTCATTAGACAAAATCACAACCTCTTGTTAGATTACTGTTGATAAAATGTTATCTACACCAGTGGTGTTTAATTTGGGGCATGTGGTAACCCCAATACATCGTAGATGATACATAATATTTAAAACAAGCATATATGTTTCGAATGATTAGTATAATATTAAACATCAAAACTGTCAGAGATAAAGAGCCTACATATTATAAGTAAGGTGAGGATATTTTCAAAATTACCTATTAGTTTCTGTAACTGATAAACGTAGAGAATAATGTTAAAATCCATTTGGGTGAAATTATGGCTAATAAAAGGCATTTGTTAGTATTTATAAATCCCTATTTGGACTATTAGTTCCTATTTAGCAATAAATGCTTATTTAAGAGCTTAAAATGTATTTTTTTTATTTTAATTTCCATTTTATACCTATATCTTCTCACCAACTGACTGTTGCCAGTGTTCCTCGTTGATGAACGCGCCAATCGAAAAACTCTTAAGTGACCAATCAACCAGCTCTTCGCCCGGTATCCGGCATTCCTCAGTGGTCTTATATCTCGTGTCTGTTATTAAATGTGTCGGGGTGGTGAAAATAAAATTATGCGTAATTGTAAGTTATAATTGTATATTGTGTAATTCAACATAATTTTAAGTAATTTATATTCATTTGAGTTTTTTAATTTTCTAATATTAGAGGATATACTGTCAATTTAAGGATTAGAAATACGCGGGGAAAAGGTTTACCACTGATTTACACCATATGCGTTTCTAATAATATTTAAATATGTCATAATTATATTGAGAGATGCCTAAACGGAGGAGATGTACCAGTAAAATGGAAAATTGGGTTGATATCAGTCATTCATAAGACAGGAAGAAAGGATGAGTGCAATGATTATAGAGGAATCACCGTAATGAATGTTTTTAGCCGTATATATGGAAAAATGATCAAACACTATTTGGAAGAAAATTATAAACATAAGAAGATTGAAGTACAAGCAGGTTTGAGAGATCTACAATTGATCACATGTTTGTGGCAAAACAATTGATTGAAAAGACGAATAATAACAACCAACAAGCTCATTTCACATTTGTGGATTTAAAAAAGGCATATGACACTGTATCTTTACAAAAGTTGTGGAAAGCATTAGAAGACATGGCCATAAACGATACAATTATTAATGCAATCGAAAAAATAAAAGATAATAAAATAATGCTAATCTCACCTTATAAGAAATTGTCTGAAAAAATTTGTATAAAAATGCATTATCTAAAATTAAAATTGGAAAATATATATCAGAAGAAATTAAAGTAACAAAAGGCCTTCGTCAAGGTTGTAGCATATCACCAACATTATTTAAGATATTTATACATAAAACACTGTCAAACTGGAGCAAAAAAATGTTCAGGAATGGGAGTACCAATTGGAGATGGATCAACAGATACAATATATACACTGTTATTTGCGGATGACCAGAATATGAAATGGAGTTTATGTTCAGAAAATTGTTGGACGAATACGATAACTGGGGTTTGAAAATAAATTTAGAAAAAACATTTTATATGGGATGTGGAGCCGAAACCGAAGATTTGATATTAGAAGATGAAAAGGGGTATATTAGAGGATGTGAAGAATTTGAATATCTGGGAGTAAAATTAGATAAAGAGTATAAAACAAAAAGTGATATTAACAACAGATAAATAAAGGTAGAGCAATCACAGCAATGATGAATGGAGTCTTATGGAACAGACATACACGGTGATTACAAATGATTGGAGCGATTTCTGATTTATTGTAGCGATCTTATTTGACATATCTTCACAGAACTTTAAAGTTATGTATAAAAATCATAAGGTTTTTTTTTGTTTTCTCTCGCACCGTGTTCAGCTTTAACCGAGAGAGCGCAGCAGTTATCAAAGATGGCGACATGCGAGGAGAAAGCATATGCTGTGCTTGAATTTCATTCAACTCAATCTGTGATAACTGTGCAACGACACTTCAGAACGAAGTTCGAGAAAGATGCACCGAGTGCCAACTCCATTCGGCGATGGTATGCGCAATTTAAAGCTACAGGATGCCTCTGTAAAAGGAAATCAACGGGTCGTCCTTCAGTGAGTGAAGAAAAGGTTGAGAGTGTGCGGATGAGTTTCACACGTAGCCCACAGAAATCAACACGAAAAGCGAGCAGAGAGCTGAAATTCCACAACCGACCGTTTGGAAGATCTTGCGGAAAAAGATTGAAGCATAAACCTTACCACTTGCAATTTCTACAAGCCGTACGCCCATTGACAAAGTGAGTCGGTTTGAAATTTTGTACACAAATGCAGCAGTTTATGGATGAGGATGGTTTTTGTGAGAAATTGTCTTCAGTGACGAAGCAACATTCTTTGTGAATGGCAAAGTGAACAAACACAATGTGCGAATCTGGGCACAGAAAATCCCCGCGTTATTGTGCAGCACATTCGCGACTCCCCAAAAGTTAGTGTGTTCTGTGCGGTTTCTAGTTCAAAGTTTATGGCCCTTTTTTCTTCTGCGAGCAGAACGTTACAGGACACGTGTACCTGGACATGCTGGAAAATTGGCTCATGCCGCAGCTGACGACCGACAGTGAGACCTTCATCTACCACAGGATGGTGCTCCACCACACTTCCATCACGATGTTCGTGAATTTTTAAACATGAGATTGCCAAACCGATGGATCGGTCGCAGTGGAGAGAATGATCAGAAATTGTTGTCATGGCCTCCACGCTCCCCCGATTTGACGCCGTGCGATTTTTTTGTTTGGGGTATGTGAAAGATTCAGTGTTTGTGCCTCCTTTACCAGTAGACTTACCAGAACTGCGAGCTCGCATAATCAATGCCTTTGAACAAATTAATAGGGACATGTTACGTCGAGTATGGGACGAACTTGATTACAGACTTGATATCTGCAGAATCACCAAGGGGGAGCATATGGAGCACCTGTAACATCTCAAAAAAAACCTGGGAAGTTGCTCTATGTATCTGTAAAAGTTCGTGAAAATATGTCGAATACTACAGCTACCATAAAATCATGAAATCGCTCCAATCATTTGTAATCACCCTGTATAACCAGGAAAAATAAGTTACAAATATATAATTCCATAGTGAGATGTACAGTCACTATGGAGCTGAAGTTTGGAAATTCAACAAAAACTTAGAACAAAGACTTATGTCGATGGAAATGGATTTCTTGAGGAGAGCAGCAAGATGTTCAAAATTAGACAAAATAGAAATACTGTCATAGGAGAAAAAATGAATATTGGTTATTCAACAGTAGATTATATACGGTATAAGCAATTAAATTGGTATGGGCACGTACGACGAATGCAAGAGGAAAGATTATCCAGGAAAACATTGTAATGGTGTCCACCTGGAAGGAGAAGGATAGGAAGACCTCGAAACTCGTGGATGCAAGAAATAAGAACTGGAATGAGAGCAAGAGGACTGGAGGACATGGATTGGATGGAGAGAGACGAGTGGAGAAGAAAAATAAAACTTTAGGCACAGGAAAATGTGTAAACATTAAAATTCTGTATATAAATAAAATTGTTATATTGAATGAATTTAAATTAAATAGATCATCTTTTACAGCAAATTTTGCACTAGACACTAAACGCCAAAGAAAATTTGTTTGATCTTACAAGAGATGTGTGAAGCTAGGCTCTTGCATATGCAAGTAAGGTTATTTAATACATAATAAACTGCTTAGCACTGTAGATTAGATTTTCATTCCATAATGCTGGGAAAGCGAATTAGATCTTTCAAGTCGCAATGCTAGCAGTTTGTCCTTCCAATTAAAATAGAAGTAGAATAATACATTGCATATATAATATATAACAAATTGTGCGTGGAAAATGTAACTAATAATATAGGCCTAGTCTATTGAATCTCTGTGTGTTAAAAATGTGTGATTTATATTTTGCTACATAGTTGGATATATTGCAGTAATATGATAAACTAAACTGATAATAATAACTGAATAGCTGTTTCCAGATATGGATGCGAAACATGAACTCATACTTTAAGGGAGGAAAGAGATTACGAGTATTTGAGAATAGAGTCCTTAGGAAAATGTATTGATCAAAAACGATGAACAGCCAGGTGAATGGCGAAGACTTTTCATAGCAGTGAACTCCATGGTCTTTAAAGGAAGCCAGATATAATGAGAACTGTCAAGTCTCGTAGACTGCGATGGGCAGGACATGTGGCACGAATGGGGAATGTAAGACGTGCATGGAAGCTTCTTGTAGGAAAACCAGAGGGAAAACGCCCAGTTGGTAGACCAAGATGAGGTGGGAGAATAACACTAACCATGATTTGAGGAAAGTAGATTATACAGAAAATGATTGAAAACATTAGCTCAGGATAAGGATGCATGGAGAGCTTATGTCAGTGCGGTCATGAACCTATGGGTTCGATAGTGCCAGTGAGTTAGTTAGTTATAGCTGTTTCCAAACTCTTCGAAGGTTTGTTGTGTGGGGTCGTGTTCTTCTGTGGTTTGGACAATTTCTTTTTTTACCTGGATGACAAATGCCATTTGACCGTTATACAATAATAATAAGTAAAAAGGTTCGCCCAAGTGGGCATTGATTATATTTACTCTTTGCTATATTCGTTCAGTGTTTTTGTGTTCTTTGGGCACTTCGGTATGTGGTACCGTTCGCATCTGTGACCACACAAAGCACATATATACATTTTTCATTTGGGTCGCGGTACTTCTTGGACCGTTATACAATGAATATTTGTAATTCTAAGAATTGAGCCATATGGCAGGCCCAAATCCTTCATTATTATTTATTCGGAAACTCTATGTTGATTGCGAAGTGAGCTCTTATCACATTTTATTCTATATCTACTTCATAGTTTCCTTTTAATTTTAACTCTTCATAAATTGTCGTTACCCGAAAGTTAACTCGCTCGGTTAATTGGAATCAATATGATACGCATTTCTCACTCTTTCTCTCTCTCTCTCTCTCTCTCTCTCTCTCCTCTCTCTCTCTCTCTCTCTCTCTCTCTCTTCTCTCTCTCTCTTCCTTAATTTAACTCCCCCTTATGAGGTACCGGTACTTTACGTTCCCCTCGATTGTTTTCCTATTTTTTAGAGAAATCAATATCCCAACGTAAGCCTCCAGAATAACATTATGAAAACCCTAATTTTCAAGTATACTCTTACTAACAGGGATGTGGTATAGAGAATTTAATTTGTGCCCGAGCAGAAACATTGCTCACTTACCTATTATTTTTACAAATGTTTTTAACATGTGTACTTAATAAAATAATTAAGTAATAAAACTAATTGGTCACTTTCTTTAGACAACATGGCGTTGATATCGATTTAATATTATATTTACTAATAAATTTCTGTAAAATTATCTCTTCATTATATTTCAATAAATTAAATCAGGTATGTATGAATAAAATATGGGGATGTGATAAAATCTAAATAGGAACAAAAAAATTAAAACCAGACTGAAATACACTTCGAAATGTTAGAAAAGAGAAGGTAGAAAAATCTGCAGTACCTGTTCACGATTAGTCAGAAAAAACATCAAATTGAAAGAACAGCCAAGTTAATAAAACAAATAAAAAATCCCTAAAAAATCATTATTTGAGAAAAAATTCTACTAAAAAAATACGAAGAAATTAATGAAATTTGAAATTCCCGAAGAATATGATTTGATTTTAAGCTTCATCGGTCTACCGACAGATGGAGGAAGAAATAGCGAATTACCACAACAGAGCAACGATCGAGAAAATACTGAGGATGGAGAATAATTACTCCGAAACCAGTCTAGAAATGAAACAAAATATGAGGTGAGATGTTTTTTATTATATTAAATTATAATACATCACAGTGTTACTTCCTAACTGATTAAAAAAAAAATTACTTTTCAACAAGTTTCTTGGATCGTATTATTCATGTTATGATGTTTGCATGGACAATCAATAAGTACTACAAGAATAGACTAATAGCTCTAGAAATGGATTATTTACGAAGAAGTGCCAGAAAGCTAAATTAGAACGTGTCACAAATAAGGAAATTAGAAACAAAATGGAAGCAGAAGAAAGCATAATGAAAGAATTGAGGAAAAGGAATTAAAGTGGTTAGGACATGTTTTAAGAATGGAAGATGAGCGATGGCCGAAGCACACTATATGAATGGCATCCTAACAGAAAGAAGAAAAGAGGAAGACCAAGGTTAACATGGAAGAAAACATGAAGACAGTAATGCAAGCTAGAGGGCTAAGCATCGAAGATGCCCAAGACCGTAGGCTTTGGAGGTTTGGCACAGGAAGACGGCAGCAGCTGTAAAAACCCGAAGATAGATAGAGATAGATGATGTTTGCAAATAAAAAGGTGACGACACTATGAGGACGTTGTTAGTTTCAATGTCAACCATATTTGGACATCAGTTGCAGTAATGTCGTTACGTAAGACATCAAAACAGTTTGTGTAGTGAGTTGTTTATGTGAGCAGTTGAAGGGACAACGTGTTCTATCTATTCTATACCATAATAAATATGTTTACTATAACAGCGATTAAAATAAAAATACAGATGGTCTGTCACGAATGTCATAAAGGCTTACTATACATTAAACTTATGGCAATAATTCATTACACTATCGGGCTCCTATTAATTAATTTCTTTCTTTTCCTAGGTCAGAAATGTATATATGTGATTCAACGTTTGCTAACCGTAAAAAAAAAACTCCACTCTACGATGCGACAGGCCTAGGTGGACTTGACTTACCAGCCGGCTGGTGGCTTCACAGGTGAACGTTCAGAACATGTTCCTGTAAGGCCCGTGTGGCGTGGTCATATTAATCACTTACAAAGAGAGAGGTTAAACCCAACAAGGAAATTGTCAACAATTGCATGGCGAAAACGTACCTTGATATTTCCCCAGAGAAGCGTTGGGATGTACCAAGGCCGTGTCAAAAAAAAATCTGCCATTTTTAACTCTAAGGCATAGAAATTGAAGCCAGAAACCAGCAATGGAACCCGCTGTATGGAGCAGATAGACTCTCTGCATGAGTAACATGAATGGAGTGAAACGGGACGCGGCGCGGACAACAGGTATAGTCCCGCCGCTGAGTCTCCAGCCCTGACGTTTTCACGACAGTGTTGCCGAAATAGATATTCAATGGGAGGGGTCGCTTTATGTACCACGCGGAATATCAAATATGACACTTTCTGTTTATCTGAACGTGAATACTATAAATATTAGAAATTAATGTTCATTTTATTATGAGAAATTGAAATTGAAAATGAAACAAAAATTAGATTTCTCATTTAACGCTACGAAACACACTATTCTCTATCTATCTATCTTCGGGTTTTTACAGCTGCTGCCGTCTTCCCGTACCAAACCTCCAAAGCCTACGATCTTGGGCATCTTCGATGCTTAGCCATCTAGCTTGCATTACTGTCTTCATGTTTTCCTTCCATGGTTAACTTTAGTCTCCCTCTTTTCTTCTTTCTGTTCGGATGCCATTCATATACTTGCTTCGGCCATCGCTCATCTTCCATTCTTAAAACATGTCCTAACCACTTTAATTCCTTCTCGGTTAGCAGAAATACAGCCGACAACGTCGCAGCAATTTCAAACCTTACTAGCGGCGCAAGAGAAGTGATTGGTTGTGGCAGACGTCCACTCTCAATTCAAATATTTCCTTATTGGCAGTAGAGGGCGAGTTCCTCCCTTTACCCCTCGTACAACCTAAACGTCAGGGCCTGAGAATCAGCGGCTGGGCTGTAGCAATTCAACCAGTTGAATTACTTCCCTATTGATTAAATGAGAGATTTGACGCTGATTTTAGTGCCTTGCAATTTAAAAAGGCAGATACATTTATGAGAAACGACATTCGTACATCACATCATCGCTTCTCTGGAAGAAATAATTTCAAGATGGGTTTTCGGCATGTAATGATTGATAGTTCCCTTGTAAGGTGAGAGAGAGAGAGAGAGAGAGAGAGAGAGAGAGAGGGGGGGGGGAGGAATAAAATGGATGATACTTTGACCTTAAGCTTTAATTTGGTAGATGATGTCATCAACAAGTGTAATGCTCACAATGAAGGAGAAATATTATTTACGACTAATGAATAATTCATTGAGTATAGGAAGAGTACAATTATGTCAGTAACTTAATTACAGAGATTTCCTGAAAGATAGGCTGCCCTCGTATAGAGGTCACCTTCACACGAACGTGTTAAATTGCCAGAACCAATATTTCAGATGGTGTTTTTTGAAAAGCTTACTTTGATAGCAACGTGCTGTCGTTCCTCGTAAATAATATTAGTTACTATGATTGCTTCTGGTTCCTAGGTTCTTGGCTTTCAAACCCACCCGGACTGATAGATTTTGCAGAACATAAAATTCCTTTGGGAGGGAAGCAAAGCCCTGGATCTCGTACATTTGCACGTGAAAAAAACTCCACTCCATGAGCGACAGGCCTAGGTGGACCTTTGCCTACCAGCCGACTGGTGTCTTCACAGATAAACGATTATTGAACCAGTACAGGGCTGACAAATGGTCAGCATGTTGGGCCCCCCACAGTTATAGCTATTTTTCTTAACCTGGACGCGCTAAAATTCCTCACGATGCTATGTGAGCATCGAACGAATGTAGTAGAAATTCTATGAAAATATTTTTCCCCTATGGGGACTTAAATTTCCCATGCTCTGTCCCAATGGAAGATGCACTAGATGCCCGACTATGGCGCGGGACTTACAGTGGGGCCTAGAATCTTAAGTACATACTTAAGGACTTTATAAACTAAAAGTAAGATACATACAATGTTATTACAAATATGGATCGCACGGGCAGTAAGCCGTACGTGCTCTTGACAGTCCGTTACAATAAGTTGATGTTAAAAAAAAAGACAACACAATAATATTACAATATTACAATTAGATATCAATACAATTACATTATACATTAACTTAGTTATGTAGAATTATTAAGAATTAATGGTATTGCAATTTGTTAACTTATTTTTTTTTTCCTGAATAAGTGTTGTTCTTATTTTCCACGTTTTGTCCAGAAATTTACCCAAGTTTATCCAATTTTCTGGGTTTACCAGTAACTCGTAGCATGCCAATCTTCCACGATTTGGTGGAAGAGTGCAGGAGTTAAAGCATTATGGAAGTGAGAAAGCTTATTGAAAAATTGTCAACTGAAGTGAAAGAGGGGTTTGAAAAGTGCAACGTAGGTGAAAAAATACGAGATATTGAGACGAACATGCATCGGATGGAGGACAGACTACAATGGCTTGAATATAAATTAGACTATCTCGAAAATCAGAGTCGCCGTAATAATATTGTGATATATGGAGTGCATGAATAAAACAGGTAGAGCTGAGAGAAAACTGAACTTATAGTTAAAAGAGTAGTGGCACAAATCGGGATTGACTTGGTGGATAGTGACATCGAAAGGGCACACAGAGTTGGTGGTTGGAATAGTGGGAAGAGACCGATTGTATGCAAATGATCTCACTATAAAATCAAGTGTTTGATTCTTAGAGACAGCAAGTATCTTAAGGGAACCGGTATTAATGTCGCTGAAGACTTCAGTGAGAATGTTCGTCACGAAAGAATCTTAAGTATGAAATAAGAGACCTCTGAACAAAATTTGTTGGATTTGTCTTATCAAGTTTCGAATTGCAACGCTAATGACTTTAGCTGTTAGAGAACGTCATTAAATAGAGGCACTTCCCACATTGATAGCAGCATGTTGTTTGTGAAATTTACAATATTAGGGTCTAATTGAGTAACTGATAGTGATAAACAATGATAGCTTTAAAAGTTTTTGTGACCGCTAATATGACCCGTACTAGGAATGCTAGAACGGAGATTTTATGAGAAAAAGTCATCTATTCTTATTTAATGTATTGCCAGGTCGAGGGATAAGATGAGATGAAGCCCCTATTATTAAAGTTCAGTAATGTACAAGATGTTGCCTTAGATCTGAGACGCAAACTCTGGACCCTGAGTGGAGGGCGAGTGTCTAACCACTTACGTCACGGAGCTGTCATGTATATTAGAAATGGAATGAAAAATACAAATAAGGTGTGAAAAAAGAATAATAATGACGATGATAACTGTTCATGAAAGAAATAGGGTAAAGGGTTTAGACCTAAATAATGAACATTTTGTTTTCATTAAAACTTAATCTGAAATGGAACAGTATAGGGTATTAAAACTTCTTGAATACATAAATAGATTCAACGATTTTTATATTTTGACACTACCCTTTCTCTCTACTCTCTCTCTCTCTCTCTCTCTAACTCTCTCTCTCTCTCTCTCTCTCTCTCTCTCTCTCTCTCGTTATACATAAACACACCACACGTTCAATCTACATCCAGACCCCGATGGAATGTGGACAATTACCATTAACGTCTTTACCACAAGGGCACATTTAAGGCAGCATTTAAAGAACATAGCAAAGGAATCAGCAGATTTGACCTTACATAACCTAATAAAGTCTGATAAATTTGAAGAAACTTTCACAAATGTTGAAGTTACTACAAGAATATTCCTTTGCTTAATGGTTACCATTTGTAGTGGAGAACGCTCATTTTCACAGTTATCATCACATCATCATCATCCGCTATCATGGCAGCTACCGCCTCCTTCCGGAAACCAAACGCCATTCCTATCTGTCCATCCATTGATCTTCCTCCAATCCCCTGATATTCATAGCTTCTTGTACCTCTTCTATCCAAGTTTTCTTCGGTCTTCCTCCTTTCTATTGGGATCAATTCCAGAACAATTTTAGGCAATCTTTGCTCTGGCATTCTTTTGACATGGCCATACCACTGTAATATTTTCTTTTCTATAATGTCTAAGGTGACTGGCTCCTCTAGTACACCCATAATTTCCCTTATTTCTTTATTTCGTATTCTACCCATTCTAGATTTTCCAGCTGATCTTCTTAAAACATCCATTTCTGTACTTAAAATTATTTTCATTTCACTGGTAGGAATTTGCCAGACTTCAGCACCACATGTTAAAATGCTCTGAATTATGGTTTGATATATTTGTAATTTTCTATTTTTTTGTAAATATTTTTGCTCCACCAAACAGAGTTTAAAGCATTTCACAGCTAAAGAGAGAAAAAAAATTAATAACGAACAATGTTATAAGACTACTAATTTGTCAATTTGTGCATAGAAACTGAAATAGACTTTGAGGATATAATAGAAGAATTTACACAACAGAAATCCTGAAAGAAACTATTTGCGTAATCGTGTCCACCCCTGTTGTCTCGAGGTAGCGTGTAGCCTTGTCACGCAGCGGGCCCGGGTTCGATTCCTGGTCGGGACAGACTCCTAGGTGAGATTTTTTCGGATTTTTTCTCACCTGTAAGACAAATGTAAGGAAGCTTAGGGCCCAACGGTCCCCGAAAATCATCGGTGTGGAAAGCAACGGGAAGCTACCACACCTATAATTCGCTAGTAAAGCTGCAAAGCATAGCATGATTGTAATGAAAGACTGCCCTCGGACAGAATTACTATGGATGGATGGATACTGAATTATAGGTGTGGTAGCTTCCCGTTGCTTTCCACTCCATACAGTATGCCATTCTTAATTAAATGACAGATGTAGATAAGTATGTACGCAACCTACCTGTAAATTCGTAAATGCTCCTAATACAATACAAACAACACAAATATTTATGGACCAACTGACCTTATTGTTCATACCCGATGAATCTGTTTTTATAATCTTGACCATCGAGGCCAACGAATTATGTAAAATCTTAATTATAGTACAAATATGTAGCCTATTTATTCATTTTCTTCAATTAATACAATTTTCTCTCTTATCATTAGTTTAACCTCTCCCTTTGTACGTAATTTTATGTGGCCCACCCAGATCTTACGGCAAGAAGACAGTCAGGAGAGATTTTTAACTCTAAATCACATACTTTTCTTTTTCTACACAAGGGCATGAGGGACTTCTCCAGATAAGTGATAAGTTCAATGTCAGGCCATCTCTGAAACAACATGGACATTTATCAATACTTCTAAAATTCATTGTAAATCACCACTGAGTTTACGTAATAAAATGTAAAAATATTAAAATAAATACCTGATCAATACTAATAAAATTCATTGTTAAAACCGTTGAGGTGGAGAGTCATAAAATAAAATAAGTTAAAATATACCTTCTTAGGTAAAATCCGTCGTCCTCAACTTATAAAATATGTAATCTTTATGCCTGTACGCCTTTCAGAACATCCGTTCCATCTTCAGCAGTTCACTCTTCGCTACACGACAACGCCACATTAGGACCAGCAGCATCAACCATCATACTGGATGTTGTAGCGAAGAGTGACCTGCTGAAGATGGAACGGATGTTCTGAAAGCCTACAGGCATAAAGATTACATATTTTATGAGTTGAGGACGACCGATTTTACCTAAGAAGGTATATTTTAACTTATTTTATTTTAAGTACCTGATATATTAGTCGTCCTCAACTAAATTAAATTTCTGTTTAAGAAACTTAGTCATGTAGTTAAAATCATGTAGGTCTTTCATAAACATGTTCCATCTTCTGCATTTAATTTGGTACTTTCATTTGTTATTTGAGTACTAAATGAGTTTAAAATTATGTTGGTATTTCAGAAACATGTTCCATCTTCTGCATTCATTTGGTATTTGAGTACTAAATGAAATGCAGAAGATAAAACATGTTTCTGAAAGACCTATAATAATTTTAACTACTTGAATTTTTTAAAACAGAAATTAAATTTAATTGAAGATGACTGATATAACAGATACTTATTTAATACTTTAACACGTTTTTTATACAAAGATTTAAGAGGAGACACGCACCATTCATTCATTATATAAACAGTTGAATGTGGTAAGGATGATTGATGATTTACCTTTAGATTTCATACTTTTTTTACCACACAAGGACATGGTGGGCTTCCTCAGATAAGTGTTATACCCAATATCAGGGCCATCTCTGAGACAACATAAGCATTTAACACAAGACACACATTATTCACTCATACATTCATACTAATCAAGTCGAATATAACATGAATGATTAATATAATAGTAATAATAATAATAATAATAATAATAATATAATAATAATAATAATAATAATATAATAATAACTTTATTTTACCTGGCAGAGTTAATGGCCTTAAGGCTAAAAAATACAAAAAGATTCTATCATATAATTACAATAAAAATAAATATTACGTAGTATGTCTACAATATAATTATTATTTACAAAATCTTTTGATTTAATCTAGATTTAAAAATGATATATTAAGTATACAAGATCCATCCATCCATAGTAATTCTGCCCGAGGGCAGGTCCTTCACTGCAATCATAGCATTTTCATACTATGCTTTGCAGCTTTAGTAGGGAATGATAGGTGTGGTAGCTTCCCGTTGCTTTCCACACCGGTGAACGATGATTATGTTGATAATAATAAGGGTGAGGATGAGGATGATGGCCATATGATTTCGGGGACCGTTTGGGCCTTACAGTTTTCCTGACATTTGTCTTACAGGTGAGGAAAAACCGCTATAAAAAACCTCACCCAGAAAAACTGCCCCGACCGGGATCGAACCCGGGCCCGCTGAGTGACAAGGCAGCACGCTACCTCGAGACCACAGCGGTGGACTGTACACAAGGTAGAAAAATGAAAAAAAATACAATTAATGACATAGAATAAATAAATTTAACTCTCGAGAAAAAATAATTATTTGACAACAGGCACTGTATATGCGTGACTTGAAAGTACCAAATGTAAGGCAACCCCTAATATCTTGAGGAAGGAAATGATGACCAAATAATGTTTGGGGACTATTTAGGCCTTAAAGTTTCCTGAAATATGTCTTATAGGGAAGAAAACATCAGTAAATCCTCAACCATTAAACTCTGATTAACCAGAATAAATGTGTTACCCGAATGAGTTGACTCAGACAGTAGCATTTGAGACTCGTATTCGGAAAATTCTGGTTGTAACTCCCGGGACCGACCGAACCGACTGGGAACTTTTCGTGGCTTTCCACAATCGTCGGTTATGGTCGTTGATTCCATGGTTCGCGGGTTCAAATTCGGCTGGTGTAGATGGATGTTTATGGATCTAAAATTCTGAATAAGATTTCCTTCGAGAGAGAAGTAAAGCGTGGAACTCATATCGTAAATTTACGATAAATGAATCCCAAACATGAAATAAGATGCATATGAGAAAAATGTCATACCTTCTTGTCCAAATTCACGACACTAATGACATGAGTTTTTAAAAAGCGATTGGAAATAATGCCTTGATTAATTTACCATCTATCTATAACCCAATATTTTAAATTACTATCCCAAATATAATTAGAATTTGTCTCAACTTCAAAAACTAAAAGTATGGCTTTTCAGGGCAAAGTGCCAGGCAGAGCAAAAATAGTAATCAATAATGAAATAATAGAACAGATAGCACACTCTAACTATCTTGGTTCAGATATAACATACAGCTATGATTGGGATATACATAATAAATTAAACCGATATCAAATTATGTGTGGCACCATAAGAAGAACCCTCCGAAAGACTCGAAGAGAAACTCAGCTCATGTTTTATAAAATCATGGCTGTTTCTGTCCTTTTATATGGATCTGAAACTTGGGTACTTACAAAAAAAGATACCTCACACATTCAAGCGACTGAAATGAATTTTTTTAAGATCCGTAAAAGGATGTACACGCATGGATAGATTACACAATGAATCAATCAGAAATGAACTGGAGATATTTTCTACAGTCGATAAACTAGAAGAGTACAAATACCAATGGAAAGAACATTTAGACAGAATGGACAATACAAGATTACCCAAAAAGATCAACATCTACAAACCACATAGAAAAAGATCTTTGGGACGGCCAAGGAAACGATGGACTTGAGACCGGAACAGATCGCATTAGTCTAATCCTGGAAAGGAAGAAGAAGAAGAAGAAGATAATTAGAATTTTAATCGGATGGAATGGATTAGGGAATATGATTGTTATTCCTACAAATATTAACTCATTATAAAGATAAAATCACGAACATCCGGAAAAATGCACATTTTCGATAAATGGACCAAAAATCGGCATTGTTCAACATAAGATCAAAATACCTATAATAATAAATTGAGGCGTTGACATGGGAAAGGTAGTAAGTCATAAAAGTAAATTTTACAGGGGAAGCAAAAATCAATTTTCCCGACAATAATTTAATATAATTTTGACGCTACTATACAAGAAATTTTATTTGCAAAATAGTTACAAAATATCCATATTAGCTGTACAAAATATATTTAAATTTAAAAGCGTCAAATTGTTTTTGGTTCCCCTGTAAAATTTGATTTTTATGACTTACTACCTTTCCCATGTCAGCGCCTTTCTACTTCTTCAAAATTTTAAATAATATTCCCATTTCCCTAAATTAATTAAATAAAATGCTACCTTTCTGCGTAATTCCACAGTCGTCAATAGGCCTACTATGTTGAGTAGGAATTTCATTATCGGATCCATTTCATCATATTCATCATTTCACAGAATCATTTGAAACCTCTACTGAAAACACATGATGAATATAAGCACAATAGCTACAAGTAACCTATTGGATACACTATAGACTCTACACTCGATATGGTCTTAGATGTTGGAGCG
The DNA here is from genome assembly GCA_030220185.1 of Diploptera punctata. Classification (NCBI taxonomy): domain Eukaryota; kingdom Metazoa; phylum Arthropoda; class Insecta; order Blattodea; family Blaberidae; genus Diploptera; species Diploptera punctata. The sequence continues at coordinate 25,202 of JASPKZ010000365.1, read as the reverse complement.
TATATAAATAAAACATAATAATGTGTATGAATCCGAAAACCCAATTCCGACTGAAGTGTTTGGTTAGCAGATAATAGTGGGAGGGGAATCGTCGGTCTCAATCATAGATCACATGTACAAAGTTTCTAAATTTCAATTCTGAAAAAAAAAACACACACACAGAGAAGGAAGGATTAGGCCTAATATCGATTCAAGAAATTTATTTATACAAAAAGTTACATCATGGAGTGAAACATAACAATGAAGATATGTTTGAAACAATTAACTAAATTTATAACATTAAAGTCAACATCATCGTCATCTTCAAGGTATGGGCCTGTTGGCCCGTTCCGCTCCCCGGTGCACTATATGCACCTGCAGCATATAGTGCACCGGAGAGCGCTAATATTTGCAGTGAAAGACCTGTCCTCGGGCAGAATTACTGTGGATGGATGGATCTGTATAAATATCAACTATTGAAAAATATATTCTACTAGTATGTTTTTATTCCTGATTTTTAATAAAAGTTTACTTTCGCAAATTACATGGGTTCATGAATTGTCGGAATTTCAATTTGCTGAATTTAATTGAATCTCCCATACAAGGAAGTCTATTTGAAACACACCCATTTTAATACCACACATCATCGATAGAGAGGTGATTTTTTCCGCTACATGCCGAACAGTTTTGTACACGATACCATTCAGAGAGTCCATGAAAAGCTGCGATTGAATCAACAGCCTTCCTTTCTTCAGCCAACAAATTAAACAACGCCATTGCTTGTTTCACAATTTTGGAGGTAATGTTTAATTTAATTTTTATTGCATACCAAAATAGGTATTTATTGAACTAAACAGATATTCATCATCATCTAGATGGCACTACAACCAATTTTGAGCCCTGGGCCACTACCAAGATCATCTTCTATTCATCCTTGTCCAACATCTTCCTTCTTCAACCTATTACATCAAGCTCCTTTATATCCTCTTCTATTCCATCTAACTATCTCAACTTCAGTCTGATTATTCTTCTACTTCCTTCAAGTTGGCAGTAGTGAGTTTTTTAATAGGATTGTCCTCTGCCATTCTGATAATACGGCCAACTCAACAAAATCTATCTAACTTTATAAACTTAACATTGTCAAGATCTGCGAATAAGGAACGCAATGTATGATTCAATCTTATTCGCCACCTTCCATTTTCATTCACTTATCCAAATAATCTCCTAATGATTTTCCTCTAAAAAATCTTGAGTTGTTCTTCATTTATTTTCGAGAGTGTCCAACACTCATTACAAGGACAGACCTTAATAGAGATTTATACAGGATCAATTAAGTTTTTTAATTCGCCAAATATGATGTTATCGTGTTTTTGAGAGAATAATAGCATATGTTAGCCAAGAATATTCTATTTTTTATTTATTTCTCGTGGACTGCGATGGCCAGGACATGTGGCAAGAATTGGGGAATTAAAGAGGGGCGTGGAAGCTTCTGTAAGAAAACCAGAGAGAAAACGCCTGTTGGTAGACAAAGAATGAGGTGGGAGGAATAACATTAACTATGATTTGAGGGAAGTAGACGATACAGGAAAACATTAGCTCAGGATAGGGATGTGTGGAAAACTTGTGTATGCACGGTGTTGAAACTACGGGTTCGATAGTGCCAGTGAGGTATTTACAATATTATTGTTAGTTATAACTATACCAAAATATTTAAATTCCTCAATGATTATAAAATTACAGTTTCCAATTTATATATTTTTTCTAGTCTTTATAGGTCTTTTGGTAGTTTGCATGTGTTCTATCTTATTTTCATTCACTTCCAGAACTAATTTCCCAACTGCTTGAGCGAGAGCATGCAAAGCTTCCTTAACAGAACTTACCGTTTGACCTACCATGTCAATTTATTATAAGTTATAACTTTACGAGTATTTGAGAATAACATTCTTAATGTTTAGACTAAAGAGACGAACGTACAGGTGAATGAAGGTTACATAGATGATATTTATGGGAAACCAGATGTAATAAGATCGTAGACTATGATGCAAGACATATGGCACGAATGGTGATTCGATGAGGGAGATTGAAACTCCATGTAGGAAAACCAGGGGGAAAACGCTCAATAAGTAGGTCAAGAATTAGATAGGAAAATAACATAAACCATGATTTGAGGGAGATAAATTAAACAAAGGGCTATTGAAACATATTAGCTCAGGATAGAGATGCATGGATAGCTTATATATAGATAAAAAATAATGATAATAGTGGTCAGTAGTAAAAATAAATAGAACAATAACAATCTTGTACGTAGTAATGTATAAAGGCTGTAGGCTATTCTCAGAAAAAAGCGAAACTTCTCTTAACGTAAGTACTATAATCTTTTGGTGATGATTGCGTAATAATAAAGTGTAGTCAAACAGGTTCAGATATTTAATTTATGAAGAAGAGTTCACACTGCGCAAATTACGTAATATTTATGTCATGAACAATGTTTCTTAGAACTGTATGCAAATTATACGCGATTTGCATATTTTAAAATGAGATTTCTGCAGACTCGGCTCGCTGAATAAAGTGACCCTCAAGTGAAGACATCGGGATGTAGTTGGTAAGTCAAGTGTGAAAAAAATACGTATTAGGGCCTACATATATTTTATAATACTTACTTCTCTATGCTTTAACGTCTAACGCCCTCCATGGTATCTTTACCTTGTCGTGGTGGAATGGCTTGCATGCTTAAAGGACCCTGAGAGCTATGCCGGCGGTATAATTGCTGCAGAAAGGATTACCCATGTCGAAAGCTATAAGACAGACGTAAAAAGTATCTTGGTCGAAAGAGTGACAATCTTTCACCGTAAAAATACAGCCATCAAAGAACGCGGGCATGGGTTCCACTGGGGTAAAGTATTCCGGAGGTAAAGTAATCCCCCACTCGGTTCTCCGGGCGGGGACTACTTCAGGGAATCCGTGCCAAAGTCTCAAACACAGGGACTAGAAACAGTTAAGTCTCGTAGACTGAGATGGACAGGACATGTGGCACGATTTAGGAATGGAAGAGGGGTATGGAAGCTTCTTGTAGGAGAATCAGAGGGAAAGCGCCCAGTTGATAAATCAAGAATGAGGTGGGAGAATAATATTCACAATGATTTGAGGAAAGTAAATTATACAGGTATAATAAAAAAACATTACCTCGGGATAGGGATATATGGAAAACTTATGTCCGCGCGGCCATGAACCTATGGGTTCGATAGTGCCGATGAGTTAATTAGTTAATTAACATTAACATCACATTGCGTCTATTTATTTTTAAATTATATTGCATTATGATAAATGTGATGAAATGGATAATGGTAATGAAATTATAGCCAAGCATTTGGCTTCACGATTGAAGAAAACCAGAAAAAAACTCAAGTTTATCGGCACCGGGGTTTGAACCCGGGACCTATCGAATATACCCATGAGTCTCAAATGAATCAACGCTTGAACCAACTCACTCAGTTATAATCATTATACAATCTCTGATTTCATAATTTAAATATCATATTTTTCTACATGAAAATATATATGATCTGTCATTGATGTAGAGTAAAAGATCTTTATTCGCAGGGGATATGTTCCGTAAATATGCCGCGAATACAGAAATCGCGAATATGGAATGGTAATTTGTATGGGTATATAGGGGACACGTTCCAAGGTTCCAATATAAAATAAACATTATCAAAATAAAATCAATCAATAAGAGATTTTGAACAATTCCCATTAATTATTACTAGACCTATCAGGTTAGGCAAGGGCTTAAATAAGTTAGTAATTTTTATCCTGTTTTGCCGCTTTTAATTTCAATTGGGCTGTATATTCAGCGATAGAATTCCTTATTTTGTCTTCGGATTTCTTGATGAATCATATACGAGTAGTTGAATCATTAACATTGAAACAGCGTGACGCAAACGACTCGCTAACGCGTAAGTGGTCAAGCATTTCTGCTTTTACTTAAGCGGCAACACTACTTTTTCCCGCTTTGGAACCAATTTTCTTCCCTTTTACTCGACATTATAAATTGGCAACAAAGCAGAAGAGACACGTGTTATTCAATCAAACTTATTGCAACGAATGACAAGTTGAAACAATAAAACATCTATTGTGGCGAGGGCTGCATTTAAAACGGACATAGCGGCGCGTGAAATACGACGGCGTTAGCTTTTAACAACGAACTTTAGGCTTAGTGACAATAAGGTTTGTTTTACTTTGATATTAATTTTTCCATTTGGTTTGAATCCTTCTTTGTAAAAGCCGCCTTGGCACGTGCCTGCAGTAAAAAAAGTTGCCGATGCGTTAATAAAGGATATTAATTATTTTAATATGCCGACTGGACCCGCGAATAAAGACATTTTTAGTCGCGAATACAAAAACGGTGTCGCAATTTTTAACCCGCGATTAACGAAAACGCGAATAAAAGAACCGCGAATAATGAGTTTTTACAGTATATAGCTTTTATTGTATATATACTGTAGGCTATATAATGGTTCCAATAATTTAAATGGGGAAGTATTTAGTGGAGCTTTTACTGTATAGGCCTACTATTGTTCAGATAACAGGAAATAGTAATAAGTAATTTGTTTTTCAAATTTAAAAACCCAGTTTCAGTAAGTATATTTTAAGGATTTATAGGAACAAAAGCTATGTTCCGAATTTTCACAATTTGTCAAGAAATCCAGAATTTCTCATGATTATATCAGTTTCCTAGCCCAGTTTTCTTGCAAAATGTTCTCTGGATTAGAATCCCACGTATGAAAGGGGACACTAGAATTGCTTTACGAAATCAGTGCAGGTCAGAAAATTAATAATTCAAACATGCGAAATTGTGGATTCACACTTGATTTTCTCTTAACCGTTTTAATATTTACCAGCTGTTAGAATTTTAAATCAACATTAGAGCAGAAATTCGAAGAAAAAAAAACAGCTAATGATAATATAATGATGGCATTTCAGATCAATCAAATAAAAATGGGATTACATTGAAAATAAAGTTATCAGGGTTTGCCTAATGTGACTTATCAAACGCTAAAATAAAGCTTATGACATATTGTAAATATACCAGTGCTATGATGTCATGGATGGAATGACATGCAACTAGAATACGTCCTATAAACTTTGACTTGAAATCTGGACATTATTTTCGCTTTCCGCACATCTAACTACTGTGTCAATTGTTACGTAGAAATATAACTCTACTTTTTTTAAATGAAAATAAAAAATAGCAGAATACTAATAAATATGTAATACAGAACAGTGGGCGAGCTACAAGGTAATGTGAAGTAAATACTAATTTTATTTAATAAAACTACAAAAATATTTCACTCACACAGGAATGGGAGCGAATACAGACAGGCATAGAGCATTAGTGGGAAGACATTCCTCTACAAGACATTTGTCATCTGAACGTCCCTAAAAAAGTTAGAAACTAATATTAAAATGGTTATTCCAGTTATACCGTGACGGACTTTTATAATTTTAAAATACTTATAACTAACTCACAGTATTGAACTCACAGGTTCATGGTCACGCGGTCATAAGTTCATCATCCCAGCCTCGAACTAATATTTTCCAATCATTACCCTATAATTCACCTCCCTCAAATCACGGTTAACATTATTCTCCCATGATATCCTTGGCCTATTTACAGCGCGCGTCCTTTATGAATTTCCTACAGGATGTTTCCATGCCCCTATTTTACTCCATATTCGTGCCAATGTCCTAGTCATGGCAGTCTAGGAGACTTAGGTGCTATTAATCTGGTTTTTATAAACCTCATGTACCTCACCGTTACGGATTTTTCTGCTTTCACCTGCTTGTTTCCCCCTTTTGTTAATTAAATCGTATGTATCCAGTAATGTCGCGAGAAAAAAAACATGGCGGCCGCTAGAGGGATAATTAAATTACGCTTTTCAGGTAGGCCTAAATACCCAATCCTAATGGTCGGATTTAACTGATTTTTTTTGTTGAGAATACCGTTCACGTTTTATTTAAATTGCATATAGGCTACCGAGTTTAGTATTTAAAAAATAAAATTGCGGCCACTGGACCAATTTTTAAATTTATGCTTCAAGGTAAACCATCACTCACAGTAGTCTGATTTTGCTGGTAACGAACTCGACTTTTTTTTTTAATTGACTGCTAGGCATGCATATACAGCGAGTTTGGTATCGAAAAAAAAGTGATCAATAGAGGTTTAACAGTCGTATATATGTATATATATGTCATTGTCGTTTCTTTTTGTGTTTACTAAGTAAGTATGATCTATGACCATGCATAAAAATCTAAATATCTCCATGATATTCCCCAAAATGAAAGAAATGTAAGAAATTTTCGCCTTCTAGATGTAGACAATCGTGCGGCAGTTTACATTTATTTTATTTTTATATATTTTTCGAGAGAATATTAATTCCTACATTGTTCTTAATGAAAACTGCTAACTTATCACTTTAGAGGTTTAATTCCGTTTATCTATCTTAAATGTTTATAATAAAACAAAACTTCTATAGCTACATTCCTTCATAATTAACTAAAACTGACATTCTTATAAAAATTACAATTTGTAATAAAAAAAGGTATTATATTAATTTTTAGTCCAAAATAAATTGTAAACCCGATGCCCCTTTTGATGTAAATTTTATTTAGACTATGTCAGACTGACATTGAATTGTGAGATATGTTGCTATGCGCTTTAAATAATAATACTGTAACGGTTTTTTAATTAATGTAGAACTTTGACATATCTTCATTCTTATCATGACCTCAATAATTGAGTCTATATGTAATACTTAAATGTACGATGTACTTTTCCAACACATTGATTCAAGATAACTTTTTATTGTTAGTCTTAATGACAAATACACAATATAGTAAAATATTAACATTAAAAAAAATATATATATATGACACAACATACCGCGGAGAGAATTAACTTATTTAATTTCAAATTTTCATTACGATTTCAAGGAGTACATAGGAGTGTGGTGTCGACAGGATTAACAGAGAGTGATTCAGAGAATAGGGATATATGGAGGAGTAAACTTTACAATGAGTTGTAGGAAAATTAATATATTGTAGAGAAATTCCTAACATATTATTTTTTCATTACGGTACATAATTATATAGTCCATTACCATTTTTTGAAAAAAACTTGAGTACCGTATGGTAAGATCATATTTATTAATTAATTTATTTAATATAGATTTATATAGGTCCGCAGTTTAAAAAGTTGAAAATTACAATTATTTTATATGTACAGGGAATATAGTGGAATTTTAATTAGTTACATCTAATTTATGTTGTACTTTTTTATTTTGATATTCTTGCTTTTTTGAAATAGGATAGTTGCCTGAAAAAAGAAAATATCTCTATACGAACTGAAAACAAGTAAGTGAAAAAATTAGATTATATGATTAAGATTTATTTTCCATTCCATGGAAGAGCTTTGAAGTGGTTTCAATCTCTTCACCTAAAATTTATTTTAATGTAAATTAGATGCACCGTGGCGCAAGACATCCGCCCTCCACTTCGAGGTCCGTAGTTCGCGTGTCAGTCACTTCATGTTCCGTGAAGGGAATTAATTTCTTACAAATGAATTAGGAAGTTGACTTTTGGAAACACATGCTTAGGCTGTCACAATATATATATAAAGTAAAGTAATCCCACTACAGGGCCTCAGGAGGCTCTTCGGGTAGTGAGAGGTTAAGGCTCCCACTTTTTCTGGACAATCGGCACTTGATGTCAGCGGGTTGTCAGTCCTGCGTGACGGCCGCCTTTACCCTCAGAACAAGCATCTGGTACTCATTTCCGTTAGAGGCTGAGTCGACCCCAGGGGCAAAGTGTCGCCAGAAGGTTTGGGTCAGTTTAAAATTTCTGTCCCCGCCGGGACTTGAACCCTCGACCTTCCGGCTTGTCGTACAGTGCCTTAACCACTACGCTACGGTGTGCCCCACTATATACATATGTAATCGATCCTGGTGAATTAATGCTTTTTGTGCGAATCAATATGAGTCGATTTGATTAAAATTAATTTCATGAATATTTTAAATTAGTTAATGTGTTAAATATAACTATTTGTTTTTGTATTTAGTAAAAATATAATGATATATATTATAATTATTTGTATCAGTCCCGGAGGGGTCAGGATTTTTAAACTGACCCAAACCTTCTGGCGGCACTATGGCCCTGGGGTCTACTCAGTCTCTAACGGAAATGAGAACCAGACACTTGTTCTGGGGGTAAAGGCGGCCGTCACACAGGGCTGAGAACCCGGCTGACATCAAGTGCCGATTGTCCAGAAAAAAAGTAGGAGTCTTAACCTCCTACTAACCCAAGAGCCTCCTGAGGCATGTAGTGGGATCACTTTACCTTCACTCTACTCTGGTTCCGAGATTCGCGAATTCAAATCCGCAGAGGTTGAAACAAATTTAAGAATGTAAAAAATCCTGGAAAACGTTTCCTTGAGAATAAAAGTAAATATAAATGTAAATCTGTAAATTCCTGAGCATTTAATACTAGTCTATATTAACTATTTATAAAGGAAGGGAGTAAAATAATTTTGGTAATGTAGAGATGGTTCAGTGCTTTCATTGGCCTTAATAGATTGATGCTGGGATTGTATAGACTAACAGTCTTGTCCTCCAAGGCATTTATTTCGAATATAAGAATCATTATTTAATTCAAAATAACAAGACTACATATTCGCAAGCTGTATATACGAGGTTGAATGCTCTTTGTGTCCGAGTGGAAGGCATGTTGCTTGAAGGGCAATGATTTCACAGCTCATATATAAATCGCACGAGGACGTACGCATCAGGATATTTACAAACTTGGAGTCAAACAGGTAAGATCAACACTTTCTCTGACATCTGCTTATCTTAGGGATTTTACAGCAAAGACGTATATATTCATTTTAATCAATAAATAGTATAATTGTTAGTTTACAAACAAATTAATTCGTAAGAGATTTGACACCATAGTTATAATCAACTGGTTCTTACTAAAATAATAACAATAATAATAATAACAATAATAATAATAATAATAATAATAATAATAATAATAATAATAATAATAATAATAATAATAATAATAATGCTTTATTTTAGCTAGCCTTCTCTTCCACTCAACCAGCGAATAGTAGAATTATACAAAAATTACATACATCTTACAATTTTAAGATATTATTAAAATACAGACTAAACAAAATACAGTGATGATGTGATCTAATACTAGTTAATACTAACAAAAACATAGAATATATTAAAATTAAAATGATATAAAATGAAGTAAGTGACTTCCTAGATGATTATTAATGGAATGCTCTATATAGTTATGCAGTTAATGTTTTCATTGTGTCGAACTTAAGATATCAGTTAATTTGGATTTAAATAATGATAGCGATTGATAACAGGATAACTCTGCAAAATGGAAATATTTTTTATTTAAAATTATGAAATTCCGCGGAATACATTTTAAGAAATTCTCTTCGAATTTCGGCGAATTTCGAGGAATTTGGGGGTTGTTCTCGTGAAAATATTTTTGGAAAAAAATTATAGAACACCAACTTAAACGACCAAGACCAATATATATATATATATATATATATATAAATTTTTGTTTAGTCGAGACCAAATTTGGCATATAGCAATTGATTTTAAAAAAAATGGTCGAGTTAGTTAACCAACAAAATCGGACCATTAGGTGTAGGAGTTTACTAAAACGAAAACTGAGGGGTCTATTTTATAGTGAGAGAGGGAGCTATGCCACTTTGAGAAGAAATGGAAATAATCAGTACTATTTATATTAAAATTCATAAATTTCATTTTGCATAGTTCAGATAACAGTAAGTTAAAAAAAAGTTACCTCTTTATTGTACAGATAATTCCGTAATATAATGCTTTATAAAACCCAATTTATTTTCATTTCTTTTCAAAATAGCATAGCTCCCTCTCTCACTAGGTCTCTCAATTTAAAAATCGCTTTAACGGTCCCAATTTTCGATGTCTCACAACGAAAGTCAGTATATCCCATTAAAATAAACCGAGGAAGGCATTCTCCAAAATATAGCGAAATCCGACCATTGGAAGTATATATAATATAATATATATATATATATATATATATATTTAAATCTCATCTCAGCTGCTTCCAATCTTTGTTCTGGTCTTCTATTGATCGTTCAACATTCGGATCCATACATCAATACAGGAACAGCTATTACTTTATAAAAATTCATTTTTGTTTATTTTCTTGTGTTTTTAAGGTTATTTTAATAGTGCCACCCATATATATATCAGGATATACTCTGCTGGATAAGAAAAGGAATGAAGATATAAGAAAGGAACTAAATATTTTGAAACTTACAGATCGACTAATGAAACATAGGAACGACTGGAAAGAACATATTGATGGAATGCCAGAAGGAAGATTTCCAAAATTATTGCTAAATTATAAACCGCACGAGGAGAAATGTCGGACGCTCGCACAGAAGATGGTCTGAACAATTTTAACAATTCTAGCTTTCATGAAACCGGAACGAGCCAACAGGCTTAATCCCTGGATGATGATATCATGATTATTTAATATTTTCAATAAAGTAACGAAAAAAAAATGAATCGGTTGATATTATGTACATTGGAGTCAGTATTATAGAGAAATTTCTAATAAACAATATATATATATATATATATATATATATATATATATATATATATATACATACATACACACACAAACACGAGTATATGTATGCAGATGTTGGTCATGGTAATTTTCGGTGTCTACTAGATAGGATCTGTGAACTTCTGTGAACATTTTTAAAAAAATATTTTTGTGAGAACAACCATTCCTTTGGAATGAGCTAAAAATGAAATCGCAGTTTATTCACTTGTCATTAATCAATAGATGGCTTTGAAAACATTCATGACCTTTCTCATAATGCTCGTTTTATAAGAGAATATATTACAGATTTTATTTCTTCCTTAAGATTTAATCAACAATGTGTGACACTAACAAACTCTCTGACTCTATCGAACCCGTACGTTCATGGCCGCGCGGACATAAGCTCTCCATACATCCCTATCCTTAGCTAATGTTTTCCAATCATCCTCTGTATAATCTACTTCCCTCAAATCATGGATAATGTTATTATCTCATCTCATTTTTGGTCTACCAATTGGATGTTTTCCCTCTGCTTTTCCTACAAGAAGTTTCCATGCACCTCTTTCATCCCCCATATGTGCCACATGTCCTGCCCATCGCATTCTACGAGACATAACTGTTCTTATTTATCTGGCTTCCTAAACATTTCATGTAGTTCACCATTATTTATTTTTCTCCATTCACCTGTCTGTTCATCTCTTTTTTGGCCCAAGAACTTAATTCTCAAATACTCGTAATCTTCCATCCTCCCTTAAGTAAGAGTCCATGTTTCGCATCCATAAAACATAACTGGGAGAATAACTGTTTTATATATTTTCAGTTTAATACTTTTTTAAAGGAGTCCCTGTAATCGTATAATAGCATGCATTTCCAAAATTGAGCCTATGTTTTTTTTTCTTTGTGCATCTCATTCCAATTTATAATTATTGTTCCTAGATATTTGAAATCAGCTGTTTCTTCAAAGTTTCCTTCATTTGTCATTAGTTGTCCATTTCCATTATATAACGCAGTTCTATGTGTGAACAAATATTTAGTTTTATTGATGTTTACTTCCAGTCTTAATTTCTTAGTGTTACTCAATAGAGTGTGCGTGTTGTCCCTTAGTATGCTTTGTATCTCCTCGTTATCCGCTCAATAATACTGTATCATCAGCATAAACTAACAGCCTATTATTACCATTGAGTTGTAGGCCTTTTTCATTCTCCAAAGATTTGGTGGCATGCTCGTGACACAGAGACGAAAATCGTTTACCTCTCCTCCAAAAGCATTCGATTGTAATTGAGTAATTATTGTCGATCCAGTACACTTAATAGTTCTTTTTTTACTACCTCTTATAAGAAAATTGCATGGAATTTAGACTTTTTCCGAAAATACAATTTTCTCATTTTATGGCTATTAGGCTTATTACAGACAATTTTGGAATATATTAAACAGTACCAACTAAATTGGAAACACCATCTTGAAAGAATGAGTTCAAATCGGATCCCCAAAGCTGTTTATAATTATATACCAAGAAGACGAAGATCTCTGGGCTGTCCTATGAAACGCTGGAGGGAAAATTTTCTATAGGATCGTAACAGGCCTTGGCCTAATACTTGGAAGGAAGAAAGCTTATTACAGAATGGGAAAGTCTAAGATCTAAAAAGCAATGCAATATGCTGATACACACACGGTATGTGAGAATCACTCCGCATCTTTATCATAAGTAATGTCACTAATGATTTCCAAATCATCGATCAATTCACTAGTCACGAAGTGGATTTGGAAATCAATAGTGACGTTTGTGTTAGGACTATTTAACGAATAGAATTAAGCTATTTACTCAAAAATCATTATTTAAATATAGTTACCGGCATTTTAAAATATTTATATATTGAATTTAAACGACGATGTTTGAAAACAAATCAGAAATTTGTGGTTATATTTCATTTGTTCATTCACTGCAAGTTGATTATATTATTTATTGCTAAATAGGATCGCAATATTTTAAGGAAGCACCCTAGTGGAGAAAAAATGAAACACATCAAACTTTATATTATAACCAACCATTCATTAAAGGTTACTAATTTTTTTAGTAAACAACTCAGTAGAATCATTATTTAAAAACACAATTATTAAACACACAATTATCAAATGTGCAGTTCAAAGGAATCTGTTCATTGTATTTGTTGGAGAGTCAGACACTGTAAAATAATGCTCTGACCCGTTCAGGATATTAAAAAGGAGAAGCTTTCTTTATCGCAAAAGTAGGAGCTGATAAAGAGATATCGATAAAGAGCGAGGTGAAACACGACTGTCATTGGTTGTAAAACAAAATTCATTGAAACGTGATTGTTCATTGACTTCCATTTGAGACATGAGTTAAATAGTCTAAATAAACATGATTTATGGTCAATTTCACCAACAGAGGTAACTGTATTACGCCAGTTTTCCCTGTGTATAATGCATAGCATAAACTGGCGTAATACAGTTACCTCTGTTGGTGAAACCGACCCTTAGATATTCTTCTTAACCATAGTAAATTGTTTGTAAGTCTCACAAAAAGAGACTTATAGGAAAATTAAATACAAAATGAATTCTAATTGTTGATAATCGTAATATTTTCATATAAAGTAGTAACAAAAATTCGCACTGTCCCAAAAGTCTAGTGTAGGAAAATCAGGGTTTTATTCACGGATTACTCAATTATAACTATAACACTTTACCAAGATAAACACAAAGTATGAAATATATTTCGAAGCAAGAATAATGGTTTTGAGCATTAAATAAATAAATATTAGCCTAGTACCAAAATGTATAATTAACTCCCCCAAAAATTTGCTCTCATATGACATATTATACCTGAAATAGATAATCCTATTTTTACACGCTTTATATTAGCTTGACCTGTATCTATGTAACGGAATCTTTGAATACGATTTTCACCCACTTAAAAACATTAGATCGACTTGAAACTTTGTATATTTATAAAAAAAACCCATGACAATACAATAATTTCATAATTTTGTTTATAAAATCCTGGCCAGAATCATCAGAAAAAATATATTTTTTTTTTTTCAAATGCCCCAGGTTTGTCTTTCGACATTCCTGGAATAAAAAAAATAAAAACCGGTATAATAGGTTGCGAACTTATCGACTTCTTACTCAATCGTTGTAAGAGCTCAGTTGTTAGAGCGCTGGACTGTAGTGGTAGGCCTATATAATTTCAGTAATGCATAGGTCCCTAGTCCAAGTCCGGTCCGGAGGATTTTTTTTTTTTGGAAGAATATTAAGCAATTGAATTTTCATGGGATTCCGGTTTATGACAATCAATTAAACTAAAAATAAAAAAATAGTTTAAAAAAAACTAAAATAAGACGCTTTATTAGAAAACCAAACTAAAAAATAAAATATAAATAATAGTTTTAAAAAAACTAAAACAACACGCTTTATTAGAAAACCGAACTAAAAAATGAAAAATAATTTTAATTTGCAACACGCTTGGGATAAAATTAAAGTGGTCAACAAAAAAAATCATCTCCAACACATCTAGAATAAAACTAGAGTTATCTACAAAAATAAACAATTTTATCATCAAAAGCGTGGGGTGCTTTTTACGGTTTTTACGTTGTCTTCTTAGAGACTTTACTTTTACCAATATCTGTTTATTATCAATATATATTAATTGATATAGAGCACCCCACACTTTTGATAGTAACATTTATTTTTTGGTAGATAACTCTAGTTTTATTCTAGATATGTTGGAGATGATTTTTTTATTGACCACTTTAATTTTATCCCAAGCGTGTTGGAAATTAAAATTATTTTTCATTTTTTAGTTCGGTTTTCTAATAAAGCGTGTTGTTTTAGTTTTCTTTAACTATTATATATCATTATGAAAACTTCCCACAATAGTAATTTGGATTTTGTAGACAAAATATTGAGGAAATTTAAATCCATATATATTTTCTATATATATTATCATTCTCCTTAAAATCAAGAATTTTGAATTATTTATATGTATTTACAGAAATCAAGACAAGATCGGGAAACCTTAAGGCAGAAACTGTCCCCAAACATTCCTTTGGTAAAATGGAGAAGTTTATAAAATATAGAATGAGTCCATAGACTTATACTCATCAGACCATCGTAATCATCACTAACATATTCGCCATTTTAGTGTGTGTGTGTTGTGTTTCTCCTTAATGCTGTGATGTCTCAGAGAAGGCCCTGACATTGATCTGATCATGCATTCGGGGAAGCCCTTCATACCCTTTTGGGGACAAAAAAAGTATGTGTGTGGTCCATAATTTAAAATCTCTTTCCCGAGAGGTCGTGCCACTGTAAGGCACAGGTGGCATGTGGCATGTAAAAAGTACCTACGATAGAGGTTAAACTGATATAAAGAAGATGATGTTTTACGGATAACTGTTGTTATCCTATAACAATTGTTATTAACTATTGATAACTATTGTTATTAAATTAATTAAAAAAAGAATATTCAGGCCTATATACGCCCTATTACTTAAATTTAGATTGGTTGCATATATCTTATCAACTTACGAGGCGTGCTAATTTTATCCATGACACAATCATCATTCTCATAAACAAAACATATGAAGGTTTAATTAACAAAACATGTGAAAGTTTCATAAATCATTAACACTTACTTGATAAATCAGTGTACAGTTATATAGCTAAATGCTTTTAGTGTCTTGTAACATCTAAAAATAAATGCCGAACTAGATAATATTCGTACGTTCGATATAATATCACATAATTTATTAATACATTAACGTAAAATTAGTTCTTTTTATCTATTTTATTTAGTACTCTTTCTGTGTGTGTTAATTTCATTATTGTTTTTTTATATGTTAATCTCTTACGCTTTTTGTTTAATGTTCCTTTTATCGTCTTCCACTTCCTTTCCTTTATATTACTTTAGAATTCCCTCAAACTTATTCTTCTTATTTGTATTCTTCTTCTAATATCTTAAATTTTGAAGTGGCTATGATAATATGACTAAATTATAGTTATGTATTTCATTACATTAAAACCATGAATTTTATTAAATTATTAATTTTGTGCTCACAGAACATCTCACCACCATGAAGGTAGTCTTGTGTTTTTCCGTACTTCTTATATGCGTGGCCTTGTTTCAAACCCGAGTTGAGGCAGCTGGTGGAGTGGAACTTGTTCAACCAAATCCAGGTAAGTTTCTCAGAGCTGGTTTCTTATGTAGAGTTGTGATGTCAGAGATACCATATACAGTAAATCCATTTTGCAACTTGCTTCATTATAAACAACTAGTAGAACTAACACACACATATGCTATATATATATATATATATATATATATATATATATATATATGTTACATACCTACATACATACACACACACACACACACAATATATATATATATATATATATACTCTATTATTATGAGATGTAGCAGGAACTCGGTCTCCCCTACCATCTAGTAGCTCCCTTAACAAGTAAGCAAGTTAAAGAGAATATTTTTACTTATAGCAGTGACGCTATATCCATGTTATAATTAAATTTTTGACATTGAGCAATGCAAACTTAATATGACATATGTCATATGTCATATTAAGCTTGCATTGCTCAATGTCAAACATTTAATTATAATATATATACACATATAGTAATTCTGCCCGAGGGCAGGTCTTTCACTACAAACATAACATTTTCATGCTATGCTTTACAGCTTTACTAGGGAATTATAGGTGTGGTAGCTTCCCGTTGCTTTTCACACCGGTGAAGGATGATGATGATAATGATAAAGATGATGATGGCCGGATGATTTTCGATGACCGTTGGGCGTCCTGGCATTTGTCTTACAGATGAGGAAAAACCCCGAAAAAAAAACCTCACCTAGGAGAGTGTCTCGACCGGGAATCGAACCCGGACCCGCTGCGTGACAAGGCAGCACGCTACCTCGAGACCACAGCGGTGGACGGACACACACACACACACACACACACACACACACACACACACACACACACACACACACACACACACACACACACATATATATATATATATATATAACATTAACGCACTAAGTCAAGTGGTTTTAAATTTTTTAATGTCTCTTTCGTTCCCTATTTTAATCTCTTCCTACGTAAATACTTTAACGCGCTCCTGCCACACTTCTCTTAATAAGATCACCATCTGTCGGGAGAGGACAGCCTTATCGGAAGTGTGATCAGCTTAATGCTGGGGCCACGTCCAAGATAACGAACATTTACTCCGGGAATTTCTTAGAAATTTATTTTTATTTTTTGTTTCTTCTAACATCTCTTTTAATAATCTTTATGAGTATATGTCCACCACTGTGGTCTCGAGGTAGCGTGCTGCCTTGTCACGCAGCGGGCCTGGGTTCGATTCCCGGTTGGGACAGGCTCCTGGGTGAGATTTCTCGGGGTTTTTCCTCACCTGTAAGACAAATGTCAGAAAGTTTAGGGCCCAACGGTCCCCGAAAATCATCCGATCATCATCATCCTTATCATTTTCATCATCATCCTTCACCGGTGTGGAAAGCAACGGGAAGCTACAACACCTATAATTTTCTAGTAAAGCTGCAAAGCATAGCATTAAAATGCTATGATTGCAGTGAAAGACCTGCCCTCGGGCAGAATTACTGTGGATGGATGAATATATCCATCCATAGTAATTCTGCTCGAAGGCAGGTCCTTCACTGCAATCTCAGCATTTTCATGCTATACTTGCAGCTTTACTAGGGAATTGTAGGTGTGGTAGCTTCCCGTTGCTTTGCACACCGTTGAAGGATGATGATGATGATAATGATAAAAATGATGATGATGGCCATATGATTTCGGGGACCGTTTTGGGCCTTAAATTTTTCCTGACATTTGTCTTACAGGTGAGGAAAAACCCCGATAAAAACTTCACCCAGAAAAACTGCCCCGACCGGGGATCGAACCCGGGCCGGCTGCGTGACAAGGCAGCACGCGACCTCGAGACCACAGCGGTGGACGATGAATATATAATGTAACCAAAATGTCAACGAGTTTCTGTTTATTGATTATATCATAAGGTTTTATTTTATTATTGATTAAGGCTATATTCCATTCCGTTAACGTAGTAGCCTATAACTCTCATCTTATAGGTACTTTTACGTGCAACACACCACCTGGACCTTACAGCGACACGACCAGTCGGTAGAGAGATTTTAACCATGGATCACGCACATAATTGTTTGACCACACAAGGACATGGAGGACCTGCCCGAATGAGTGATCAGCTCAATGTCAAAGCCTCCTCCGAGACAACACAACATTAAGACGAAATACACCATTCACACACACATTCATACTAAACATACCGAATATGGTGATGGTTATGGTGGGCAGAAGATGTTCGAAGACTATTTGGGCCTTAAAGTTTCTGCATTTGTCTTATACGTGAAGAAAAACCACGAAAACCCCATTACGCAGGAAACTTATCCCGACCAGTGATCGAACCCAGGCCCGCTGCATACGAGCCAGCGATCCCACCCCGAGACCACAGCGGTGGACATTATCGCTATATAACTCTGCTCGATAATCTGTTTTAAAGTATCATTCCATAATTTTGCTCTCTTTGCTCTTGATTCAGAATAGTATCTGTGTGATTATTTTCTTTTTAATTCGATCGATGTGCATTTTCATCGTCATCAAAACATACAAGGTTCGAGCCCTTCAAAGGCCTGTTCCGAGACTCAAAAATTGTTCAGACCATCTTCTAATTTCAAATGATATGTGACACCATTCGTAGAACACTAAAACATAAAACAAGGAAAGATACAAGATTGAAGTTCTAGAAAACAATGGCGGTACCGGTACTTTTTGTACAGTAATGAGTCCTGGGTAACAAATAAGAGGAGTTCGAGTAGAATACGAAGTACAGAAGTGACTTTTCTAAAAAGTATCAAAGGATACACAAAATTGGACCACATAAGAAATGTAGAAATAAGAAATGAATTAGAAATATATTTAATAAATGATAGAATTCAACAACACCTCATCGGTTGGGAAGAGCTTGTTCAGAGAATGGAAAAAAACAAGATTGCCCAAGATAGCGTATCATTATAAACCAAAGGGATTATGGGATGTAGGAAAACCTAAGATCGGCCGCGGTGGCCTAGTGGTAATGCTCCTTGCCTCTGGTCCCGAGGGTCGCGGGTTCAAACCCGGCCGGGGTCGATGGATTTTTAGGATGGAAAAATCCAAGGAGCAAGTCCTCCGGGAGGAACTTTAAGCCGTGGGTCCCGAGTCTGAAGATTTTCAGGCTCGTAAAATATCCTTAAGCTTGAATGAAAAGGCCTCTAAGTAAAATTTACCGAATTTTCCCGTCCTAGTACTACCTTGGTTTCCTAGATGTCAGTATGAGGCGGAACGCTGACCACGGACCACTCAAATGACATCTATACAAAAACAAGTGTAACTAAATTAGTATGGTTCAAATTCTTCCCTGTAGGGGGAGAGCGCCTAAATTTCTGTTAAGGGAAACATGGGCTTACAAGAAGAAGAAGAAAACCTAAGAAGAGATGGAAGTAATCATTGTTAATTCGGAACAGGCGAATCGTCTAAACCTTGAAGTGAAGATGATGGTAATGGCCATCGTCTCAATGGTTTCCCAACTTCCCTCTTTCCATCTGGTCTTAATTTAGCGCATTTCTAGGAAATGTCTCAAATGACATTCGACATAAGCGTCTCCTCCACTGTATCTATGAGACACAGCTCTTCTTTTATTGTTTCATTAGGGATGTGATCTCGTGTAGTAATTCTTACTAGCAATCTGAGGAATCTCATCTGTTGTATTGGTTGAATTTAATATAGATATGCCGCAATGGGTTGCCGCACACTTGGTACCTTTAAGTCACGCTTATACAGTTACCTGTTGTCTAATAATTAATTTTTCTCTATTTATTTAATTTTATACTATGTCATTAATCTTTTCCTGTTTTTATATATATTGTACATATTATATATTTAATTCGTTAAATTTAGAGTAAATCAAAATACATTATAAATATTAATTGTATTGTATTCATAACTTGTAATCGTTTATATATATATATATATATATATATATATATATATATATATATTGTAATTTAGATTTAAGACTATTTTTTTGTTTGTATTTTTTTAAACCTGGTTGAGTGGTAGACAAGGCCTTAAGGCCTTAACTCTGCCAGGTAAAATAAAGCTTATTATTATTATTATTATTATTATTATTATTATTATTATTATTATTATTATTATTAATTATCACAATGCTTCTTTGAAATTATAACCATTCGCTAGTTTTCATTCCTTTGGAATTTGTTTTTGTTGAAGATTTAATTTTAAAAAAATGTTTATAATCTTATTTTGAATTCTCCTGGGCTATATTTGTAAAATTAAGCATAGTATTAAATTTTTTTATCGCAGGTTTTTTATTTTTCAATTAATTAATGTATCCTCTAATTCTTCGATAGTCGTGTACATACATTGACTGTGGAGCTCGTTTTATATTCAATTAAAATGGCCATCAAAATAGGTGGCAACTGAGTATAAACATATCAATAAATTTAAATAATAACATAATTATAGCTGTATAATAATAATAATAATAATAATAATAATAATAATAATAATAATAATAATAATAATATTAATAATAATAATAATAATAATAATATTAATAATAATAATAATATTTTATTATTTTTATTATTCCGGCTTTTACAATGAATATACATTTTTCCGGTACCCATGTTGACAGTTAACTACACATTTGTTTCAACTCATTTTTCCGTTCTTGTCTGTTCATCCATATATCTTCTTCTATTTCCCGTTCCCTCTTAGTTTCATTGATTCCCTGAATCCACGTAATATTTGGCCTACCCTCCTTTTTCCTTCCCTGTGGTACCCAATCCATGATTATCTTAGGTAGTCTTCCTTCTTCCATCCTTCTAATGTGTCCGTACCAATTTAATTGTTCTTCTTTATAAAATCTAATATTGAATATTGTACCTGCATTTTTTCTTTTATATATGAATTTCTGATTTTATCCTTCCTGAATATTCTTGCAGCACGTCTCCAGTAGTCCATTTCATGGCGAGTAATTTTTTTTTTTTCATTTGTGCATTTAAAGCCCACACATCAGCTCCATAGGTAATAATGCTTCTGATTATTGTATTAAAAAATAGTTTTTTTTGTTTCTTTGAAGATATGTTTGTCCCATACTATTCCATTTAGGGCAGATATAGCATACTTTCCTATATTGATCCTGTTTCTTATCTCTGTTTCTTGTTTTCCATCTTTAGTAATTTTAATTCCCAAATACTTATATTCTTCAGTGTATTTAATTGTCCCTAAATTTTCTTCTAGTATTAAATCTTGAGGAAGATCCCCTATTGTCATATATCTAGATTTATCCATATTGATCTTTAAACCCCATAAACTATATTCTTGTAATAAATAAATAAACTATATTCTTGTAATAATAATAATAATAATAATAATAATAATAATAATAATAATAATATAATAATAATAATAACAATAATAATAATAACATAATAATAATAATTAATAATAATAATAATAATAGTAACAACATAGCTATCTATATATTCTTCTTCTTACTTCTCTGGTTCAAAGTGAATTTATATTCTCTCACGACAGCCATTCATTCTCTTCTATACTTAACTTTAATTTTCCGTTCTTCATCCCTAAACTTAGTGTCTTTTTCAACGTCGTCCATTCTTCTTTTCCTCGGTAGTCCTCTCCATCTTCATCCTTCCATTCTGGAATATAACATCAGTCTTGGAAGTTTCGTTATCTTGCTCTCGTACTGTGAGACCCATTCATCTTTAGTCTTATCGACTTGAGAAAACCCACAATATTATCTTCTTCTAGTCATTCATTAATTTTCTTATTTTATCGTATTCTCCAGTGACCATTTATCTATAGTAGTCTATATGTTCTCCTGCCAATTTTTTTTGTGAATTGTGTGTGCGTGTATGCCTATATTGTGGTTATCCTTATGTAGATGGCTGGAATTAAAACGTCATCTGATTTCTGATTTCTACGCACATCGTCTACTGCGGCCCAATTTTATAGTGGATCAAATTTGATTACAATAAATTTAAATTAACCCGTGGTGCATTGGACCTAATATTCTTGATGTAGGCCTAAGTAAATATATTTAAAAATTATAAATTAGGTACATATATTTTTTATTTATTTATTTAGCAGTTTTCACAATGTTTCCCATCTTTCAGCGCCCAATTAATTTACTGTCATTCTCCTCTACATCTCTCTGTCATTCCAGTCTACATCGTCCAATCCTTTTCCCCTCATGCTACTCAAAACACTATCAATACACATTATTTTTGGCCGTATCATCTTCTTCTTCTTCTTCTTCTTCTTCAACCAAGTGGCACCCATTCTAGTTTTCTTCTTTGGAATCTGTCTTTTGTCGTTCCTTAATGACCATACCATTGTAATTGTTTTTTTTATGAAATCTAAATTGAAGTTTGAACATTCATATTTTGTTTAATTGAATGAGTAATTTCGAAAAAGGATCATATACAACTGATCAAATTTTACAGGATTCAACTTGTTCAGGATAAAGTATTGAATCTGAAATTGCTACTGAATAAAGTCAGAAGGTAGTAACGGAATAGTGTAGTTGGTCTGTTCTCACGTGGAAACGATGGAAGTAATAATAATAATAATAATAATAATAATAATAATAATAATAATAATAATAATAATAATAATAATAGCTTTATTTTACCTGGCAGAGTTAAGGCCTTAAGGCCTTGTCTACCACTCAACCAGGTTTAAAAAAAATACAAACAAAAAAAAATAGTCTTAAATCTACCTTAAGTAGGTACCGGTGTGTATATATATATATATATATATATATATATATATATATATATATTTTTTCAAATGCCCCAGGTTTGTCTTTCGACATTCCTGGTTTCTCTCCTGGCATGGCGTACTTGTAACCCACTTCTGAGGTTGGGGCGCCTGGAAGGCGGGGTTACGTTGCCCCGATGATATGATGGGTGGTGATGATGATAATGGTGAGCCAGGAGAGTCCCTAATCCTAAGCTTAACCTAAGATGAATAGGAATGATGATGATTGCGATGGCCATATGATTTCGGGGAGGGTTGGGCCTTAAAGTTTTCCTGACATTTGTCTTACAGGTGAGGAAAACCCCTGATAAAAACCTCACTCAGAAAAACTGTCCCGACCAGGGATCAAACCCGGGCCCGCTGCATGATACGGCAGCACGCTACCCCGAGACCACAGCGGTGGATGGTAGGCCTATATAAATATTGAATAACGAAAAAAGTGGATTTCAGAAAAAAATGAGATGATTCCTTTTCAAAATAACTCATTCAATTATACTGTTCCTTATTTTATGACTTCTATAAATTCCAGCTGAACACCTCCAATACTCATTATATATACGTTTTATTCGGTAAACGTAAATTGTGTACTTGACATTTTGATTTTACAGCCTATCCTGGGAAATGCTACCATTCCTCGACAAAGAAGGCCTACGCAGTTGGAGAAACTTGGACCACTGACAAGCAATGTGTGCAATACAAATGCTCTAGTGATGGTGGTTCTGGATTCCTTATTGAAACAACGGGGTAATTAATATCACTACATTTTATGTTACAATTAACCAATAGATTTGTAGATAAAACATACTTCAGTTTGATATTTTCATTTAGCTACGTTCCAAGTCTCATGGCCAGTTTATCTTGCTTCGTAATAACTCTCCACTAGCGCTCTGTCGCTAGAGGAGTTAAACAGTTAGGTATATTCAAATGAATTGGCTAGAAGGAAGTTTCGCCTAAATTTATGTGAGCTTTAAATTAGATACCTCCAAATTAATTGAAACTACTCTAATTTTGAAAAAAATAGGAAAAGATGGATAGGTACATACACAGAAAACTTTCTCTCAGTTTAGGAAAAATAGTTACATAAAAAATATTGTAAAAGTATTTTATATGTTAGACTTGAACTTATTTTTGTAAACTTGTGTTAAAACATGACTCAATTTAAAAACTAGTACAGTTAAATTAGGAAATATTCGAGTCCAGAATGTTTTCAATAGATGCATTAGACCCAATTTTATTTGTATAAACTTATGATAACACAGAATATATGATTAATTATTCAAAATCTGATTGATAGTCAAAATATTTTTTCCCAATGCCCCAGTTGTCATTTCGACATTTCTGGTGCTCTCTCCTGGCATGGCGTACTTGTAACCCACTTCTGAGGTTGCGGCTGGAAGGCGGGGTTACTCTGCGCTGCCTCGATAATGATGGCAATGATGTGCCAGGAGAGGCCTTAAACTAAACTTAATCTAATTAGGCGAATATAATGATGATAATGATGGCCAGATGGTGTTCGGGGACCGTTTGAGCCTTAAAGTTTCCTGACATTTATCTTACAGGTGAGGAGAAACCTCGAAATATAACCTCACCCAGAAAACTTGTCCCGACCTGGGATCGAACTCGGGCCCGCTGCGTGACAAGGCAGACCACAGTGGTAAAATAATATATTTAGTTTTCAAAAATCTCTTCAGACCCAAGAAGAAATCAATAACACTACCGTACAATACATTGTTTTCAGTTTTTAAATCTATTTTTAACCTCAGAAAAATAATACTTTTATAGCTTTGCATAATACAAAATTTGTTTCCTTGCACGACTTGAAATATTTCCAAAAATCTAAGTCGTATTTTTAATTTTTAAATTATTTTTAGACTAATATTTTCGGTCCAATGGACTAGTGATTAAAATATTTGTCTCCGGTTCCCAAGTTCGCGGGTTCAAATCCAGATAGGATCGATGGATTTTTCAGGGCGTAAAAATCCTGAGTATGGCTTCTATTGGAGAATTATAAAGTCGTGGGTCCATGGCACGTAAAAGAATGTTAATTCTGAAATAAGAAGCTCCTGTGCAATATTTATTGGCCTTTTCATACCCAGATTTGAATTTCGACGCTAATAAACTGATCTGTTAAAGAGCGTTAAAACATACTACCTACTTTAATCATATATTTAATTTCTTAGATAGTAAACGGTTTTTTTTATTAACCGAACTTTTTTCTTTCGAATATTAAAAGTTATTTCCAAAATGTTATTTTTTTTAATAAAATTATTTTTTCGTATATATGTAGGTGGATTATTTTCGAAAATAAAGTTAAAACAAAGACCTATAAATTGCTGTCCACCAATCACCCTCCCTCAAATTGTAATAGTATTTGCCATCACAAGCAGTCTCCAATCATGATATTAACCTAAATACTGCTCTTGCTAATTGTGTGGTAGAGACGGAAATATTTAAGTTTATTACAAATTAATGTAATGGGTTTAAATTTGTATTAATTTATTTTGTAGTATTCTTTCCACAGCCCGGTTCTTAATTAGCCTCTTCTGGTTTGCCTAGGTGTCGTCAATAATTGGAAAAGGCTATGAAAAGGTCACTATAAAATCC
>JASPKZ010000364.1:0-64807 GCA_030220185.1 Diploptera punctata | reverse complement strand
TTATTAATCTACTATCTATCTTCGGATTTTTACAACTGCTGCCTTCTTCCTGTGTCAAACCTCCAAAGCCTACGATCTTGGGCATCTTCAATGCTTAGCCCTCTTACTTACTTACTTACTTACTCACTGGCACTATCGAACCCGGGTTCATGGCCGAGCGAACATAAGCTCTCCATACATCCCTATCCTGAGCTAATGCTTTCCAATCATTCCTGTATAATCTACTTCCCTCAAATCATAGTTAATGTTGTTCTCCCACCTCATTCTTTTTCTACCAACTGGGCGTTTTCCTTCTGGCTTTCCTACAAGAAATTTCCATGCACGTCTTTCATTCCCCATACGCGCAACATGTCCTGCCCATCGCAGTCTACGAGACTTAACTGCTCTTATTATATCTGGCTTCCTATAAAGACCATGTAGTTCATTGTTATGTAGTCTGTCTGTTCATCTCTCTTTGGTCCAAAAATTTCCCTATGAACTTTATTCTCAAATACCCGTAATCTCTTTTCCTTCCTTAAAGTAAGAGTCCATGTTTCGCACCCATATAATATAACTGGTAGAATAATAGTTTATATATTTTCAGCTTAACGTTTTTTGAAAGGAATTGGGACATCAAAAGTCTCTGCAATGCATAATAGCATGCATTTCCAGAATTGAGCCTATGTTTAATTTCTTTGTCATCTCATTCCTATTTGTGATTATTATTCCTAGGTATATGAATTCAGCCACTTCCTCAAAATTTCCCTCATTTGTCATTAGCTGTCCATTTCCATTATATACTGAATTTCTACGTGTGACCATATATTTAGTTTTACTGATATTTACTTCCAGTCCTAATTCTTAGTGTTACTCAATAGTGTGTGCAGCCCTCTTGCTTGCATTAATATCTTCATGTTTTCCTTCCATGTTAACTTTGGTCTCCCTCTTTTCTTCTTTCTGGTCGGATGCCATTTATATAGTTGCTTTGGCCATCGCTCACCTTCCATTCTTAAAACATGTCCTAACCACTTTAATACCTTCTCCTCAATTCTTTCAATTATGCTTTCTTCTCCTTCCATTATGTTTTTAATTTCCTTATTTGTGACATGTTCTAATTTTGACTTTCTGGCACTTCTGCGTAAATAATCCATTTCTAGAGCTATTAGTCTATTCTTGTAGTACTTATTGATTGTCCATACCTCACTTCCATACATTGCAACAGATTCCACCAATGTTTTACCAATATATTGTTTTGTGTCTTTCCAAATATGCTTATCCCACCATATGGAATTTAACGATGAAATTATTTTGCTATTCAATTCAATTCTATATTTTATATTCTCTTTGCCTATACCTTCAAATATTTAGTTTGTTTCAATTGCTTTATTTGGATTCCTTCTTCCAATATTAAATTTTCTCTTTCATTGCTATTTATTGCCAGATATTCTGTTTTTTTTTGTAAATTTACTGTGAGACCCCATGATTCATATGTGTTTTTCAACATTTTTATTGTGAATTCCATATCCAATTTGTCTTGCGCTAAAACCAGTTGATCATCAGCAAATTGTAATGCCAGCAAAAATCTGTTGCCTATTGGGATCTCCATACCTTTGCAGCTTTGTTTCCATTTCATTAATATAAATTCTACATAAATATTAAATACAATTGGTGATAGACTGCACTCTTGTTCCAATCCCTGTGTGGTCTTTATAGGATTAGATATTATTTCCAATTTTACATAAGCTGAGTTATCTATATTAATTTGTTTAATAATTTCTATTAGGTTTCTATCAATATTGTATTTCTCTAATACTTCCCATAATTTGTCCTCGAAATTGAGTCGTAAGCTTTAATAGTAATAATAATAACAACAAAAACAATAACAAAAATATAATAATAATAATAATAATAATAATAATAATAGTTTAATAGTAGATTTATCAATTATTGTATATTATAATAATTCAAAATAACGCTAAATATACAGTAAGTAATGATTTAAAAGGTAAAATTTCTGTAGTAGGACAAAGGTAACCAATGTGAACAATCGTAGGCAAACGTCGATGAAAAATGCATATAAGAATGATAGAAGTTCAAAATACTTGTGAAATAACTAAAAGATTATATCTCATAAAGGGATTGTAATTATTATTATTATTATTATTATTATTATTATTATTATTATTATTATTATTATTATTATTATTATTATTATTATTATTATTATTATTATTATTATTATTATATATTATTATTATTATTGCGAATGCAAGAAGAAAGGTTACCCAGGAAAACATTGGTGGTGTCCACCTGGAAGAAGGAGGAAAGGAAGACCTCGAAACTCGTGTATGCAATAAATGAGAACTGGAATGAGAACAAGAGGACTGGAGGACATGGAATGCATGGATAGAGGCGAGTGAAGAAGAAAAATAAAACTTTAGGCACAGAAACATGTGTAAACATTAAAATTCTATATATAAATAAAATTATTATTATTATTATTGTTATTATTATTATTATTATTATTATTATTATTATTATTATTACGAATGCAAGAAGAAAGGTTACCCAGTAAAATATTTGAGTGGTATCCACCTGGAAGAAGAAGGAAAGGAAGACCTCGAAACTCGTGGATGCAAGAAATAAGAACTGAAATGAGAACAAGAGGACTGGAGGACATGTAGTGGATGGATAGAGGCTAGTGGAGAAGAAAAATGAAACTTTAGGCACAAAAGATGTGCAAACATTAAAATTCTGCATATAAATAAAATAATAATAATATATTATTATTATTATTATTATTATTATTATTATTATTATTATTATTATTTATTATTATTATTATAAATGATATTGAAAATGGTTGGGACATATACGAAAAAAACCGAGGGCGATGTGAAGCGTTGGAGAAGGGCAGAAGAGGAAGGATAAGACATAAAAAATGGATGGAAGGAGTGAGAATTAGTTTGAACAACAGAGGATACAGAGAATAGAAATTTGTGCAGAACCTTTTCCAGGCTGTAGGAAAACCTCATTATTGTGGAAAAACTCCCAGATAAAAAAAGAAACAATAATAATTATTGTTGTTATTATTGATTACGTCTCAATGATTAATGGGCAACGATTACCGCTTTTACAGTTTTAAGTTTCATTTCGCATCACCGTTCTTTCATTTTAATAAAATATGAATGCGCACAACGTGCAAAGAAAATTTTCTTAGTCACTGCATAGTTTCACTAATGATTCTGATCTCTTCTTAAAGTTTAGCACATGATATCTCTCGCACTGTTCGCCACATCTTGCACACACGCAGTCTGGGCCGGACTCGTGGAATCTCTGGTCGCTGCATAGCTTCTGATGAAATCCATGCACAGCGAGTCTGGTCTCTGTGTGGCGCAATTCATATCCTCCCTGAGTCCATTCACGGTATGTCATGGCGTCAGTAATGTAGAATTCTTCCCATATTTTGCGTTTCTTCTCGTGGAGTTCTTGCAGGAGGTCCTGGTAAGCTGGTGTCACTGGTAGTAGGAACTTCAGCCTCAGCTCTTCTCTGGAGAGTTCATATACAAGTCGCGAGGGTGTGTATTTGGAAAGACAGAGCACCCTTTTTAGGTATGTGGCTTTTAGTTTCTCTAATTTTTCTAGGTTCTTTTTCTTTAAATGGACCCATATATTCTCTAACCCATATGTTTACAACGGGATCAACTTTAAGTTCAAAAAGTTGTAGGACAGTACTAGTGAGAGTCTGTTTATTGACTTAATGCCATTTATGGCTCTTATCACAGTATTTACTCTGTCATTTTCATGGTGCGTAAATGCGCTTCCGTGTGTTTGGAAAGTGACTCCCAGATACACGAAACTAATTACTGATTTTAGTGTTCTTTCATCGATGTAGAAAATGCCTCGTCTGCCACCCTTTTCTAAAGGTCATGGAGACTGTTTTATCTTCATTTATATACAGATCATTTTCGTTTGCCCAGTCCACTAGCGTTCTTTCATTTTCTGTCCCTATCTTAATACTTCATCTTCCCAAAAATCTGCTTTCATCCTTGATCATCTCTAGATCATTAACACTTATAGTTTTCTTAATTTATTTGTTTTTTCTATTTTCTTAAATATCAAAATCCGATTTCATATTATTTCTGTTTACATCTTTCGTATGTGTGTGTCATAAAAAGAAAAATTAATGCTTGAACCGGGATTTGAAGCTGTGACCTCTAACTCTACATGTTAGTGTGTTATCCACCATCATGCATCCCAGTCCAAACATTAATTTTCCTTCCTTCCTCGTATATATTTCTCAAATCATAAGAAGCCCATAGATATGAATTATTATAAATATTTTCAGGTATCAATATTTTTAAATTCATTGCAGTATCAAACATATTGCAAAAGATGGAACATGACCCTGAAAGTCCTTCATAGTTTTAATCGCTTGACTAAGTTTTCTAAAACAAAAATTTAATTTCGTCTTTACTTCCAGAACAAGCGTCCGGTGCTCATTTCCGGGTTGACCTCAGGGCCATAGTGCCATCAGGTGTTTTAAACCAACTTATAAATCCTTATCCCACCAGGACTCGAACCCCCAATCTTCCAGATTGTAATACATTAACTTAAACAGTCAGGTCTCTAAGAAGTGCACCCGAGATAATTATAAACTCAGCAACAAATATGGAAGGAGGACTATGGTGCAAAAGCATGAGTTAAAAGATGGGGGGAAAAAGCTAATTCAGCAAGCTCAAGGATAAGATTCGCATAATTTATCATAACCGCCTTTTTTTTATTGTTTCACAGTCTGTTCGCATGTTATTTTTATGTATGAGTGTATGTGTCTATTATTGTTCATGTATTGTAGAAGTAGACTAGCACATATTAATTGTTTTTACGACTTTTTATGTATGAATATAGATGTATAGCAGTGTATTAGTTTATATATTCGAACATTTTTTATTCGTGAAACAGAATATGCACTTACGGCCAAACCGGCCCGTTCGCTACGTAAATGAAAATGTTTTTTGTTTCTTTGGAAATGTCAATAAATTCAATTACTACTAAAGTAGAAAGGTCAATAATACAGAGTGTTCCAAAATGATGGACGGGGTTAAAGTTATTTAATTTCCCTTACATGATATATATATATATATATATAAAAACAAAAGTTAGATGAGATTAAAGATAAACTCTTAGAGTTTTCATAACATACTTTATAAGTATTCGATGTGAGCACCTTTCGTCACAAGGAACACATCTATCCGATGGTCGAATTCCTCCCAAACCTTGGTCAGCATATTTGGAGTAATGGATTCGACAGCAGCAACAATCCTTCTTCTCAAATCTGCAAGGTTAACCGGAAGTGTGGTACGTACACATGGCCCTTCACATACCCCCACAGGAAAAAATCACAAGGTGTGAGATCGGGAGACCGTGGAGGGTATGGGAATGAATCATGTCATCCGGACCGACGCGTCATTTGGTGTTCGTGGACGTCCTGGACTTTTCCTTTTACACATAACTTTATCTGTCAAATGATCAATTCCAAATTGCCGTCGGAAAGCTCGCTGCACTGCAACAATGGAACCAGACCTCGCAAATTGCAACACACAGAATGACTTCTGTACAAGAATCGCCATTTTCACAAATTTAACGCTGACTACGTAATAATGACAAGAAACAAATTACTGCATACATGATACGAAACTTTCACAGTTTTTCTTTCATTATAGCAAATAATCACGCATCCAATTTCGTTTGTAAAGCTATACCAACTACTTAAAACTCCGTCCATCATTTTGGAACACGGTGTATATTCGTACTTTTTTAATTCATGGAACAGAATGTGCACGTATGACCAAACCGGCCCGTTCGCAATATAAATGAAAATGTATTTCCTTTCTTTGGAAATGTCAATAAATTCAATTACTACCAAAGTAGAAAGGTTAATAATAGTTTCCTGTGTTAAATATAATTAATCATATTGAAACAAGTATGACTATGTGGTAACTACAATATTTACATATAAAACATTCTTAAATTGATTCATGTATTTTAAATCTTTCGGGCTAAATGGCCGTGGTCTGGTTTTATTAACACTCAACGTTTCGTCTCAGACACTGCACACAGCCAACATTTGAAGAGTTAGAGGTCAAAGAGCACGCAGAATCTCCTGAGAATGTCTACCGCAGTAGTAGATGAAACGTTGAGTGTTAATAAAATCAGACCACGATCTTTTAGCCCGAAAGACATAAAATACATGAATCAAAATACCTGCTGTGAAAGTCTACAATTTTATATTCTTAAATTGTCATTACGCGTTATTTGTCTAAACAGAACAATTGTTTTGAAATATGAAATTGACCATCTTACCTGCCAGGTGTTTCTGGCGGGTCATTGAACGTCATGAGCGCCACTAGGGGGCAGGCGAGTCACCTGTAAACAGGAAATACATTATTAACAGAATGGAGACTCAATCAACACATTGCTAAGTGAAGCGTTATCATTATGCATACATGGTTAGTAATTCCATCATCAAACAGGGGACAAGCAATAATCGACTCTATGTTCAGCAATTGATAATATACTAATTAATTATTAGCACTGCTTTCTTATATTTTTCATTACTAGGTTGATATATATTCAAATACCTAAGAACAATGATTGGAAATAGGAATGGGATACACAAAGAAATTAAACATAGGCTCAATTCTGGAAATGTGTGCTATTATGCATTACAGAGACTCTTGTCGTCCCAACTCCTTTCAAAAAACATTAAACCAAAAATATATAAAACTGTTATTCTACCAGTTATATAGAGGAGAAACATGGACTCTTGCTTTAAGGGAGGAAAGGAGATTACGAGTATTTGAGAATAATGTTCTTAGAAAGAGAGATGAACAAACATGTGAATGGAGAAGACTACATAACAGTGAACTTTGGTCTTCAAGGAAGCCAGATATAATGCATCCAGAGTATTTCTGCCCGAGAGTAGATAGTTCACTGCAATCATAGCATTCTCATGCTATGCTTTGCAGCTTTACTAGGAAATTATATGTGTAGTAGCTTCCCGCTGCTTTCTACACCGGTGAAGGATGATTGTGATAGTGAGAAGGACGATGATGATGGCGGGATGATTTTCGGGGACCGTTGGGCCCTACGCTTCCTGACATTTGTCTTACAGGTGAGGAAAAACCCCTAAAAAACCTCACCCAGGAGCCTGTCCCGACCGGGAATCGACAGGCGAATGGGGTAGAATACTTAACAATAAGGTACGTGATCTTTGTAGAAAACCAAATATAATAAGAACAATTAAGTCTCATAGTCTGCCATGGACAGGATATGTGGCACGAATGGGTAAAGAAAGAAGGACATGGAAGCGTCTTGTAGGAAAACCAGAAAGAAAACGTCCAGGTGGTAGACCAAGAAAGAAGAGGGAGATGATAACTATGATTAGAGGGTCATATATTATACAAGGAATGAATGGAATACATTAGCTCAGGATAAGGATGTGTGGAGAGCTTGTGTCCGCGCGGCCATGAACGTAAGATTCTATGTTCCCAGAGAGTTGATTGGTTATTATAATATCATCGAATTTTTGTCTTCTATTATGTTTAGGTTCACTAGATTTGCATCAGATAATCAATTAGAATATTACTATTATTTGTACCGGTATTTTGGTTTTGTGTTTCTAACCAATTACACTGGTCAACATGATTTTTGTCTCATGAGTACCAATAGTTGTACTTAATGCAGTTTTTTAACGTGTTTTAAATATGCATTCGGAATTTTTCCATCACCCACAGTTTTTATCTCAATTTCAATTAATGGATTTAAATAATTATTTTTTAAAAAACGTTTTTTCGTCCATTTGTCCATTATAAAATAAAACGGGGAACACTTTCATCAGGCGACTTCAGCTATGGAATAGAGATTTCAAGGCAAATGTAATCCTAATATGCTGGCCGATTATTGTTGGACCATCAAGACGGATGCTCCACAGGCAAAATATAGCACAAAATCGTCATTTCGTACTTTCTAGATGAGTCCGAATGTTCGATTACTGTGCAGTTACGAATGTAGAAAATATTAGTGTTTGAAATTATAAATTCCTGTATCTCGAAACCTTGCATGATGGAGAAAAACTGATATCATATTTGAATTCAGGAAAAAAATACTATCAGAATCAAATTTTTCTTTCTGAGACAAAAAAAAGTTTCTTTTTTGTTGCTCAGTGTTATTTCTAATGCATAGATATGTGATTTTATTACTTTATGTAAAGTCTCCTGAACACGAGTTTCTATTTTCCAAGGTAAGATAATATATCTATTACTTGTAAACTCTGCAATGAATGAATGAAAATAGAAGAGAAAATAATATTTGTATTAATTTTCGATAGGGACCGATATCGTGAATGGAATTATCCCTGTTTGGAATACAGATAACTTTTGGGCCGCCAAATATTCGAAAATAAGTCGCCAGATTTTTTCAGTATCTGATGTATGATGAAGTTTGTAGAGTTGGAGCTAAGGGATGGTCTGTTTCCGGCCCAACAGTTTTTGGAAATAGGGATGAGAAGAGAGGATCGATAGAGATCAGAACGCCATGAAGCGTGGGGCGTCGAGGGGATCCAAAGTTAGTTATAGACAGAGAGAGGTACTCTGTTACATCAAACAGGACGTTTTAAAGTAGATCTGAAACCAGATCTAGACTCATGTTTAATCAAATGACGTGGACGTCAGGGGTAGCACCAATATCACGCATTAAGAGAGCGTCTTTATTAAAGATTTTCTACTTACTTTAAATGTATTTGTTTTGTTCGTAAAAAAATTAATACTTAGAAAACCTAAAAAAAATATATTCTGATAAAGATTGTGTCTTAGAAAACAGTACAGAAGAAGAAATTAGCGAAAGAATTCTCCTGGGCAATAAAGCCTATTGAGTATAGGTTGTTCCACAAAAGGAACTAGTAGTAGTAGTAATAGGACGTTATTAGACTACAAGTAGTAGTAGTAGTAGTAGTAGTAGTAGTAGTAGTAGTAGTAGGACTGTATTAGACAAAAAGTAAGATATTTACAATACTATTTACAAATATGGGTCGCACGGGCAGTAAGCCATAAGGTGCTGTTGACAGTCCGTTAAATAAAATATAAAGAAAAACAAAAAGAAAACATTAATATTACAATTACATAAAGAAAACACAATAATATTACAGTTACATAATATACAATAACATTATACACTAATTAAGTTATGTAGAATTATTAAGAATTAATGGTATTTCTTGAGAATAAAGTACTTAGGAAAATTTTTGAACAGACAGGTGAATGGAGAAGACTTACATAACAATGAACAACATGGTCTTTATAGGAAGCCAGATATAATAAGAACAGTTAAGTCTCGTAGACTGCGATGTGCAGGACATGTTGCACGTATGGGGAATGAAAGAGTTGCATGGAAGCTTCTTGTAGGAAAGCCAGAGGGGAAACGCCCAGTTGGTAGACCAAGAATGAGGTGGGAGAATAGCATTAACTATGATTTGAGGGAAGTAGATTATACAGGGAATGATTGGAAAGGATTAGCTCAGGATAGGGATGTATGGAGATCTTATGTCCGCGCGGCCATGAACCTAAGGGTTCGATAGTGCCAGTGAGTAAGTAAGTATTAATGGTATTTCATTTTGATAACATGTATTTATTCATGAATGAGTGTTGTTCTTATTTTCCGCGTTTTGTCCAGATATTTACTCATGTTTATCCATTTTTTCTGGATTTACCATTAAAGTCGAGGGTTCGTATCGTTAATTTCTCTCTATACCAGAGGCCAGAATACCCTTGAGGATTTAATTATCCAAGCTAATTTACTTCCTTTAATTTTAATAATAAGAATTGTTGACCGAACAAATCAATAACTTAATATAAAATATAAAGGGGTTAAAAAAATGATTAAAGGAAAATTACTACTAACATGCAGTATACTGTAAGAATTAAAAAAATAATTCCCATATCTTCGAATTTATTGTTCCACATATATCAGTGAATGACAATCGGTTAGCTCATTGCATCAAATAGACACCTGGCATGTAAATATTATAGTATTTTTTATGAGAAGAGACGATTTAATTTTCCTTAGAGGCTATAATTTTGGGATGAGGTAATTTTATGAGTCCGAAAATGTTCAGACTGGGAACCAATAGTTTACGGTCCCTCCCGGAGGACTTATACCTTGAATGTCTCAATCCTAAAAACTAAATTGACCCCGGCTGCCTTTGGAACAGTTATATTCGTATATTATGACACATAAAATAATTTAGACCTGGGAAAAATCACTTATATTGAGCAAAATTTGTCAGCCATTTCACTTCCATATATGAATTATGACCACCGCTGTGGTCTCGAGGTAGCGTGATGCTTGTCACGCGGCGGGCCCGGATTCGATTCCCGGTCGGGACAGGCTCTTGGGTGAGGTTTCTTTCGGGTTTTTCCTCACCTGTAAGACAAATGTCAGGAAGCTTAGGGCCCAACGATCCCCGAAAGTCATCCGGCCATCATCATCATCCATACCATTATCATCGTCCTTCACCGGTGTGGAAAGCAATGGGAAGCTACCACACCTACAATTCCCTAGTAAAGCTGCAAAGCATAGCTTGAAAATGCTATGATTGCGGTGAAAGACCTGCACTCGGGCAGAATTACCATGAATGGATATGAATTATGGCCAGCTGTTATGGAGCATCTTTAAATAAGAATAGCAATTAAATATCTTTCTTTTAATAATTTTAAATTATTTGTTACATCTACTGTATAATGATGGAAAATCCATTACACGAATTGGATGATTTCTGCAGCATTGTGTGGCGAGAAAATTACGTTACTAGACATTTTGTTAATGTGTATAGCACAAATCGTTATCTAGCTATCCACAGAGAACTTAACGTACCCATTGACCTATGTTCAAAGTTGGACACTGAATTATTTTTCTGAGGATAAATTAAAATTCTTCTTCTTCTTCCTTCCCAGTATTAGGCCAAGGCCTGTTACGATCCTATAGAAAATTTTCCCTCCAGCGTTTTGATCCTTCCGGGAAATTCTCGTATAAGACTTGAAAGCATAATAATAGTCCCTTCGATTGGTTGCTGGCCAAAGGAAGGCAAGACCAGTGATGGGGCTGCCATCTTATAGCCTCTGGTCAGGCTTTTCTGGAGAAGAAAAGAAAATAAAGGAAAGAAGAAATGGAAGAAAGGAAAGACTCCCCCTAGCCCTCGGATGCCCTAATAGCATCGGGGTCGAAAAAAACAAGAGTTAACCAAGAGAGGTTAGATAGTAAAGTTAAAAGAGTGCAAAACACAACTAAGTGGAAGAAATGTTTTGCTCAGCTTGGGCACCTTGTGGTCGCCATCCACATATCCCCTAGAAGAGGACCCCTGAGGGGTTAAAATTCTAAGAACTGCTAGTAAGTTTTCCGGTTCTGGAACACCCTGTATTTTGTTCAATTAATGACGTGCTATTCGTTTTGCCCGATAAATTTTAATGGCCAGTTAAATTTGTTGCATTTATTCCCGAGTTACTGTATAAGAACTATTTTTAGCTAGCAGAATTTCAAGAGCACATTTTTCTGGAAGCTTATTTTTTGTCTGCAATATCATAATGCCTTGGTTATAGGCAGCACGCTTCACTGGCACGTATAAGTTTACGATATCTGACCAGTGAAGCCTTAAAAACAACTTGGTGGCTCACAGTTTACAATATTCTAGTGATGACCTTACTCAGCTAAAGTCATTTAGCTTATAAGGGTCTTCTTGATATAAACGGAAACTGCACACTACATCTTATAAAGGGTGTTCTGAATAAAACATTACACTTCTACATATCTAAAGTATTCTAACTACTACTACTCACTGGCACTATCGAACCCGTAGGTTCATGGCCGCGCGGATATAAACTCTCCATACATACCTATCCTGAGCACATTTTTCCAATCATTCCCTGTATAATCTACTTCCCTCAAATCATTGTTAATGTTATTCTCCCATCTCAGTCTTGGTCTAGCAACTGGGAGTTTTCCCTCTGGTTTTCCTACAAGAAGCTTCCATGCAAGTTCATTCATTCTCTGTTCGTGCCACATGTCCTGCCCATCGCAGTCTACGAGACTTAACTCTTCTTATATCTGGCTTCCTATAAAGACCATGTAGTTCACTGTATGTACTCTTCTCCATTCACCTATCTGTTCATCTCTCTTTGGTCAATTTTTTTTTCTTTAGAACCCCATTCTCAAATATTCGTAATCTCCTTTCCTCTCTTAAAGTAAGAGTCCACGTTTCTCATCCATATAATATAATAACTGATAGAATAATCTAATATATAAAAATGAATGTTTGTTTGTACTTTATGTTAAAATAACATTATTGGAAAATGTTAAATAAAATCGTTTACAGCTTATAAAAGTGGCGGTGTAAAAATTCTCAAATACAGATACTTCTAAACGAAGCCGGCTGTTGGCGATGGTAGTGACACCTACCTGGCAGCGGACGAAACGAGAATTATAAATTTGTATATGTGGAAGGAATTGTTAATGTTTGTACCAGGTCTAGAATAGTGTAGAGGGCTGCACACTCATACGGAGAACTAGAGGTCCACGGTTCGAATCCTGGTTCGGACATTAATTTTTCTTTTCACGATATCATTATTCTTATACGAGTAAATCTTTATATAGTAATATCAGCACTATAAACTGCTGTTTGTTTATTGTCAAATTTTGATCACATGTTATTTTATAGGCTTTATATTGTCTTAATTTCTGCAAATCTAAACCCACAACACTTTGAAAGCAGAGACAAACATGTATCACTATTCAACCGGACCAATGCTATAAAAATATGTTGAGAAGTAAGCCTTCTGAAGGCACAGGTTACTAACTATAGTGAAACTTGAAAGTTGCGTTCGTATAAGAGCCTCTTTATGATATTTTGATTTTGTATATTTATGTTTTAATCATACTATGAAACGGCGAGTACACGCCGTAGGATAATTAATTAGCGTAATGTGCTACAAGCCGGAAGGTCGCTGGTTAGATTCTCGACGGAGTCAGGCCTTAAAGCAACGCTATAAAATGTTTAGAAATAGCCTTCCAAATGCATTAGTGATTTTCTAACTGAACTAAAACATATAAGTCTCATCTGCAAGATTGCCAACATATGAAATTTTATTTCTTCTGTTTATTATAATGTACATCCTTTTAAGACAAGTAAAATGATGTACAAGACTTGATAGAATAAGAGATGAGGATATAAGAGAAGAATTGGAAGTACAGCCTTTATTGGATAAGGTCACGAATTACAGACAGAAATGTATTGATCATATGGATGGAATGAGTAAGGGAGATATTCATTGTTAGCAAGAAATTATCAAGCAAGAGGAAGACGTGATGTTGGAAGACCTAGAAGACGTTGGGCTGATGCTTTATGAAGTCGGAACGGACAATTGCCTAATCCCTGGAGTGATGATGATGATTATTATCATTATAATGATGCTATGATATTGGAGGGGGGTCACGCCGCGCCGTAGAGTAATCAGTTAAGACAATACGCTACTAGCCGGAAGGACACATGTTCTATTCCCGACGGCATCAGGGCATTTAAACTCATCTAAATGCTTTGACTACGGTATACCATAAGCTCTGTTCGTCTAAGTTTCTAACATAAATGTGGCTATGTTCTGGGGATAAAAATGGCCGTTCAGGCGGGCTGACATTGTGGTTGATCTCATGTGCTGGTTGTCTAGAACGATGGGAGTCTAAATCTCCTAATACATCAAAGGTCTCTTATGGCTTGTAGTGGGATCATTTTATCATCTTCGTAGAAGATAGGTGTGATGGAATCTCGTAGGAGGCAGTGTTGCCAATTTAGCCACTTTGTAGTTAGATCTGGCCATTTTCAAAACATAATTAGCTACAAATTTGTTAAAAAGCCACTAACAGCTTTTCTGGTCATTTGTCGTCTTTTCTTTGGCTACTTCTAGCCATTTTATTATCATTTGATTATTTTGTATATGTTTTGTAAAAATAATGGATGGAGATTGATAGATTTTGCGACTACAAAAATAAATTAAGCAAAATGTGTACATTATTTCCAAAGAATATACCCAAAAAAACGTGGACATCTTCTGTTGGTATTATTATTAAACTACTGTATTACTATTTTACACGCTTTTAATAGTAGCTTGACCCTGTATCGCTCTATGTAACGGAATTTTTTTCAACACATTTTTCACCCACTCAAAAAACATTGGATCTACTTTGAAAAAACTTTGTATACTTGTAAAGGACCAATGACAATACAATAATTTCGTAATTTCCTGTTCCAAAATACTGGCCAGAATCATCACATATTATATATAAAGACCGGTATAATAGATTGCGGACTTATCGACTTTTTAGCAAATCGGTTTGTTTAGAGCTCATTGGTAGAGCGGTGGACTATAGTGGTATATAATTTCAGTAAGTCCATAGGTCGCTGGTTCAAATCCGGCCCGGATGATTTTTTAGAAGATTATTAAGCAATTAAATGTTCATGGGATTCCGGTTTATAACAATTAAACTAAAAATTAAAAAAAATAATGGTTTAAGAGAACTAAAACAACACTCTTTATTAGAACACCAACTCAAAAAGTTTAAAAAAAAAAAAAAAAAATTTTTAAATAATGTAAACTAAAACAACACGCTTTATTAGAAAACTGAACTAAAGAATGAAAAATAATTTTAATTTCCAACACGCTTGGGGTAAAATTAAAGCGGCCAACAAACAAATCGTCTCCAACACATATAGAATAAAACTAGAGTTGTCTACAAAAAAAAAACAATTTTGCCATCAAAAGCGTGGGGTGTTTTTTATGGTTTTTATGTTTTCTTCTTAGAGACTTTACTTTTACCAATATCTGTTTATTATCAAATATATTAATTATT
Organism: Diploptera punctata; assembly: GCA_030220185.1. Classification (NCBI taxonomy): domain Eukaryota; kingdom Metazoa; phylum Arthropoda; class Insecta; order Blattodea; family Blaberidae; genus Diploptera; species Diploptera punctata. Next base: position 49,879 of record JASPKZ010000364.1, on the reverse strand, counting down.
ATGTCGACCGCAGTGGTCTCGAGGTAGCGTACTGCCTTGTCACGCAGCGGGCCCGGGTTCGATCCCCGGTCGGGGCAGTTTCTCTGGATGAGGTTTTTATCGGGGTTTTTCCTCACCTGTAAGACAAATGTCAGGAAAACTTTAAGGCCCAGACGGTCCCCGAAATCATATGGCCATCATCATCATCCTTATCATTATCATCATCATCATCCTCCTTCACCGGTGTGGAAAACAACGGGAAGCTACCACACCTACAATTCCCTAGTAAAGCTTCAAGCATAGCATGAAAATGATAGGTTGCAGTGAAGGATCTGCCTGCGGGCAGAATTACTGTGGATGGATGGATGGATATTAATTGATATAGAGAACCCCACGCTTTTGATGGTAAAATTATTTTTATAGATAACTCTGGTTTTATTCTAGATGTGTTGGAGATGATTTTTTTGTTCATCACTTTAATTATATCCCAAACGTGTTGGAAATTAAAATTATTTTTCATTTTTTAGATCGGTTTTCTAATAAAGATAATTGTTTTAGTTTTTTAACTATAATTTATTTACAATTATTTAGACATTGTATTAATTCAGAACAGGCTCAAGTCTATATATATATATATATATATATATATATATATATATATATATGAGGGGAGTAGATAGTGATTCAGACCTACACTCAGAGTAAGAAATAAACAAAGAATATCCCATAGAAATAAAATGTGTGGTGAGAGTAAAAATATAACTTAGATAAAATTAAAAGGAAAATAAATTAAAGACTAATTTTTTTTTTAAATTCAGAATTACAGAATCTTTTGTTGTAATATATTTTTTATTTCTTAAAATATATATTATATTCATAATATAGCGACCATATTATAATTACATCTATTCCAATAGAGTAAAAGCAAACATACTTCAAATGTACAGGTGGCAAGTTAATTTTTAAGTTTTAAAATACAGCTTCATTCACGGCTAAAAATTTTTTTCAGCCATTTCTAGCCATTTTTAGGAGTCAGTTTTAGCCACTTTTTCTCACTGAGTGTTGGCAACCCTGTTAGGAGGGCTCGAGAGGGAAGTAAAAACGTGTTTTTTTTTTAGCACAGCAAGAAAATTATGAGATGGTAACACTGGAGAACAATGAAGAAATATGCCTTATTTCTAATGAGAAATTCAATCTAGTATTTTTTTCCGATCTTCAATTATATTTTAAGCCTATATTAAGTTGTCATAGTTGAATAACCTTATAGTGTGACTAATTATTATGTGCGTGTGTGTAGTATTTGTGTACTGTTTTTTAGGTTTTAGGTATTTTTTTGGGAAGTGTATGTGTGAGGGAGGTGTGAGTGTGTGCGTGTGTGGCATTTGTGCATTATTTTTAGGTTTTTTGGTCAATAAATCTTAATTGTTCAAAGGAGGATTTCTCTACAATTAGAGATAACCCGATAGGTTCACGGATGAAAGAGAAAAAAGTTATGCGTAATTTTTATGTTTGAATGTAGATGCGTGTGGTTGGGAACATAATATAGACTTTATATATATATATATATATATATTATATATATATATATATATATATATATATATATTTATGTATTTATTTATTATTTATATACAGAATTTTGATGTTTACACATCTTTCTGTGCCTAAAGTTTTATTTTTTCTTCTCCACTCTTCTCTCTCTCCATCCAATCCATGTCCTCCAGCCCTCTTGCTCTCATTCCAGTTCTTATTTCCTGCATCCACAAGTTTCGAGGTCTTCCTCTCCTCCTTCTTCCAGGTGGACACCATTCCAATGTTTTCCTGGGTGATCTTTCTTCTTGCATTCGTCGTACGTGTCCATACCAATTTAATTGCTTATACCGTATATAATCTACTATTGAATAACCAATATTCATCTTTTCTCTTTTATATATACATTTCTTCAATCGTGCAATGGAAAAAGGCACTAAGGGTCAAAGAGGCTCGTGCGCAGTGATAATGTAAATGAATGTATTATCCCACGAAGACCTTATAACCATTATCGGGCGCGTCTCTCCAGTGGCTGATCGAGCATCCAATCATAAATGGTGGGGTGGTCCAAATAATTAATAATAAGAATGACACGTGGACCTACAAGGAGCCCACTTCCTGGCAGCGTTAAAATGCTGGGACACCCTCTTTCCAGGGGATACAAATATGGAAGGTTAAACTGCGATAGACAGGCCAACAGGCACGAATGGGTAATTTATGAGGGGCATGAAATCTTCTTGTAAGAAAATTATAGGGGAGACCCCTAGTAGGGAGACCAAGCATTACGTGTGGAATAATATTAACCATATGAAGGGGTGACTCCTTTATGAAGGGATACATAGCATAGTGGTGTAAGTCAGTTTTTTTACAAAAATTGGTAAAACGCTTGATTGTAAAGTAGAAACTTCAGATACATCAACAATTTCCAAGAACTAAAATTTGAAGTTAGAAAAGGGATTAAAATAGGTAACAAAGAGCTGAAGATAATAAACTATGCTGATGACACAGTTCTAATTGCACAAAGTGAAGATGATTTACAAATGCTATTCTACAAATTCAGAATCGTTGCAGCAAAACATAACATGAAAATTTCAACAAACAAAACGAAATCAATGCCAATATCCAAGGACCCACGATGTATTAAGTTAGAAATAGAAGGGAAAAGTATAGAACAGGTCATGAAATTCAAATATTTAGGAATAGAAATTAATAACAGCAACAGAATAACAGATGAAATTCTCCATCAGGCAAATAATGCGAACAAAATATCGAGATGTTTAAACAATACTGTTTGGAAAAATAAAAATTTAAGAATAGATACAAAAGTAAGAATTTACAAATCTGTCATAAGACCAGTTCTAACATATGGTTGTGATGCCGAACAGAAACTCAAAAAATAAAACAAATATATGAAACAACCGACATGAAAGTTTTAAGGAAACTCATAGGAAAATCGCCGAGAGAGAAAATTCGCAGCTCTGGTATTAGAGAAGAATGTGAAATTGAACCTATATACCTCTCGATAAATGATATAAGACTAAATTGGAAAGATCGCATAGATAAAATGGAGAACAGTAGATTAGTGAAGAAAGTACGTGACTGGACACCTCAGCAGAAAAGGCCTTTAGGAAGACCACAACTACGATGGATGGACGTCACCATACCCCGGACCTGTAGTGAATGAACACGCAATAAGCTGCCAGCTTCCATGCGTAGTGGAAGAAGAAGAAGAAGAAGAAGACTTAGGATAAATATATTCATGATTATACTATTAAGCTAGCTTGAGTCTTTATACACTGACAAATCATTTTTTTCTCAAAAAAGAAAAAGACTAGCACCACTATGTCATGTACCTCTTCATATTAAATGATCGAAAAATATTAGCTCCGGATCAAGATGTATGTAGAGTTTGTATCGTGCAATCATGAACCTCCGGGTTCCATGATACATGTCAATTAGTTACTTAAGTTTAAAATTATAACAATGTACCTGATATTTCAGTCACTAATTAAATCTTCGTTGTAGGTCTATAGTAATATGTTCCATCTGCAGCTAAAGATGAAGCATGTTTCGAAAGGCTTGTAACTAAATTTTAACCGAATTTTTTTTAGTACTGAGATCTCAGATTCAATTTTATAATTATTTTTTATTTATTATTTATTTATTTATGGTTTGCAATGTAAAAAATCTTCCTGTATCCAAAGCGGTTTAAATGTTTATCTTTTTCTTCCATTCTTCTCTGTCTTCCCATTCCAATTCTTCCAGACGTATCTCCCTCATACCTCTTCTGATATCACCTACCCATTTAAATCTAGGTTGGCCCCTCTTTCCTTTCCCACGTGAAATCCATTCCAAAGTTTCTCTCGGTAATCTTGTCTCTGGCATTCTACATATATGACCATGTCATTCATGCTATCTGTACCTCACAAAATCTATTTATAATTAAAATATTTCATATGATAACGCTAATGGTTGTTCAAAATTATTTTTAAATTAATTAATTAAATAATTTGGTTAATATTTTCAAAGATATAAAAATGTATAATGTTATGGCGGTTCCCACAATATTGTATGGATGTGAAACTTGGGCTCCAGTGAAAAGACAGAAGGATAGAATACAGACGGCAGAGATGCGGTTCCTAAGACAAGTAAAAGGATGTACAAGACTTGATAGAATAAGAAATGAGGACATAAGAGAAGAATTGAAAGTACAGCCTTTATTGGATAAAGTCACGAATTACAGACAGAAATGGATTGATCACATGGATGGAATGAGTAAGGAGAGATATCCATTGTTAGCAAGAAATTATCAAGCAAGAGGAAGGCGTGATATTGGAAGACCTAGAAGACGTTGGGCTGATGCATTATGAAGTCGGAACGGGCAATTGCCTAATCCCTGGAGTGATGATGATGATTTTCAAAGATATTCTATATAATTAGAAAATGTTGGCGGAAGTAATATACTATTAATACATTGGGGAATGTTCTAATATTAACTAGAAACAGCTTGGACACCCCTGTTACGTAATTGGTAGGAACTGATTTAACTCCTCCCCATGAATCGCAATCCCGTCTTGCATAGGGGTGGATGTTAGCATTAATTACTGGCCAATCAGTAGTGTATAGCAATTCTATGTCCAGATGTCACATTACTCATTCCAAAACATTTTCAAATCTACAGGGTGATCAATATAAATCTTCTCCGAATAATACAATGACATATTGTCTCTTCTTTTCATGCATCTTACCTTTCCAAAAAAAATACACTTTTTTTTAATTCTGCGTACTTAAGGAGGTTTTCTATACACTAAAATGAATTCCTGATAAGAAAAAAGTTTAGGGATTGTGTCACGCTAAGTAACTGATTTATTATAATATAATCTTCTGCCAGCCAGTGAATCAAACACTTGTGTTGGGCTTGGCTCTAAGCTATCGTGCTGCGGTTTTTTTTAACGATGTGTCGATAATTGAGAGTTCGGGTGAAGTAGGGCACTGTCTGAAAGTCCAGCCATCCATCCAATGGCTGACTGGCTCAAATTCGAGTTTTGGCCTCCCTTAACTTCTGCCTCCAATCATTTCTATTTTGCTCAGCAAGCCTCCAGTTGCAACACTTAAGTAGGTTTGCAGCATCTTCCTTAATACCATCCTTCCATCGTTTTCTCGGTCTTTCAACCCGTCTATTCCCCATAAAACTTGCTGTAAGCACCTTTTTTGGTGCTCGGTCTGTTGATAGCCTTTATACATGGCCAGCCGATTCCAATTTATTTAACTTAATAAAATTGACAAGGTCAGGTTCATTGTATTTGCCATACAATTCTTTGTTTTATCGTATTCTCCACTGACCATTAATATTTATTGGTCCAAATATTTTCCTGGGTACTTTTTGTTTTCAAAATTATTTAGGGCTACCTCTGATATTTTAGTGAGGCTCCATGTATGACTATCATAGATCTAAACTGATCTTATTAAAATTTTATATAGCCTTATTTTAGTAGCTGAGTGTATGTTATTAGTCTTCATTATTTTATGAAATGGGTAATAAGATCAGTTTCAGTCTTCTTTGTACTTCAATGTGTTGTAGCAAGAATCAATAGACTCTAAGTACTTAAATATAATTATACGATTAATAGTAATAACTGGAAGGCGCACAAACGTCCACGTGAGTCTATTACCAACATAGGAACCCCCAACGAATGGTACCTACCTCTCTAAGGTGTAATGAATAACATGTGAATTTGGAGTGGGGTAAATGACTTTATGGGAGGAGTCATCGCCCTTATAAGGCAAGGACACGTAACAAAACGCTCTCACATACACTCACACTCATATGTTCTACAAGAAATAAGTCCTACATCAACCGTCCGCGACCGTGATATTAAATACACATGGACTTTAGTAAAATCATCAACTCCACTCCGAATATTAGTGAGATATAAAAGATTGTAAGTCTATGTACGTTGTTAGTGCAAAATTATTCAATAAACTGGAGTAATAAGTTTAAATTTATTTATAATTATAAAAATAATATAAACATCCCTGAGTTATAATATTCTACCCTGAGCGAACCGGCACAGTGTTGGTCGTTATTATCTGTAATACATGAGCCAAGATAGTTAACAATTTTCACAATGTTAAAACCTTATTCTTTTATGCTATTAGATTGCTGTTCTGTCATTGGTTTAACACCTGTCTGTATCTATATCATAACTTGTGTCTCTCTGAAAGTCATACATAGAAAAAATCGCATTTCAAAATTTAATTTCTTGTAGTTTCTAAAAATGCTGTCCTTTACATTCTGCTTCTGCTGACTTCTAGCGGTGAGGTGCCTTAATCGAAATTTCTGTTTCCTAACTTTATATAACACCGAATAAAAAGAAAATTACTAAAAACACAACACCACAGAACCGGTACCTTTCTTGCATTCAATTCTTCAATTATATTTATTTCTCTTTAAATTTACAAATAACTTTCACGTTTCTTTCAAGGGAGCTATCAACCATTGCACGCCGAAACGTATATTGAAATTTCTTTCAGAGTAGCATTGTTATGTACCGACGCCGTGTCCAAAAAAAAATATATTATCCGTTTTTAACTGTAGGGTATTAAAATCTCTCGTTTAAACTATAGGGAAGTACAGTAAAACCTATCTATGAAGGAACATGACGGTTCCTTAAATATATTTCCGTCTTGGCAGTTTTCCTTCTTATAAAGGGTTCTCAAATTACAAGCTTGAATTTTCTCACGCAGTGTAAGGGTTTTACATACACGCTTTAAGACATAACGTATTGACTGAAATACAGATAAAATAGTGAATGTAACATAGCTCAGTTTGCACGGCAATACAAAACAACTTTATTACACAAAAGCGAGAAGGAACTCAACTAAAGGAAGACTGAAGAGTTTCCCAACTCCCTCGCAGGTAACGTAAGCAGGCAAGGAAAAGCGAGAGATTCCCCGTTGTCAACACATAAGCTAGGGTATCCCCGCAATACAATGGCAACACAAGAAGGTAAAACGATATAATGCAGAAAGCGTAATATGCAAAATTTTCACGTGTGATCATTAATACTGTAATTAGAACGTGCTTAAGAATAATTTTCCATCTTACTGAGGTAAAAAATTAACTATTGGTACTTTAAAAACCATTCCGTTTCCGCGTTATAAAGGTTTCCGGCTTATACAGGATGATTTTACATATACAATCCTACCGTTCTGAAGATTTTTTTCCGTCTCTACAGGTTTCCTTCTTATAAAGGTTCCGGCTAAAGCAGGATTTACTGTAATACAACTAGTGAATTGGTAGATTGGATGACCCAATTACCTGCTGCCCGCGCCGTGTTCCACCATATTTCACTACGCTCTTACTTATGCAGGGAGTAAGAGCCTAGTGAAATGTGGTGGAACGCGGACAGTGGGTTCCCATAGCTTTATTCTAGCTTCGATTTCTATACATTGCAGTTAAACGCGGCAGATAAATTTTGGACATGGTTCCTGGTGCATCACAACGGTTCTCTGGGAGAAATTTCAAGGTAGGTTTCGGCATGCAATGGTTGACAGTTCCCTTTAGAAGATTGCTCAACAAGTAAACTGTCAAATTCCTAAGAAATGTGCAACTCGCTAAATAACGCACACTCAGATATATTAAACCATCTTGAGAATATAAACAGAAACCGACGAGTTGAAAAACAAGAAAGTTTTTGTTTTCTTTAATGTTTTCTGAACTAGTTGCTGATCTGTATCCATCTATCTATAATGGCATAGCCCATTGTTGGACCATAGTCTCTCCTTTGTAAGAAGTTATTAGACCAGGTTAATTTTTGTTACCTTATTTGCTCATAGATATCATGGATGGCATGCGGTCAACATACCAACCCTCTGAGACATCTAACAGCAACTAAGGTTTTACTAGGAGGTTCATGTCGGTAAATGTTGCTTACAGACCTCTTTATTCAGGCCTTAAGGATGTTTTACGAGCCTGAAAATCTTCATACTCGGGCCGCACGGCTTAAAGTCCCTCTCTGTGGACTTGTTCCTTGGATTTTTATGTCCTAAAAAAATGCATGGACCCCGGCCGGGTTTGACCTTCGGAACCAGAGCCAAGGAGCATAACCACTAATCCACCGCGGGCAATATCTGTTTTATACTGGTATAAATACAGGACAAGTTTCAACGAATTCTGCATAAACGTAAATTAATAGTATAAATATTCGCTGTATGACAAAGACATTCATAAGAGAAGTATATGCAAGCGTTGGAACTAACTAATATATACTATATGATAAGTAGACTTCTCCGTGTTTACAAAATTAATATATTGTGATATTAGATTTTATAAGTTTTAATATATGTGAGAGATGGGAATTGGTAAAATCATATGATCTGGGTGACCCTGGTTACATTGATCGGAAAGAGCAGAAGTGAAGTTAATTGAGTCATTGATTGGTTAATGTGTGTCAGAGCGTAAAATATGAATTCAATCCGTGACAAGTGTAGTCAGCCTTTCTATCCTGGTAAATCGCAATACCAATATTTCAGTGCATATGGAGCAGTAATAATATAATTAAAAACAATAATAACTATTATAATAATTATTATATTATCTATCTATACAGGGATTAGGATGCTCCCTAGAGGTAATGCTTCAACCAAGATCATTTATTTACGCTTATTTACCAATAGATGTCTAAAAGTGATATGCCAGTTGCAATATTACCTCGTACGATTTTTGATAACGTGTGAACACTCATTCTTGACTCGTGGTTACTCCAATATTGTTACCTTATTGTCACCCAATTATTTATTTCGTGAACTACACTTTGTTATCGAATATACTTTTTTCCTGATTCTATCATATCTTATTTCATTATTATTTTTTCTAAGAGTAATCATTTGTTGTGTTTCCAACATTTGTTTTCTTTTGGATTTTTTACCCTTTTTCAGAAGCATAGGCCTAATTGAGGAGAAGTCCGGATTTTTATGTAATAAAATATAAGATTGCAATACAGATATTATACATTATTCAACTGTTTGTGTGTGAAACCAAGATAAAAGACAGTCAGAAGTCTTACTTCTCATTATACTATTCAAGTGTGTGTGTGTGTGGAACCAAAACAAAAGATAGTCGTAAGTCTAACTTATCATTATACTATTCAACTGTTTGTGTGTGAAACCAAGATAAAAGACAGTCAGGAGTCTTATTTCTCATTATACTATTCAACTGTGTGTGTGTGTGTGTGTGTGGGTGTGTGTGTGTGTGTGTGTGTGTGTGTGTGGAACCAAAACAAAAGATAGTCGTAAGTCTAACTTATCATTATACTATTCAACTGTTGTGTGGAAACCAAGATAAAAGACAGGCACAGGAGTCTTACTTCTCATTATACTATTCAAGTGTGTGTGTGTGGAACCAAAACAAAAGATAGTCGTAAGTCTAACGTATCATTATACTATTCAACTGTTTGTGTGTGAAACCAAGATAAAAGACAGTCAGGAGTCTTACTTCTCATTATACTATTCAAGTGTGTGTGTGTGGAACCAAAACAAAAGATAGTCGTAAGTCTAACGTATCATTATACTATTCAACTGTTTGTGTGTGAAACCAAGATAAAAGACAGTCAGGAGTCTTACTTCTCATTATACTATTCAAGTGTGTGTGTGTGTGGAACCAAAACAAAAGATAGTCGTAAGTCTAACGTATCATTATACTATTCAACTGTTTGTGTGTGAAACCAAGATAAAAGACAGTCAGGAGTCTTACTTCTCATTATACTATTCATGTGTGTGTGTGTTGAACCAAAACAAAAGATAGTCGTAAGTCTAACTTATCATTATACAATTCAACTGTTTGTGTGTGAAACCAAGATAAAAGACAGTCAGGAGTCTTACTTCTCATTATACTATTCAAGTGTGTGTGTGTGTGTGTGTGTGTGGAACCAAAACAAAAGATAGTCGTAAGTCTAACTTATCATTATACTATTCAACTGTTTGTGTGTGAAACCAAGATAAAAGACAGTCAGGAGTCTTATTTCTCATTATACTATTCAACTGTGTGTGTGTGTGTGTGTGTGTGTGTGTGTGTGTGTGTGTGTGTGTGTGTGTGTGTGTGTGGGGGAACCAAAACAAAAGATAGTCGTAAGTCTAACTTATCATTATACTATTCAACTGTGTGTGGAAACCAAGATAAAAGACAGGCACAGGAGTCTTACTTCTCATTATACTATTCAACTGTGTGTGTGTGTGTGTGTGTGTGTGTGTGTGTGTGTGTGTGTGTGTGTGTGTGTGTGTGTGTGTGTGTGTGTGGAACCAAAACAAAAGATAGTCGTAAGTCTAACTTATCATTATACTATTCAACTGTTGTGTGGAAACCAAGATAAAAGACAGGCACAGGAGTCTTACTTCTCATTATACTATTCAAGTGTGTGTGTGTGGAACCAAAACAAAAGATAGTCGTAAGTCTAACGTATCATTATACTATTCAACTGTTTGTGTGTGAAAACCAAGATAAAAGACAGTCAGGAGTCTTACTTCTCATTATACTATTCAACTGTGTGTGTGTGTGTGTGTGTGTGTGTGTGTGGGTGTGGTGTGTGTGTGTGGAACCAAAACAAAAGATAGTCGTAAGTCTAACGTATCATATACTTTCAACTGTTTGTGTGTGAAACCAAGATAAAAGACAGTCAGGAGTCTTACTTCTCATTATACTATTCAAGTGTGTGTGTGTGGAACCAAAACAAAAGATAGTCGTAAGTCTAACGTATCATTATACTATTCAACTGTTTGTGTGTGAAACCAAGATAAAAGACAGTCAGGAGTCTACTTCTCATTATTCTATTCAAGTGTGTGTGTGTGGAACCAAAACAAAAGATAGTCGTAAGTCTAACTTATCATTATACTATTCAACTGTTTGTGTGTGAAACCAAGATAAAAGACAGTCAGGAGTCTTACTTCTCATTATACTATTCAGTGTGTGTGTGTGTGGAACCAAAACAAAAGATAGTCGTAAGTCTAACTTATCATTATACTATTCAACTGTTGTGTGGAAACCAAGATAAAATACAGGCACAGGAGTCTTACTTCTCATTATACTATTCAACTGTGTGTGTGTGTGTGTGTGTGTGTGTGTGTGTGTGTGTGTGTGTGTGTGTGTTGTGTGTGTGTGTGTGTGTGTGTGTGTGTGTGTGTGTGTGTGTGTGTGGAAACAAAACAAAAGATAGTCGTAAGTCTAACTTATCATTATACTATTCAATTGTTTGTTTGTGAAACCAAGATAAGAGACAGTCAGAAGTCTAACTTCTCATTATACTTTTTTTTTCAAATGCCCCAGGTTTGTCTTTCGACATTCCTGGTTTCTCTCCTGGCATGGCGTACTTGTAACCCACTTCTGAGGTTGGGGCGCCAGGAAGGCGGGGTTACGTTGCCCGATGATATTATGGGTGATAAATGATAATGAAAGACCAGAAGAGTTCTTAACCTAAACTTAACTTAAATTCTAGATTATGGGCAAACACAGGAATAATTCCCTATAAGGAAAAATTCCCATGGTTTGACCGAGAATCGAACCAGAGATCTCATGAACTGTAGTCGGAAACGCTAACCGCTAGCCCATGAGGCTGGTCGATATTTGAAATATCCATCCATCCATCCATAGTAATTCTGCCCGAAGGCAGTTCCTTCACTGCAACCATATCATTTTCATGCTATGCTTGCAGCTTAACTAGGGAATTGTAGATGTGGTAGCTTCCCGTTGCTTTCCACATCGGTGAAGGATGATGATTATAGTGATAAGGATGATGATGATGGCCATATGATTTAGGGGACCGTTTGGGCCTTAATTTTTCCTGCCATTTATCTTACAGGCGAGGAAAAACCCCGATAAAAACCTCACCCAGAAAAACTGCCCCGACCGAGGATCGAACCCGGGCCTGCTGCGTGACAAGGCAGCACGCTACCTCGAGACCACAGCGGTGGACTATTTGAAGTATATAAACTTTCAAGCGCATAAAATGTGAATTTGAAAGTATATAATGTTTTTAAGTTAGTATTGAATAGGTCCTAAATTATGGAGATTTCCTCTCTGTCCATACACGCCCGTTTTCACGTGGAGCAAGACTGATACCTCTGCGAGAGAATACTGAACCTAGCTGATTTAACAGGAAAGCGCTCATTGTGTTTACAAAGAGACCTAAAACACGTTTGGGGAAAATAATCTTATATACTCAACCTAGGATTTAATGAGAGATCAGGGCTTGCTTCGTTCAGGCTAGGGGCATGGAAATTTCTAAAAATTAGCGACGATCACGATTTGCGAATATGTCCAAAGTGCGGGAACTTTGAAGATGAGATACATATATTAGGAACATGTGATGATTTAGAATATTGGAGACGTCAGTTATTACCGGAAAGGTTTTATAAATTCAAATCGGGAAAGATTAGCATGCTACGAGTTATTGGTAAATCCAGAAAATTGGATAAACTTGGGTAAATTTCTGGACAAAACGCGGAAAATAAGAACAATGTAATACCATTAATCCTTAAAAGTTGTACATAACTTAATTAGTGTATAATGCTATTATATTATTATGTAATTGTAATATTATTGTGTTTTCTTTATGTAATTGTAATGTTATTTTTTTTCTTTATACTATTACCAATTATTACTTTATTGTAACGGACTGTCAACAGCACGTACGGCTTACTGCCCGTGCGACCCATATTTGTAAATAATATTGTATATATCTTACTTTTTGTCTAATAAAGTCCTATTACTAATACTAATACTACTACTACTACTACTACTACTACTACTAGTTACGGTTATTTCCCTATAGATGTTGGCGAGTGGCATGAGGTTGAATAATCGGTTCAAAGAGACACCTAAGAGGGATCTAAGGTATTGTACGGACGGGGAAAAGGCCTATTAAATTTTGCTCAGAGGCGGTAATTTAGATTTGAGGCTCTTTTATGAGCCTGAAAATCTTCAGAGTCTCTCTCTGAGGACTTATTCCAAAAAAATGTTTCATCTAAAAATTCCAACGACCCCGGCCGGAAATGAACTGCGACTCTCATAACCAGAAGCAAGGAAATTGACCCCTAGATAACTAGGCCGATAAAATATACATATAAGAAAATACATGCTCGGACCAACGGACCTGCACCCTATAGCGCTGACATCGTTCTTAGAAAAGTACATGTCTATACTCACAACATTTCACCGCACTTCCCTCTCCGTACGTCAACCAGCAGCCATGGAGTAGGAATGTTGCCAAACTTCCCCCAGTGTCATGGCTCTTGAATATTCTTCTTCTTCTTCTTTGTCACGGTTTAGGCTTATTTACTAGCCTGTTCCGGCTCCAAATTGCTCCTGTTTCCATCTTTTTCTTTGGTCTTCCCAAACTTCTTCTTCCTCGAGGTGAATAGTTGTATGCTGCTTTTAGTATCCTATTCTCAGTCATCCTTGCTAAGTGTTCTTTCCAGTTTGTTCTATATTTCACTATTGTTATGTTTAATTCCTCTACTTGTAGTTGTTGCCTTATTTCTGTGTTGTGTTTTTTGTCTGTCCTTTGATATCCTATTCTCTTGAATACTGAATTTTTAATTTTTCTTGCATTTTTTAATTATTGATATACAGAATGTCCCGCGCCGTAGCCGAGCGGTTAAGGTAGGAAGCCTTGGCGCAGAGCTACGGGACTTGCGCTGGTTCGAGTCTCCATGGGGGAAGAAATTTTCTCATGCTATTTCGGCCAGTATGGGACCGGTGCCCACCCAGCATGGTGAAGCAATTGGGTAGCTACAATAAGTAGCGGCTCCAGGTAGAGGAACCAGCTATAACGGCTGGGGGACTCGACATGCTAACCACATGTCACCCCTACACTGGCTGTTGATCATCTACCTCTGTGATTGACACATGTGGATGTGAAATGCCAGCAGCCGGCTGGTAAAAGAGCAACCGCTGAAAAGTGGAAAGACCCTCAATCGGATCGGATATACAGAATGAGACTTTTGTTTATAAACACGTGGTCTTTTCATGGATGAGTGTAGATGTATATTATTGTGTATGTAGTGTACACATAGATTTTTTTTTCACTGTTTCGATACAGGTGTGTAGCCATGTAGGTATTTGTTTATATTATGATTATATTTATTTTCTTTAGTCATGGAAAATAATGCACGTACGGCCAAACAGGCCCGTGTGCAATGTATATGCATAATTATGTATTTTCCTTCTTTTGGAAAAAAATGCAATAAATCCCATTATCATTCAAAAAGAATAATACAAGGTTGGAGTTCAAGTGCAAGAGAGCGATAGAAGAGAGAGAGATAGGAATGCAGGGAGGGAAATGATTTGCCGAGGCAGAAAAGGAAGTAGACTTTAGTTCGCATATCTTACTGAGCAATAACATTTACTGTTTTTCTCTTAAGATAGTAAAATGTGGGTGCCATCTTCTAAGATGGTCAAATAAATAAAACTCTTATGTTACAAGGAAACTGTCAACCATAGCATGCCTGGAAATTTCTCCAGAGAAGCGTTGAGATGCACCAAGGCCGTGTCCAAAAAATAAAAAAAAATATCTGCGGTTTGCAAGGCACAGAAATTGTACCCAGAATACGGTAATGCCAACCCACTGTGGGAAGACGATGGACTTTCCTGCTTCAGTAGATCGGAGTGGACTGAGACAGGACGCGGCGCAGGAGCCCGGTGTGAGGGTTATCTAATCCACCAAGTTAGGAGTTGTATTAATTCTCTGTAGTTTAAATGAGAGATTTGGCGCTGGATGTTAGTGCCTTGCACTTAAAAGCGGCAAATAATTTTTGGACACAGCCTATATACATCACAACGCTTCTCTGAGAGAAATTTCAAGGTAGGTTTCGGCATACATTGATTTACAGTTTCCTTTTTAGGTAAATCGAAAACATTTAGTAGTCAACCTATTCAACTGTTGATGATGTAAAATATACCGAAAGACCTTTAATGATGTAATAGAAATAAATGTTACTTTGTTGAAAACAACTAAGATCTCAAGTTTTATTATTTATGCCCTTTATGTACTAATCTCAATGGTGGTTCAGAATGATTTTAAAAAGTATCGATTTTTCTTATAGCAATTATTATTATTTCACGCTCGGTTGCCTTTTAAGTTGTAAGCA
This sequence comes from Diploptera punctata, assembly GCA_030220185.1. Lineage (NCBI taxonomy): Eukaryota > Metazoa > Arthropoda > Insecta > Blattodea > Blaberidae > Diploptera > Diploptera punctata. The sequence continues at coordinate 34,729 of JASPKZ010000364.1, read as the reverse complement.
TTTGTTACACCAGAAGGCCATGATCTTGCAGTCGCACTAACAATATTAATGCAAGATGTGTCCGAAATTTTCAAGAGGCCGTGAAATCCCACTTAGTACGCAAATATAATTTACACCAATTTCTGGTAAACAGAGCGGGATTAGCGGTCCACTTAGTGGAACCTAAATTCTCTTCCATTGGTTTACATGCTTAGAGTAAACTAATATCGTCTAATTCAAATATCAACTCAAGATTCTAATCAAAATTACATCTTCACTAATTTCTGACTAAAATGACAACTCACCTTTCCTCACACTATTATGTATATTATATTAATTTACGTTGTAATTCGTATTACGTCCGACATTTTCTAATGAAAATCTCTTGTTTTTTTATTTAATTAATGTTCGTAAAAGTTTAAATATTAATATCAGTAGCGTATACTTCTATTTTAATGATATTATGAAAGGAGAATCGGCTCTCTGTGGTCTAGAATTAAATTTCTTGTCCCTGGTCCCGAGAGTTCAAACTCTGACAGGTTTGATGAATTTTTAGGATGAAAAAATCCAAGGGACAAGTCTTTCGGGAGGGACCTTAAAGCCGTAAGTCCCGAGTCAAAATAACCTCAATATTAAAATGAGAGTTTCTGATGACTATTTAACTCATGCCACAAATGCTAGTCAATGACCAATCACGTTTCAATGAATGTTGTTTTACAACCAATGACAGTCGTGTTTCACCTCGCTCTTTATCGATTTCTCTTTATCAGCTACTGTTTTTGTGATAAACAAAGCTCCTCCTTTTTAATGTTCTGAACAGGTCAAAGCATTATTTTTCTCCACCAATACACTGAATATAGCAACATAATGAAAAGATTCCTTGATTTTACTGAGTTGATTGCTAAAAAAATAAATGAATAACCCATAATGTTGATTATGATATACAGTTTGATGTGTTTCATTATTTCTGCACTTGGGTGCACTCTTACAATATTGCGATCTTATTTGGCAAATAAATAATATGATCAAGCAGCAGTGAATGAACATAACCTCACATTTCTGATTTGTTTTTAAACATAGCCGTTTACATTAAATATGTAAATATTTTAAAATAACTATAGCTAAACAATGATTTGTGAGTAAACAGCTTAATTTTATTCGATAAATAGTCCTAACAAATGCCACTCTTGATTTCCAAATTCTCTAGGTAAATTGGAAATCACTCGTTGCATTACTTATGAAAATTTAGTTTGGAGTATCCTATCTAACATCCATTCTGGCCAGAGAAATTAAAATGGAACTTTATAAAACACTTGTCGTGTACATATTAACATTCAGCTGATACGTGGTTATTAAACAAAGAAGATTAAATTTCATTAAGGGTGATGTATTTGCAAAAATATTAGAAAAATCTATGGACTAGTATGTGAAAGTGGAACATAGAGAATAAGAAATAATCAAGAAATAGAATAAATTTGTGAAGGACAGGGTTTTCTTGCTAATACCAACATGACATATCTGGTATTCACTCCTTAGCAATAGCAGCATTGTAAACTCATTTCTTAATTTAGGGGGCCTCGAAGGCGATGTTTCGTTATCCCGATGATTTGATTGGTGATGGATTGTCAAGAGAGTCCTTATACCTAAATTTATCTAAAGTCTGACCATGGGCGATCACAAGAATAATTTCCCTCTGTGGTATGATCGGAAATCGAATCCCGGACTCTATGAACTGTAGTCAGAAGCTTTGACCAATATCCCATGAGGCTGGTCCGAGCAGGATATTGTAAAATGTATAAAACTGCTTAGACTGCGTTGGTTAGGACATGTTAAAATTAATGAAAAATGAATGCCCAACAATTTCTTAAACGGCGTGATGCTTGGAAGTAAAAAAAAATGGCAGACCAAGAAAATGTGACTATAAGAATTAAAGAGTAGCCTTGATAAAATGCAAGTCTAGGGGGTGAGTTGTTTGCCTTTCCTGGAACATGAAATTTAAACCAGGCCCAGATCGATTAATTTTTTAGACGCGCGTAAAATGTATCTTTAATAACTTACTGAAAAGTGTTTTTATTTATTTTAATTGAATCAAAATTAATTAACTGAAGTATCCTTTGAGAAATTATTTAATTATTATTAATTTACCACTGAAGATTGGTTTACAGCTTTCAGCCCACCCTGAGATCACGGGATTCTTTGCTCGCAATCAACTTGGGCGCATCCCTTTCTTTTACAGCAAGGCATTTTTCATATATGTATTTTTTTATTGCCAGAGAAGTTTGTTTTACTTGTATTATGTAAGAGTCCATAGGTATAATATATACTCATGGACTCAATATACATAATACAAAAGTTCATCGATATATATATATATATATATATATATATAGATGTTATAACTATATTTTTGGCATTTGGGAATGAAGGAAAATATGATATGAAAAGAAAAATGAATGCTTGAATCGGGATTTGAACCCGCGTCTCTAAACGTACAGAGCACTGTAACCAACTGAGCCACTCAAGTATTCCAACACAAACATATATTTTTCTTATAGGCCTATATGTAGTATTCTCAATTCACACAAGAGGTAGCGGGAAGTCGTTCCAACTGACATCTAGTGGACACCCATAAGCGTTACTGCTATAAAGTGAATATTCACTTTAAAAATTTTGCTTACCTGTTATGGTGGCCACTAGATGTCAGTTGGAACGACTTCCCGCTACCTCTTGTGTGAATTGAGAATACTACATATATAAGAAAAATGTATGTTTGTGTTGGAATACTTGGGTAGCTCAGTTGGTTAGAGCGCTAAACGCACAGAGTTTAGAGACTCGGGTTAAAATCCCGACTCAAGCATTCATTTTTCATATATAAATATATATATATTATATATGTGCTATATACATACATATAAGTGGTACGGCCATGTCAAAAGAATGCCAGTGCAAAGATTTCCTAAAATTGTCATGAATGGATCCCAATAGAAAGTAAGAAGAGAAGAAGACCGAAGAAAACTTGGATAGAAGGGGTACAAGCGGCTATGCATATCAGAGGATTGGAGGAAGATCAATGAATGGACAGAGAGGAATGGCGTTTGGTTTCCGGAAGAAGGCGGCAGTTGCCATAATACCGGATGATGATATATATATATATATATATATATATATATATAGGGCCTACACTAGCTAATACCCGGCGTGCGTTGCTGCGCTTAAATAAATTAAATATTAAAGGTTAATTAAATTGTATGGTATACGCTGAGACGAACCAAACATAGCGGTTGTTAGTTATATTTCGGATTTCAGGAAAACCTCCACTTCTAATTGTCGGATTCCGCTTATTTTTGAATGATACCTGTCTCGGTTAATTTTAATGGGATATACTGAGTTTCGTTGTGAAATATTGAATATTGTGGCCGCTAGAGCGATATTTAAATTTTCACTTCAGGTGAACTCCTACACTTAATGGTTTTAAAGGGTTCAGTTGTGAATCTAAACCTTCCATGGATCCACTCAATATACACAAAAAAATTAATCAAAATAGGTCCAGTCGTTTAGGCAGTTTCGGTTTTCAGGTAAATCTCCACTTCTAATTGTCGGATTTCGTTCATTTTTTTAAATTGGGCCAAGCTACCTCGGTTTATTTTAATAGGATATATTGAGTTTCGATGTGAGACATCGAAAAATGTGACAGCTAGAGCGATTTTTAAATCTTCGCTTCAGGTGAACTCCTACACTTAATGGTTTTAGAGGGTCCAATTGTGAATATAGACCATCGAGAGACCCAATCAAACATACACAAAAAATCATCAAAATCGGTCCAGTCGTTTAGGAGGAGTAGAGTGACAAATACACGTACAGACGAATTATATACTGTATATAACATTATAACATTAATTAAAACGGAGACACTTACGTGGTTATGGATGTGTTTCAACTTAGGAATTTTAGATAAATAAGTTGGTAAGAGTCACTCGAAAGAGCATTAAGTTATAAGTTTATGATTTGTCTTTTATGAGTTCGTTCAGTGATCCTGTCCATATTCTGCATTGTTTGTAATGGTATCGCTCACACTTTTGGTTCGCATATCTTGCATTCACACGAATCACTCGGTTGGTGGAATTTTGTATTTTAGCACATTTTGTGATGACATCCGTGTGTTGCTATGCCTATGATTCTGTGTGCATTTGTGGTTGGTTACTTCCAGTCCACTCTCTGGTTTACCATGGCATCTGAGGCGAAGAAATCTTCGTCGATCTCTTTTTCTCTCTGTCTCTTTTTTTCCGATGACTTTCTTATATGGCTCCGTTGCTGGCAGTAGTATCCTTTGCCTCAGGTCCTCTAGGAAGAAGGTTTCTCTGGCTAGCATATAGGCAATTTTAGATAAGGAATCTAGTTAAACGAAACATGCTGAAATTAATCTATCGGTGGTTGGAGTCGTTTAGACGTGATACTCATAATCCAGCATTAAATTAATTAAATGTATACAATGAGGTAGCTTTAGACCTTATTTATAGATTGTAGCAAACCCAACTGATACAATTAGCCAACCGTATTTTGAAAATGTACATTTTCAAATATAGCTCGATTTTTGCTGAAATATTCTGTAAAGGCTAAATCTTGTAAATATAGGTGGTTATTTATTGTTAACCGTCGAGTTTAATCGAATCCCTAATTATAGTCCGAAGCATATCATACTAGACAGTAGGTCTACACTTGTTTTAATGGTGGGGCCTGAATTTTTAAAAAATTAACAGCTTATACCTTAGATTAATTTTGTCTGAAACACCTTGTATCTGCTTCTTCAAAATTTCCCTCATTTGTCCATTAACTATCCATTTCCATTATATAATGTATTTACTATATGTGAACATATATTTAGTTTTATTAATGTTTACTTCCAGTCCCAATTTCTTAGTGTTATTTACATTATATAACACATTTTCCTTAATAGGGTCCATATATCATTCTGAGTATCTTTCTTTCAAAAAGCTAGTTGAGATTTGTCAGAAACCCAGGTTTCACTTATTAAGTTAACACTCGTGTAATTAGTGTTTCAATTGCAAATATTTTGAATTTAAGTAATTCATTTATTGAATATAACATTTCTTAGCATGTTTGTACTCTTTTTATTTATTTCTTCCTGGATATTATTATGTTTATTTAGTCCTATTAAACATGAGTCCATAAATTAATCAGTTATGAAGTAATGTCAAATTTATTGTTTGGCACTCGCTGGTACTAAGTGCCAATTCCCACAAAACCATCACACTCTCATTTAATTGCGTCCAGTCATTTCTATTAGATCTATGATCTTAACCTTAAATTGGCGAAACAGTAATTTCTCCTGCCTGTTATTTAAATGTTCCGGACCGCAAAGAAAACAAGATCACGTAAAACTCTAAGTTATTATAGTACACTAGCCAATACCAGGCGTGCACTGCTACACCTTCTTCTTCTCCTTCTTCTTCTTCGTCACGCTCTAACGACTTCCAGTGGAATGTCTTGGCCTTCTCAACTAGTTTACGCCATTTCTTCCTATCTTGTGCAGTAGATTTCAAATCAAAAATCCCCAGCTCTCTCAAATCCTCAATTACGTCATCTTCCCATCGATCTTTAGGTCTTCCTCTTGGTCTTGTTCCCTGTGGCTTCCAATTTAAAATATTATTCGGCAATCTTCCCTTTGGCATTCTTAGTGTATGTCCAAAACCACTGCAATCTTTTGGATTTGATGAAACTAACTATTTTTCTTTATTTATCTTGAGGTATAATTCGGTTATTCCTTCTTAACCTCCAAGTTCCATTTTCCTTTACTGGACCTAGCACTCTTCTAAATATTTACCTCTCAAACGTTAATAGTCTTAATTTATCTGCTTCTTTTAGTACCCAGGTTTCAGCTCCATAACATATGATTGGTCTTATTATTGCTGTATATAATTTGAATTTAACATTTTTTGATATTAATTTGCTTTTGAATATATCGAAATTAGCAAAATATGCTTTATTCCTTTGCGATATTCTTGTTTTGATTTCTTCTTCAATAGTATTATTATCGTTTAGTATTGTGCCTAGGTACTTAAAGGAGTTAATTTGATCAATACAGTCACTATTTATAGTTAGTTCATTCAAATTTGTTTTATTTCTCATACATCTTAAATATTTTGTTTTATTTAGATTGATTACAAGCCCATATTTTATACTTTCATTTTTCAATTTGTCAAAGGTTTCGAGTAGGGAATTTTTTGTTCTTGCTGTTAGTATTACATCATCAGCATATGCAAGACATTAATTGAATTAAATGTGTATTTATGTTTAGTTAAATAAGTAACAAGAAAAATAATTATACATTCGTAATTTCAGTTTTGCAATTGTTTTGTCGAATTACGGGTAATTCTATCGTTTTAGAAGTAAATTCATCGGTTTAAGGGTAATTTTATCGTTTTAGTGGCAGCTTGATTGGTTTACTGGTAGTTTTCTCGTTTTAGAGGTAGTTTAATCGGTTTACTGGTAGTTTTAGTGTTTATAGAGGTAGTTTGATTAGCTACTGTTAATTTGGTCGTAATGAAAGTAATTTCATCGCTTTAGGGGTAGTTTGATCGAATCGGTTGGCCTGTTTAGATTATGTTTCTGGGTTAGGTTAGGTATCGGTCAGGTATCGGCCAGTTTAGATCAGGTTCGGTTAGGTAAGGTTAAGTTAGGTTGGATTTGGGTAGGTTAGATTCGGTTAAGGTTAGGATAGAATACATTAGGTTAGGTTTAGTTAAGTTCGGTTCGATATGATTTGGTTCGGTTAAGTCAAGGTTAGGTTACGTCCGGGGTAGGATAGTGTTTTGTCCAGGTTATGCCAGGGTTAGGTCAGGTTTAGTTCCAGGTTAGGTTCGGGTTCAGTTTGAGTTCGGGTTTGGGTTTCAGTTTGAATTCAGTTTGGGTTTCAGTTTCGAGTTCAGTTTTTTTTCAGTTATGGTTTCGGTTTTGGGTTTTTGTTTTGGATTCAGGGTTTGGTTTCTAGTTTGGGTTCGGGTTTGGATTCAGGTTAGGTTCCGGTTAGATTAGGTTACGCTCGATTAGGCGTAGACCGTTGCAGACTTCTTGGTCGATGTCAACCTTCTGGCCGACGTGTCCCACGTTGCGGACTATTCTTAGTTTCCTCTCACCTCTAACCAATCGGCAAGTTAGCGAAGCTAAACTTCCCCGACTTAGTCGAGACAACAAAGGCAGATAGTAAACAAATAGAGGCTGCAGAAATAAAGATGTTGAGAGAAATAGCAGGATACCAAAGGATCGATAAAAAGAAAAACGAAGATATAAGAACAGAACTTAATATATTTAATTTCTGTGAAAGAATAAAATACTATCTTACCTTCAGCACGTATTACGAATGAATGAACAGCGCATACCAAGAAGAATGCATAATTATAAACCAAAAGGGAGAAGATTGTTGGGAAGACCATTGAAGAGATGGAAGGACCAATTCGACCTATAATGAGATCGGAACAGGCCTTGGGCTTAATCCTTGTTGTTGATGATGATGATGATGATGATACATTTAAATTTATAAATCTTCGAAATTAGGCCCTACATTCATAGTGGAACAGAATTCTGCCGACAAATTTACATAGGATGTTCAGGAATATTGGTTGAGTGCTTTGATCAAAGAAAAGCCGTGGTCTTCGATGACCCATTATTGTGTAAGCGCACAGATTGTTACTACTTCTGGTAATAATTAGTTGATTAATAACTTCTCTTTGTATTATAAATATGTAAATCTTATAAATATATAAAAGAATGCATTAATTTTGGATCCTAGAAATGCTGTATTTGTACTAAGAAATAATTTGAAAATTATGTTTAATTGCATTCTATGTTTTCGAGTAGCCTATAATTTGTAAGAATCTAACTGATACTGAACTTTTTATGTTTTTGACAGTATTGGGATTGTATGTTTTACGCACCCTGTATGAAAATTTAAATTTGTAGAACCTCAAGTGACGTGTATAAAACAAACTAATATGCAGGACTGCTAATTCTCTACTAATTGGAGTTAAGAAGCTTACCGAATACATTATAAAATGAAGTCATAATAAAAAACCAATAGGACGTTTTTATCCATTACTTTTATTCCACAATATTCATATCGAAAATACATGGAGAGCGAATATTCAAGTCCCGGCACATCTACTTTTAATGGAAATGAGATTAACATTTATTATTATCATTATTATGATTTATGATTATTATTATTATTATTATTATTATTATTATATTATTATTATTATGAACGTCATATTGCTATTACTGTTATCACCACCATCATACTTCCATCACCATTCTCATAATCACTATTATCAAATAATTGTTATTATTATTATTATTATTATTATTACTATTATTATTATATTATTATTATTATTATTATTATTATTATTATTATTATTATTATTATTATTATTATTATTATTATGAAGTTGACAAAGACATATTTGGAAAAATCAGAAGAACGTTTGAAATGGTATGTATGGTCTGTCATAAGAATGGAAGAAGAAAATAAATATCAAAGAAGAGCCTTAATTGGAAAGCTAATGGAAGAAGTGAAAAGAGTCAGGCCTAGAGAACGATAGATGGATGGAGTGAAGAGAAGTATGGAATCTAGAGATTTGAAATAAGAAGATGCTTTTAGACAGGAACCTCTGGCGACAAATCACTTTGGGTTGAAGGGGAAACACTATATTGTGGAATATTCCTAAATAAAATGATTATTATTATCATCATCATTATTATTATTATTTACAGACATTTGATGAGAGACGATTAAGGTGGTATCGACATCTCCAGAGGATGACATATGATAGAATCCGTTAGGAGATATTCGAGTGGAAAAAAGATGGAGAAAGAAAGAAAAGGAAGACTTAAAGAAGGTTGGATGGATGGTGTGATAAGAAGAGTAATGAGTGAACTGGGGCCTACAGATGATAATATTCTGGACCGCTACAACTGGAGAAAGCAAATTTCTTAAGGGTGACGAAAATCACTGCATTGTGGATAAATTTCGAAATAAAAATTATTATTGTTATTATTATTGTTATCATTATTATTACTATTATTATTATTATTATTATTATATTAATAATAATGGTAGTAGAAGTGGTGGAGTAGTAATCGTAATAGTTGTGATGGTGATAACAATCTAGTGCTTAAAATGGTAACAGCAGTATTTGTGTAGTAACAGTAATTGTAGTGTTACGGAATACATAGAGTATTTTACACAGATATTTATTTAGTTCATAGATTATTTTAATTATTCCAAATAAAAACAGTTGTTAAAATAAAGCACTTACGACATATTATATTTCAGGACAGAGTTTTGATTATGAACAGGACAAATATTGCAAGGCTAACTGTAAAATCTCTGCATTTAGACTATAGGAATGTTGTAGTTACAGTTTTGGATAGCTGTAGGTTAGAAGTGAGTATTATAAAAAACCTTGAAAAATATGGGACTCGGTCGGTCTGTGAAGAGTGTTTCTGATGGATAAGTCTGCATACCATTTTTTCTTAATAAATCACGCTAGAACAGTTAGAAATGTAGTCAAGTATCTTAAATAATTTTCAATCAATTATATTTGCGAAGTGTAGGTAGTTATTAGATAATTATTAAAATGCGTAATTAGTGTAGATTTTATAAACCCCCATCTCTCCTTTCTCAAAATGTCACTAAAGGTTAGAATGTAGATTTTATAAATATAAGCTTAGATTAGTTATTTAGGGTTAGAATACTTAGGGTTATTGTATTCATTAGTCTCTGGAAATAAACTAGATAAAATTAAGAATCCATTTATTTATGTTCGAAAACACGTATGCTTTATAACTAATACTTCCATATACTAACGCTCGGCTAGAACCTCATGCTACCAAAAATCCAAGTCCCGAAGGCCCTTTAAGCCCTACGAAAACCAACAGTTTGTAATATGTAGTAATATTCTTCTTCTTCTACTACAAGGTTTAGGCTATGCAGCCTGTTCCGGCGAAGTTAAAAGTGGAGTCCATCTTCTACGTGGTCGGCCAACATCTCTTGTTCCTCTGGGATTATACAGGAGGTTCTTTTTGGTATTCTTTCGTTGTTCATTCTCATTAAGTGTTCTGTCCATTTCTTATTATTTTCGCTGATTTTATCTTCAATTTTATATATATTTAATTCTTCTCGTATAGTTTCATTCCTTATTTTATCCGCTCTTGTGCATCCTTTCACATTACGTAAAAACAGCATTTCCGCAGTCTGTATCCTGCTTTTATCCCTTGATTTCATTATCCAATTTTCACTTCCATACAACAACAAAGGAACAGCCATTGTTTTATATAATTTAAGTTTCGTATCTTTGCTTGTTTTCCGACCTAAGGATGTAGAAATTATTAGGATTTTTATAATTTTGTCATCTCAAAATTGAGTACAGTTTACTAGATAGGGAACCAGTAGTTTGCAATATAAATGACAATTTATGAACAACGCAAGTCAAATCTGATATTGATAAAATACGACGAAATAAAGTAACGCATGATATTAAGACATTCCGGGCTACGTGGCAGTTATCCATGACTGCTGTTTCTTCCGAACGTTTCTCCTTCGAGGAGGCTCGAGCCTCCCACCAGGAAACACTACCTAGAAACACTCGGCACTAAAATGCCCTCCGCAGTTGAGGGAAAAACGTCCGGAAGGAACACAATCATGGATCACGGCCTCATAGCCCGGAATCTCTTATTAATATGATTCCCCGCCGTGGAAGCCTGCTTTCAACTAAAAGTAACGTGGTAATATGCACAATATTAATTTTAAATCTTATTATGGGCAATCAAAAAACCAAACTGTTAATAATTCATTAAAAGTATTTTCAAAATGGTTCGTTTCTTAATGTGTTTAAACACAATATATATATATATATATATATATATATAAATTACTTACTTACTCACTGGCACAATCGAACCCGTAGGTTCATGGCCGCGTGGACATAAGCTCTCCATACATCCCTATCCTGAGCTAATGCTTTCCAATCATTCCCTGTATAATCTACTTCCCTCAAATCATAGTTAATGTTGTTCTCCCACCTCATTCTTAGTCTACCACTGGGCGTTTTTTCCCTCTGGCTTTCCTACAAGAAGCTTCCATGCACGTCTTTCATTCCCCATACGTGCAACATGCCCTGCCCATCGCAATCTACGAGACTTAACTGTTCTTATTATATCTGGCTTCCTATAAAGATCATGTAATTCATTGTTATGTAGTCTTCTCCATTCACCTGTCTGTTCATCTCTCTTTGGTCCAAAAATTTTCCTAAGAACTTATTCTCAAATACTCGTAATCTCCTTTCCTCCCTTAAAGTAAAAGTCCATGTTTCCACCCATATAATATAACTGGTAGAATAATAGTTTTATATATTTTCAGCTTAACGTTTTTTGAAAGGAGTTGGGACATCAAAAGTCTCTGCAATGCATAATAGCATGCATTTCCAGAATTGAGCCCTATGTTTAATTTCTTTGTGCATCTCATTCCTATTTGTAATTATTGTTCCTAGGTATTTGAATTCAGCCACTTCCTCAATATATATATATATATATATATATAAGAGGTGCGAGAATAACATTAACTATGATTTGAGGGAAACAGATTATACAGGGAATGATTGGGAAACATTAGCTCAGGATAGGGCTGTATGGAGAGCTTATGTCCGCGTGGCCATGAACCAATGGGTTTGATAGTGCCAGTGAGTTATATATATATATATATATATATATATATATATATATATATATATATGCTAAGATCAGTTGCAGGTGTATCTCTAAGACATGAAAAGAAAAGTCAAGATATCAGAGACGCATTACAAATATATAATATAAACGAGAGAATACACAGGAATAAATATAATTGGTTTGAACATATACAAAGAATGCCAAATAATCGTTTATCAAAACAGCTGCTTCATTATAAACCTCTAGGCCGAAGAAATGTAGGAAGACCAATACGTCGTTGGAAAGACGACCTGCACCTGCAGCATATAGTGCACCAAGGAGCGAAACGGGCCAACAGGCCCACACCTTGAAGATGATGATATATATATATATATATATAAAACTAACTCACTGGCACTATCAAACCCATTGTTTCATGGCCCGCGCGGACATAAGCTCCATACATATCTATCCTGAGCTAATGTTTTCCAATCATTCCCTGTATAATCTACTTCCCACTCATAGTTAATGTTATCCTCCCATCTTATTCTTGGTCTACCAACTGGGCGTTTTCCCTCTGGCTTTCTTACAAGAAGCTTCCATGCACGTCTTTCATTCCCCATTCGTGTCACATGTCCTGCTCATCGTAGTCTACAAGACTGCTCTTATTATATCTGGCTTCCTATAAAGACCATGTAGTTCACTGTTATGTAGTATTATATATATAAGCGTTACCGCTAAAAATAAATATTCTCTTTAAAATTTTGCTTAACTGTTATGTTAGCCACTAGATGTCAGTTGGAACAAATTTCCGCTACCTCTTGTGTGAATTGAGAATACTACATGTATAAGAAAAAATGTATGTTTGTGAAGGAATTCTTGGGTAGCTCAGTTGGTTAGAGCGCTAAACGTACAGAGTTTAGAGACTCGGGTTCAAATCCTGACTCAAGCATTCATTTTTCTTTCATATATATATATATATATATATATATATATTTATTTATGTATTTATTTTTTATATATTAAGTACGCCCATATTTCGAGAGATGTGTTTTGCCAGTTATTAAAAATGAGGTTTCGCAGAGCCCTTAATAAGATTTTAAATTAAAGTAGGATAATATATTAACTGCTACATTCCTTCATATTTATTTTTTGGTATCAAACTTTACATAAATTCCCCAATGGTTCCCTACCTCATACTGCTTGGGTAAGACAAATTTATAAGCAGTTAAATATTTGATCCAATTAATTTACATCCTCTGTATGTATCTATTTAATTGTGGAACAGGATGAAGGATAAATAGCCGGATAGGCCATTGCTATTTGTAAATAAAATGAACAATCAACATAAATGCATATAATTCCACTATTACTCCTTAATTGTATTATGTCTTTAATTAGAGGAGAAATTTAAACCGCTAACTAGAGGTCTAACGGTGGTTATAGCCTTACAGCAAATTGACCTTCCTCTACGTGGTTGGAATCCTAAAATTCTGAGGGTGAAGCAGGGAAACCAGTTTTAGATATTAGCGCAGGGCTAATGGCTCTTCCGCATCAAATAAACGTCAGCAGGTAAAAGGACAGGACTAATATACACTGAAAATGCTGGCGGCAAAATTCTTTATAACATTGGCTCCCAAAAATGTTTATTAGAGGATTATTATGGATTTTTAAAAACTGACGGATCCTCAAAGAAATGTTGTAATAAATAGTAATCGATTCCGGTAGAATTATGGATAACCACAATCGCCTCTTACTTCCAGTTTCCTGGTTTCTAACTAGGTACGGGTCGATGGATTTTTTCAGGGCGTAGAAATGCTGAGTAGAGTTTTTTTTTGGAAGATATTTTTTGTCCAATGCCACCAGGTTGTATTTTATGACATTTATTGCTTTCTCCCCATGGCACTGGCGGAACTGTAATCCATTTCTTAGGTTGGGGCACCTGGAAGGCGGATGATATGATAGGTGATAAATAGGGCTAGGATTTGTATATACTAAAGGAAAGACTGCAATCTAGTATAATGAGAAGTTAGACTTATGACTGTCTTTTGTGTTTTGTTTCACACACCAAACAGTTGAATATACAATTAGAAGTTAGACTTCTCTATTTTGTTTTGGTTTCAGATACAAACAGTTTAATAATATATACTATCTGCATTGCAATCTCATCGTTTATTATATAAAAATCCTAACCCTAATGATAAATTATAATTAAGCGCGTAATTTGCGCCCCGTGTATTTTGCGCACACTAATTTTTAAAGGATTACTTTGAACTTTATTTTTGCTCCGTGTATTTTGCACACACACAGTTTAGGAACCCTTTCTTCTCAGTGTAGTAGAGATTTTCCTTCCCTGAATTTCATTGCCCATTCTTACTTTTCAACGTAGGTCATTTACCAGCAACTGAACTACCTGTTTCACAAAGAAACCCTAAGTTCCGCTACTTTAACACTACTTGCCCTTGGTAGAGACAAGTTTTATGAAAGTTTTTTTTTTCAATGCCCCAGGTTGGCATTTCGACATTTCTAGTGTTCTCTTCTGGCATTGGCTTTATTGTAACCCACTTCTGAAGTTGGGACGCCTGGAAGGCGGAGTTACGTTACCCTGATGATATAAATGGGTGATAAATGATAGTGAAGTGCCATGAGAGTTCTTCTTCTACTACTACAAGGTTTAGGCTATGCAGCCTGTTCCGGCGAAGTTAAAAGTGGAGTCCATCTTCTACGTTGTCGGCCAACATCTCTTGTTCCTCTGGGATTATACAGGAAGGTTCTTTTTGGTATTCTTTCATTGTTCATTCTCATTAAGTGTTCTGCTGTCCATTTCTTATTATTTTCGCTGATTTTATCTTCAATTTTATATATATATATATATATATATATATATATATATATTTATATATATTTAATTCTTCTCGTATAGTTTCATTCCTTATTCTATCCGCTCTTGTGCATCCTTTCACATTACGTAAAAACAGCATTTCCGCAGTCTGTATCCTGCTTTTATCCCTTGATTTCATTATCCAATTTTCACTTCCATACAACAACAAAGGAACAGCCATTGTTTTATATAATTTAAGTTTCGTATCTTTCCTTGTTTTCCGACCTAAGGTTATTTTTATGGTTCCACAAATAGCCTGGAATTTATTTACTTTATTTTCTATATCTTTATTTTCTCTATAAGAGTTCTTAACCTAAACTTAATCTAAATTCCAGACCATGGGCAACCATAGGAATTATTCCCTTTAAGGAAAAATTCATATGGTTTGACCGGGAATCGAACCCGCGACCTCATGAACAGTAGTCAGGAACGCTGACCACTAGCCCATGAGAAAGTAAATATGGGTATTTCAGATGACTTTCAACACTTATAATGTGCACTTCTATTTATACTGTACTAGCTAATACCCGGCCTGCGCTACTAGGCCTAAATAAATGAAAATTAATGTGCTTTTATGTTTAGTTGAATAAGTAAAAGGAAAAATAATTATAAATGTATATCGTAATTATTTTAAGATCCCCCGGGCAGATTACTCGGTGTTGCCCGGGAAACTACTTATTTCGATCTTCTTGGCATAAATGAGTTAAAAGACAAAATTCGTTATTGTGAGTTATCCGTAAAAAGAATACCCGTCATGTGCTGCTATGCTTGCACAGGAATCTACGTACTTGTCTCGATCTTCTTGGCAACAATGAAAGACAAAAATGGTTATTGTGAGTTATCCGTAAGACGTAAAGATATGTTGTCGGGGACTTTTTATAGAGATTTTTGAGATATTTAATTCTGTGTACATTAATTTTGTGCAATTGTTATAATTTAGACAACATAAGCAATTTAAGCGTCTAAAGTGCTACTTTTTTCACATTTTTCACTACATAGGGTGATTTTTAAGGGTGTAGGAGTTGAGTATCACAACTATCTTATAGCCTATGTTCATCCCGGGAATCTCCTGAACATCTTGCAAAAAGCCCCATCACAATCGGATCAACGATATGCCGCGCATAAAGTACGAACAAACAAACAAATAAACATACAAACATAGAAACAAAGAAACATTCATTTTTATATATTAGATTTCAAGATGGGAAAGAAAAATAACATTATACAGCCTCATATAAATTGAGTTCTTGAAATCAACGTGCGTTATTGGAGAGGAAAAACAAAAACGCCCTAAATAATTACTACGGTCCACCGCTGTGGTCACGAGGTAGCGTGCTGCCTTGTCACGCAGCGGGCCCAAGTTCGATCCCTGGTCGGGACAGTTTCCTGGGTGAGCTTTTTCGAGGTTTTTTCCTCACCTGTAAGATAAATGTCAGAAAACGTTAAAGCCCAAAGAGTCCCCGAACACCATCTGGCCATCATTATTACCAATATCCAAATTCGCCTAATTAGATTAAGTTAGTTTAGGCATCTACTGGCACATTACCATCATGATCAACATATCATCGGGGCAACCGTAACTCCGCCTTCCAGGCGCCCCAACCTCAGAAGTGTGTTACAATTACGCCATGCCAGGAGAGAACACCAGAAAGTCGAAACGACAACCTGGGGCATTGGGGAAAAATAATAATTACTATGGCATTTGAATTTTAGAGAATGAGGAAGGATTACAACTCAATGGTATTAATAAGCTGTTAGTTTAATGCTGATGATATAGTATTGTTGGCCGATAGCGAGGAGATACTAAAGGACAATACGCACACACTGTTGAGTAACACTAAGAACTTAGGACTGGAAGTAAATATCAATAAAACTAAATATATGGTCACACGTAGAAATTCATTATATAATGGAAATGGACAGCTAATGACAAATGAGGGAATTTTGAGGAAGTGGCTGAATTCAAATACCTAGGAACAATAATCACAAATAGGAATGAGATGCACAAAGAAATTAAACATAGGCTCAATTCTGGAAATGCGTGCTATTATGCATTGCAGAGACTCTTGATGTCCCAACTCCTTTCAAAAAACGTTAAACTGAAAATATATAAAACTATTATTCTACCAGTTATATTATATGGGTGCAAAACATGGGACTTTAAGAGAGGAAAGGAGATTACAAGTATTTGAGAATAAAGTACTTAGGAAAATTTTTGGACCAAAGAGAGATGAACATATAGGTGAATGGAGAAGACTACAAACAATGAACTACATGGTCTTTATAGGAAGCCAGATATAACAAGAATAGTTAAGTCTCGTAGACTGCGATGGGAAGGACATGTTGCACGTATGGGTAATGAAAGACTTGCATGGAAGCTTCTTGTAGGAAAGCCAGAGGGAAAACGCCCAGTTGGTAGACCAAGAATGAGGTGGGAGAATAACATTAACTATGATTTGAGGGAAGTAGATTATACAGGGAATGATTGGAAAGCATTAGCTCAGGATAGGGATGTATGGAGAGCTTATGTCCGTGCGGCCATGAACCTACGGGTTCGATAGTGCCAGTGAGTAAGTAAGTAAGTATGGCATTTGAATTGTTTAACTTGTATAATAATATTATTATTATTTATAAATGTATTATTGCATGATTATTATTTGTATAATTCAACATTACCTACAGTGTATGATATAAAATTATAAGATGACAAAATTACTACATTCTTAATTACTATACTTACCTACCTACCATAATTGAGATAATATTAATGAGATAATAAGAGTGGAAGAGTGAACTAAGGCTGAAACTGGGGTAGGAGCAGCCATAGCCGCTGGTAATCAGGAAGAAGTTCCGTTGAGATATTATTCAAATTTAAAATATAGAATTATGAAATATTTACCTACAAGGTCCGTCTCCTCAACTTTATTAGTTATTATTTACAACGCTTTCGGGACTATATAGGAAGAACGAACAGAATTGTTAATATCCGATTCAAAAAACATTTTCGAGACTTTATTCACGCTGAAGGAAAATCAAGCCATGCAAAACACGTTATCCATGAAGGACATCGTATTTTAGATATTGAAAACACCCTGACAGTAATGTGCAGAGAAAATAATCCAGCTAAGATAAATGTACTCGAGGAGATGGAAACTTTGAAGGCAGTTAACAACAACGACCAGCTGATAAATGAAAACGCACCCAGTACGTGTAACCCCCCTCTACCTGATCTTCAGTGAAACACCAGTTTTGTATCCTGCTGATGATGGGACTGGTCCAGAAATCACTACGGATATATAACTAATAAAGTTGAAGAGACGGATCTTTTATGTAAATATTTCATAATTTTATATTTTAAATAATTGAGATAACTCAGAATTTTAAAAATGCGCATATTTTACGCTCCCCAATTTAAATTAAAAAGTGAGCAAATTACGCAAGCAAATAAGGTATTTATTTTGTTTTAAATCTGGTTGAGTGGGAGACATTGCTTCCGACGTGAAATAAAACTATTTTTTTTTATTGTGGATGAGCCCATGTAGGACTACGCAAAGTATTTAGAGGCGTTTCCATTGAGCCCAAATTTCTTTCATTCTTTTGCTATGAGCTTTTTTTCTATCATCTCTCCGAGTTGTTCCAGTTTTTTTCTTCGGTTGTCCTCTTGGTCGACTTGCCACTTATTCACCTTAATTCTAAATATATATCTGTTTGGGATATCTTCTTTAATAATTTCTGCCAGTTTTAAGTCATTTTTGACTTCATCAATCCACTTCATAGTATCCACTGGAGCTTTACTTCTGTTTTCGTATAATTCCATTATCTGTTTTGTAAGCCTATTTGAGTTCATTCGCTTAATATGGCCATAAAATTTTAACATTCGTTTTTCTAATATCACTATGAATGTCTGTATATATTTTTATTTCCTTTTTACTTCTGAATCTAAATGCTTCACCTATGACTTGTGGACCTAAAACTTTTCTTATAATTTTGCATTCTTTTTTCAGTATATTTTCGGTATCTTTTTTTCTATTCAAAATTAATGTTTCTGTTCCATAGAAGCACTCTGGTTTAATTTACAGTGTTACAGTGTCGTAATTTCGTATGTAAAGATATTATTATATTATTATTATTATTATTATTATTATTATTATTATTATTATTATTATTATATATTATTCTAAATGAGCTTCCATATTATGTGTTGTGTATCCCAGGTTCTTCTAAATCATGTCCATGATGCTATTGTTTCGTAGTGTTTTTATTAAACCTGCAGGTTGATTCCAGATATCGACTGCCGACTTTTTTTTTCTTTGGACTGACTGTAAGATGCTGCATTTTTATTGCACTTTGGGCATATTTGGAATGCCTTCTCTTAAGATGTCCTGTTTTAATGCTTGCTATAGTCTAGAATATAGCTGTATGCTCCAAGAGGGATAAGTATGCCACCCATTGGGATTTACTTAACCAAGCTACTCTAGTTCGCTTATTTCCCTACAGACTCTATTGAGTAACACTAATAAATTGGGACTGGAAATAAACATTAATAAAACTAAATATACAGTCGCATATAGAAATACATCATATAATGGAAGTGGACAATTAATGTAAAATGAGGGAAATTTTGAAGAAGTGGCTGAATTCAAATACATAGGAACAATAGTTACAAATAGGAATGGGGTGCACAAAGAAATTAATCATAGGCTCAATTCTAGAAATACATTATGCATTACAGGGACCCTTATCGTCCCAAGCCCTTTCAGAAAACATTAAACAGAAAATATATATAACTGTTATTTTCCATGTTATGTTATATGGATGCAAAACATGCACTCTTACTTTAAGGGAGGAAAAAAGATTACTAGTATTTGACAATAGAGTTCTTAAGAAAAGTTTGGATCAAAGAGAGATAAACAGACAGGCGAATGGAGAAGATTACATAACAGCGAACTACATGATATTTATATGAAACCAGATATAATGAGAATAATTAAGTCTCGTAGACTGCATTGGACAGGACATATGGCAAGAATGGGGAATGAGAGGTCATAGAACTTATTGTATGAAACCAGAGAAAAACGTCCAGTTGCTAGACCAAGATTGAGGTGGGAGAATAGCATTAACCATGATTTAAGGAAATTTTATTATATAGGGGACGGTTGAAATACATTAGCTTAGGGTAGGGATGTATAGAGACCTTATGTCCGCGCGGCCATGAACCTACGGGTTTGATAGAGCCAGTGAATTAGTTATTATTATTATTATTATTAAATATTATTATTATTATTATTATTATTATTATTATTATTATTATTATTATTATTATTATTATTATTATTCCCGTGTGGAGTTGCCAGTCTCCCATCGGGCGCCTCCCCAGCTGGTGGATATGGGAATGCTCACCAGATATGGCGGGTACTGGGGAAATAAAATACCCAGGGCGGACCAAAACTAGCGCTGCTGCCTTGCAGTAGATACAGGACTATCAAAGGCTAGAGGAAGAAACCCTTGAACAAAAATTACCCGTCCCCCAGGTTGGGGCTGATGCATCGGGCCAGCTCCTCGTTCATCATAAAAAGAAAAAAATGCTAAAAAACCAAACATCATGTCTCGGCCATAATTCAGAGCATTTTAACATATGGTTCTGAAGTCTGGCAAATTCCTACCAGGGAAATCAAAATAATTTTATGTACAGAAATGGATGTTTTAAGAAGATCAGCTGGAAAATTTAGAATGGATAGAATACGAAATAAAGAAATAAGGGAAATTATGGGTGTACAAGAGGAGCCGGACATCATAGACATTATAGAAAAGAAAATATTACAGTGGTATGGCCATGTCAAAAGAATGCCAGAGCAAAGATTGCCTAAAATTGTTATGGAATGGATCCCAATGAAAAGGAGGAAGAGAAGAAGAACCGTAGAAAACTTGGATAGAAGGGGTACAAACAGCTATGAATATCAGAGGAATGGAGGAAGATCAATGGATGGACAGAGAGGAATGGCGTTTGGTTTCGGAAGACGGCGGCAGCTGCCATGATACCGGATGATGATGATGATGGTGATGATGATTATTATTATTATTATTATTATTATTATTATTATTATTATATTATTATTATTACTTACTTACTTACTTACTTACTTACTCACTGGCACTATCAACCCGTAGGTTTATGGCCGCGCGGACATAAGCTCTCCATACATTCCTATCCTGAGCTAATGCTTTCCAATCATTCCCTGTATAATCTACTTCCCTCAAATCATAGTTAATGTTATTCTCCCACCTCATTCTTGGTCTACCAACTGGGCGTTTTCCCTCTGACTTTCCTACAAGAAGGTTCCATGCAAGTCTTTCGTTCCCCATACGTGCAACATGTCCTGCCCATCGGAGTCTACGAGACTTTACTGTTCTTAATATACCTGGTTTCCTATAAAGACCATGTAGTTCATTGTTATGTAGTCTTCTCCGTTCACCTGTCTGTTCATCTCTCTTTGGTCCAAAAATTTTCCTAAGTACTTTATTCTCAAATACTTGTAATCTCCTTTCCTCCCTTAAAGTAAGAGTCCATGTTTCGCATCCATATAATATAACAGGTAGAATAATAGTTTTATATATTTTCAGTTTAACATTTTTTGAAAGGAGTTGGGACATCAAGAGTCTCTGCAATGCATAATAGCACGCATTTCCAGAATTGAGCCTATGTTTAATTTCTTTGTGCATCTCATTCCTATTTGTGATTACTGTTCCTAATTATTATTATTATTATTATTATTATTATATTATTATTATTATTATTATTATTATTATTATTATTATTATTATATTATTATTATAAAACTAAAACTCTGAGAAAAATATGTTCTCTCTTACACGCCAGACTTTTAATCGAGACAATAATACCTCCTGCAGAAGTGCGTCATTAAGCAAATATATACCAAGTCACGTGATGTAAAATGCTAGGAAACTCTCGTTACTTCACATGATTTAAGCAGCTGACATTTGAGAGCAGCTATGTACTTATTACTGGGAGAAGTCGTGCATTAGTGCGTTCCTTATTCTCGCAGTACGGCGTATGTTAAACCGTTTAATGAACCTCCGGGAACTGTGAAGGGGTTGCGATGGTATTACAGGGCAAAACTCGGTTCAGCAGATTTGTCAAGAGCTCTGATTGCAGTGTCAGTCAGCATGTTTGTTTGATTGTTTGTTAGGTCGCGTCGCTTCATTCTCAGTCCATTCATTAAATTACACACATTTCAACTTTAAGCCATATTATTTCCTCAAGAGTTTGACCTGCTTTCTTACTTATTTCTAATTAGTTTTTTTAGTGAATTCCGAATGAGTGCAACTATTGAAGTTATTCTCATTAATCTATTATTGAAAATGTTATACAAATCTTCACCAATCCTAATTTGTAAACACCGAAAATAACTACAAAATTATATATATATATATATATATGTCGACCCCGTGATCTCGAGGTAGCGTGCTGCCTTCTCACGCAGTGGGCCCGGGTTCGATTCTCGGTCGGGACAGGCTCTTGGGTGAGGTTTTTTTCGGGTTTTTTCCCCTCACCTGTAACACAAATGTCAGGACGTTTAGGGCCCAACGGTCCCCGAAAATCATCCGGCTATCACCCTTATCATTATCATCATTCTTCACCGGTATATATAGCAACGGGAATCTACCACACCTATAATTTCGTGGTAAAGCTGCAAAGCATAGCATGAAAATGCTATGATTGCAGTGAAATATCTGCCCTTGGGCAGAATTACTATGGATGTATATATATATATATCATCATCATCATATTACATTCACGAATTTAGGCCATTTGTTGACCTGTTTCGGCCTCAAGAGAAACACCATCCAGAAGTCTTTTAAGTGGACGTCCTGGTCTTCTTCTTCCTGCAGGTTGATATCTTAACAGTAGTTTGGGTATTCTGTGATCTTCCATTCGATGAACATGTTGCATCCATCTTGACTTATAATCAGAAATTTTGTTTTCTAAAGATTCCATGTGTAATTCTTCTAAGATGTCTTCATTTTTTTTTGTGATCTAGTAGTGTGTATCCTGCAGTCCTCCGAAGATATCTCATTTCAGCAGATCTAAGTCTCTGTATATCCTTCTGTTTCAACGTCCATACTTCGCTACCATACAAAAAGAGTTGGAAGAGCCAGTGTTTTATACACTTTCAGTCTTGAATGCTTTTGGACTAACTGTGGCTTGAAGATAGAATTTATTAACCCTAAAATTCTTAAAAATTTAGATATTTTTGCATTTACACTCCTTTTCTTCTTCATATGAGATATTGCATCCTAGATATGTAAAATTATTCACCTGCTCCAAAATTTTATTGTCCAGTACAATTTTACTTCTGACAGGATCTACACCTTGAAATGCCATAATTTTTGTTTTTTTCTGTAGATATCTTTAATCCATATTCTTCTGTAATTTTGTTAAGTTCATACAGACCTTTCTGTAGATTATCTTCGGAATTTGCTATCATCTGCAAACAATAGGGTGTTTAATTTTCTATTTTCTGATATTCTTATTCCAAATTTATATGTTTTGTTTCCAGCAACATATTACTTCATTGATATAAATTGCAAAGAGTGTTGGGGATAGGGGGCAGCCTTGTCTCACACCACGATTTATAATTCCTTCTTCAGAAAATCTGTTATTTAATTTAATCTTTATGGTGTTGTCTTTGTAAATATTTTGTATGTTCTGCCGAAGTAAATTTGGTATATTTCTGTCTTCCAATATATTTAAGAGTTTTGATCTTTTGACTGTGTCGAATGCTTTTTCAAAATCTATGAAAGCAAAATGTGTTTCTAAGTTGAATTCTCTTCTTTTTTCAAGCAATAGTTTAACAGAAAATGCTGAATCAATACAAGATCGTTCTTTCCTAAATCCATTTTGACATTCCATAAGGAATTTTTCACTGAAACTTTTCAATTTTCCATTTAAAATGTCTGCATAAATTTTGTAGCATGTGTTTAACAAACTGATTCCCCTATAGTTGTCCATTTTTCTCTTGTCTCCTTTCTTGAACAGGGGTATAACAATGCTTGTCTTCCATTCCTGTGGTATATCTGCATTTTTGAATACATTATTAAAGAAGGACAACAGTCTTTCATGGAACTGTTTGCCTGCATATTTGTACAATTCAGAATTCAAGCCATCTGTGCCAGTTGCCTTCCCATTTTTTAATTTCTTTAAACTATTGTTCAATTCTTCCAATGATATTATGGAATCTGTCTCATTATTATTTCGGAAAATTGTATCTTCATATGTCAGTCCAAAGACTTTTATAATAATTGAAAAAATCTTCTTTTGTTACTCCGCAATTAATTTTGGTAGATTCTTTAATATCTTTATTCAAATGTTTTAATATTTTGAAGGCATTAGGTTGGAGCTTATGCAAATCTGATTCCAAATGTGTAACAAAATTTAACCATGTTTTCCTATGTCTCTTTCTTATTTCCCTCTTAACAATAGCTCTACAGCGTTTGAATTCTATTTCATTTTCTACTTTCTTTGTGTTCAAATATTTTTTATAAGCTGCATTTTTTCTTCAATCAATTGTTTTATTTGATCATCCCAGATTTTTAGAGTTCTATT
Source organism: Diploptera punctata (assembly GCA_030220185.1). Taxonomy (NCBI): domain Eukaryota; kingdom Metazoa; phylum Arthropoda; class Insecta; order Blattodea; family Blaberidae; genus Diploptera; species Diploptera punctata. Next base: position 10,520 of record JASPKZ010000364.1, on the reverse strand, counting down.
TCTTCTTTGTTGTATATTTACTTTTCCTAAAGTTTCATTAGCTGCATTTTGAATTATCATTTTAATGTTTTTCCATTCTTCTTCGACATCATTACTTTCTGGAGTTGTAGCCATATATTGCTGAATTCTTCTCGAATATAACCATTTAATGCTGTCATCATAAAATAATTTTACCTTGTACTTTTGTTCTATGCTCTGTTGTTGTTTCTTCTTTTTTAACCATCTTGGTGGAAATCTTATTCTTGCTTCTACTAGGTAGTGATCTGAACCAATATCATATCCTCTGTAGGCTCTGACATCGAGAAACAATTTAAAAAATCTTATTATTTGCAATGAAATAATCAATGATTGATTTTGAGTCCTGACGATGCCAGGTATACTTATGTATGTTTCTATGATTGTAAAAGGTATTCGTTATTTTCAGTTCATTGTAGATAGCAAAATCTGTTAATCTTGTCCCATTCCTATTGCTGGTTGGTTCGCCAAATGTTCCAATATTATTGTTGACTTGAGCATTGCCCACTCTGGCATTTAAATCTCCTATTATGAGAATGTAATCATTTCTATTAATTTTGCTATAAATGTCTTGTAATATTTTATAAAATTCTTCATTGTCTTCTTCACGGCCTTCCTCTGGTGCATATACACCAAGAACTGTCAAATTACCTCTATTTATTTTCAGTCGAAGCTCTAATATTCTTTCATTCCAGTAAGTGTAGTGTTGAATTTTATTTCTTATGGTTTTATTAATCCAAATCATTACTCCAGCTTGTCCATGGGTTTTCCTGTCGACAACCGCTATATATTTGTACATAATTTTGTGTTTCTTTCGTTCCTTTAAGTTTCTTCTTAGTCTCTGTAGTTACTGCAATATCAATGTTTCTATTTTTAAATATACTGTCTAGTTCCTCTTCTTTTTCATGGATGCTTCGGACATTCCAGGTTGCATATCTTACAATATCATTGTGCCGTTTTCTTTTAACCATATTTCTTTGCTGTGGGTCGTCATATTTCAATTCCTTCTGGCTTTTTTCGTGTTGAGACTTGAAAGTAGTTTTGAAGTTCCTTAGGACAGGTTACTGGCCCGACGCTAAGTAGTCCAGTGGTAGGGCTGCTACCTTTTAGTCTCTGGACAGACATTAGGATACCGCATTTACTCAGTACCTGATGGAACGGTTATACCGCCGTGACTCGGTCCTCAGAGCCTCGTTTGTGAAAAACAGGTTGTACCACGAGAAGGTGAGGATGATAATTGGGTAGGAGAGGTTATACACACGTCACTACCCCTTACAACCCATATATATATATATATATATATATATATATATATATATATTTGTGTGTGTGTGTGTGCGTGTGCGTGTATATTGAAAAGAAAAAGAATTAACCGGGATTATAACATTGCAATATATATATATATATATATATATATATATATATATATATACTTGGGAATAAAGTTCTTAGTATTCTTTTTGGATCAAATAGAGGTGAACAAACAGGCGAATGGAGGAGACTAGAGAAAAATGAACTGTATGATTTTATGGAAAACCATATGCAATAAGAACGGTTAAGACTGCAATGGGCAGGGCATGTGGCTCGAACGGGGAATGAAAGAGGACCATGGAAGCTTCTTACAGGAAAACCATAGGGATAGCGTCCAATAGACAGACAAATAATGAGGTGGGAGAAATAACATTGGTCATGATTTAAGGGAAGTAGATTATATACAGAGAGTGATTGGAAAATATTAGCTCAGTATTGGGATGCATGGGAGAGCTTACGCCCGCGCGGCCATAATGGTTCGATAGTGACAGAGAGTTACATTTATATGTTGGCAGCGATCACGCAATGGTAACGTTCCTTGCCTCTAGTCCCGATGGTCGCGGGATCAAATCCGGCCGCGGTTGTTGGATTTTTAGGATGCAAAAATCCAAGAAACAACTCCTCCGGAGGGGACATTAAGTTTGGATATTTTCAGACTCCTAAAAGAACCTTAAGCCTGAAAAAGGAGTTTCTAAGCAAAATTTACCTTAGTTGCCTACTATATATCTCATTCGGTCAGTATGCTTACCATATGTCACTCGTTACATCTATACGGAAATAATGGTAACTAGATTAGCTTGATCAATAAGCTCCCAATAAGGGAACGACTACTAAGGCTAGACTCAAAGTTCGTGAAGCCTGGGTGTTTCTATCATTAAAAAGTCCACATACCACGACCGAATTTGAACTCGCAACCCTCGGGACTAGAGGTAAGGAATATATACACTAGACACCGGGGCGGACTCATCTAAATTTTAAAGAGTATATAAATAAGAATCAAGAAAAATTATGAAGTATTATATTTTCATCACGTATTTGGGAATAATTGAGTGCCTCGATGCCATAGGTGCCTAACCCACAATTTAAATAATATGATTTTCCCTGTAATTGCACTAGAAATAAGCATCTCTGTCAGAGCCACATCTGCCTGTAACATTATGGATGAGTTCAAATTAACACAAAAATGTTATAGGAAGAGTGAGATGATTATTTCTAGTGCAATTACAGGGACTATTTAACTCATGCCCCAAATGGGAGTCAATGACCAATCACGTTTCAATGATTTCTGTTTTACAACCAATCAGAGTCGTGTTTCACGAAATATTTATCAGTGTTATAATTACCATATTAAAGAAAGCTCCTCCTTACAATATTGCGTTCCTTTGGCAACAAATTAATATGATCTGGTTGCAGTGATAAACAAAAGAAGCAGTAGAAGCGTACCTATCGTTTCTCATTTGTTTTCAAACATCGCCATTTACATTAAATATATAAATATTTTAAAATAACTATAGTTAAATAATGATTTGTGAGTAAACAGCTTAATTTTATTCGTTAAATAGTCCTAACAAATGCCACTCTTGATTTCCAAATTATCTAGATAAATTCACTCCTCACTTCGTGAATCGTGAATTTATCGATAATTTGGAAATCACTCGTGGCATTACTTATGAAAATCATCATTTTTTAATTGTGGGTTAGGCACCTATAAGCAATGAGGCACTCAATTATGGATGACATTGAAAGTATAGGCAACGAGAACATCAGGCATAAAATTGAATTGAGTAGCAAAATAATATAATCGTTAAGTTCCATATGGTGGGATAACCATATTTGGAAAGACAAAAAAATTATATTGGTAAAACATTGGTGGAATCTGTTGCAATGTATGTAAGTGACATATTGGACAATCATTAAGTACTGCAAGAATAAAACTAATAGCTCTAGAAATGGATTATTTAGGCAGAAGTGCCACAAAGTCAAAATTAGAACACAAATAAGAAAATTACCAACATTACACTGAGCAACAAAAAATAAAACTTTTTTTGTCTCAGAAAGAAAAATGTGATTCTGAAAGCATTCTTTCTCCTGAATTCAAATATGATATCGGGTTTTCTCCATCATGAAATGTTTTCGAGAGACAGACATTTATAATTTCAAAACAATTTAATATTTTCTACATTCGTAACTACACAATATTCGAACATTCGGACTCACCTAGAAAGTAAAAAATGACGATTTTCTGCTCTATTTCGCCTGTGGAGCATCCGTCGTGATGGTCCAACAATAATCGGCCAGCATATTAGGATTCCATTTGCCTTGATATCTCTTTTTCATAGCTGAAATCTCCTGATGAAAGTGTTCCCTGAGCTCATTTGGTTTTATTTTACAATGGACAAATGGACAAAAACGTTTATTAAAAAATAATTATTTAAATCCATTAATTGAAATTGAAATAAAAAAAACTGTGGGTGATGGAGAAATTCCGAATACATATTTGAAAACACGATAAAAAAACTGCATAAAGTACAACTATTGGTACTCATGAGACAAAAATCATTTTGACCAGTGTTATGGAAGGAGAAGAAAGCATAATTGAAATAATTTAGGATAAGAAATGAAAGTGGTTAGGACATGTTTTAAGAATGGAAAATGAGCGATGGCCGAAGTAATTATATCTATGGCAACTGGCCAGAAAGAAGAAAAGAGGGAGACCAAAGTTAACATGGAAGGAAAACATGAAGACAGTAATGCAAGCAAGAGGGCTAAGCATTGAAGATGCTCAAGATCGTAGGCTTTGGAGGTTTGGCACGGGAAGAAGCAGCAGCTGTAAAAACCCGAAGATAAAGATAGATATTTTCATCTCTCCAATACCGTTTTAATGTTTAATACTTCCGTGTTTTTTAAATGAAGAAGACGATATATTTTTAAATCGAAATTAAATCTTAATTAAACAAAATTGTAATGACTTATAATTAGAATCAGAGGTATAATTGATTACGAATTATTTTTACTTCTCTTGATGTCGACTTCCCTTATTGTATCATGTCTATATCTGTATTCTGTCGGTGGAAAATTGGTGCCGGCAGACGTCGAGTGTTTGGATGGTTTCTGATATCTGATTATTAAATGGCGGAAAAATTTGCGCTCACACCAGTTACAGGGTAGGTTCTTTTGTCGTATACACTAGGTACATCTGACGTAACAAAAATGATTTACTTAAAATCCATATTTTAGAGGTTTTCTGGATAAATACATGACGCAAACAATTTCCACATGAGTCTATAAAATGTACAGATTTCATTATTCATAACTTTTATTACAGTTGCCCACCGCTGTGGTCTGGAGGTTAGCGTCTGCTTGTCTCACAGCGGACCGGGTTCGATCCTCGATCGGGTGAAGCTTCCTGGGTGAGGTTTTTTTTTGGGTTTTCCCCATCTATAAGACAAATGTCAGGAAGCTTAGCCCAACGGTCCCCGAAAACATCCAGCCATCATCATCATTCCTTGCCATTATCATCGCCATTCTTCATCGGTGTGAAAAGCAACGGGAAGCTACCACACCTATAATTCCCTTAATGAATTATACCCTAACTGTAAAGGAAGAAAATAAACCACAAATGTAGAAATATAAGGTATATTCCATATGGATCCTAAGAAACTAGCCACACTGTTTATATTTTTGGAAAAATAATCAATGATGATAATATAACAATTGAAAAAAAACTTTTTTTTAATTTTTTGAGTAAAGAGGCGCAAAGAGCATAGCATGAAAAGCTATGATTGCAGCGAAAGACCTGCCCTCGGGCAGAATTCTATGGATGGATGGATATTAACTGTTTTATTCCAATATTACAGATAGGCCTTACGAGTTTGAGATTAATTATACTGATGAGGTTTTCATTATCACACTATACTTTATTGCCGGTGATTACATGAGCCAATGTGGAAAGCATAATAAACCACTGATACATAACTAAGGATTGCACTTCACTGATCAAATTCATTGGTTGGGTAGTTTTTTGTTAGCGTGGTATCCTTTAGTATTTATTTACGAGAGGTTGAAGAGAAGGAGAACAAATGCTACTTTAATTCATGGTATAAAAACAACAAGAAAATAGAGGAAGGACAATGGAATAATACGGAACAGTGGAGAAGAAATTCAAACACAAAGAAAAAAAAACCGGTGTATGGCTGTGTCTTGTGTTTTACGTGAATACGTTCAGAGCTCTTTCCAACCTATACGATCTCTTATCATTTGATTTGGCTTTTTTGACGAGCATAGACCGACATTGCAATATTTAATTTAATTATTTACTTTAACATCATACATATTCATTATAACTATTTCACATTAATGTGTTATATACGCAATCAATAGATCTTGACGAGAGCTGACGATTGAAAACTCAAATGAATGTCGTAACTTCTCCTAGTAAAAATTTATACAAACGAACATTATGTAACGCAGCGAAATACCTCAAAATGGCGACGCTTCTCGCTCGCAGCGCGCGATGTGTCACAGTCCACACTCAACGTAACGAATTCTTTGATCCTTTATCTATCGGGTGATATAAATAAATTTTAAGATGTAGATGATAGATATTAGCTTCAGCAGCAAACTGTATACCCAATTTTGTTATCATCAGTTTTCTGAATTGCCTCCCACACTATGGGCGCAAATTTAAAAATTATTCAGGTAAAAAAATAGATATCATTATTAAACTGGTATTAGAACACACACACACAACAATATATATATATATATATATATATTATAATATAATATATTTGTATTGTAAGCCTATGTTTTCCCTTTACAGAGATTTAGGCCTCTCTCCCTACAGGGAAAATTTGAACCATACTAATTTAGTTACACTTGTTTTCGTATAGATGTCATTTAGAGTGGTACGTGGTCAGCGTTCCGCCTCATACTGACATCTAGGAAACCAAGGTAGTACTAGAACGGGAAATTCGGTAAATTTGTGCTTAGGGCCTATTTCATTCAGGCTTAAGGATTTTTTACGAGCCTGAAAATCTTCAGACTCGGGACCCACGGCTTAAAGTCCCTCTCGGAGGACTTGCTCCTTCGATTTTTCCGTCCTAAAAAATCCATCGGCCCCGGCCGGGTTTGAACCCGCGACCCTTGGGACCAGAGGTAAGGAGCATAACCACTAGTACACCGCGACCTATATATATATATATATATCTATATATATATGTTATTACTAAAACTATTACATCATTTGGAGATTCATGTATTCTACTTTCCCCGGAACAGTAATAAAAATACAATAGATTTATTTGGCCTGGTGGGAATTAAGGCCATGTGGCCTTCTCTTCCACTCACCAGGACAAACATATGTTACATTTAAATACAAAACAATACAATAATAGTACATACTAAACAAATATCTGTCAAACTGAACAATAATGAAAATAATGTCTAATAATGCAATAACATTAAATACAATTAAAATTAAACTAATGAAAGAATGTATATACAAAGGAATAACACCTCGAATCGGAACAACGGCACTTAAACGTACGTGAAATATTTTCAAAGTCATACAGAACAAAAGTGTGCATGCGCCAGAGTTTATAGAGCCAACGATAACCCACCATCGAGCCACATATGGAATATCATCCTCTATTACTATCGATATAGTACTAAAGTTCAAACATTTTATGCTAGATGGCAGCAAGTCGCTATGAAATTTAAATGACCAATCTCTGCAACAAATCCCCAAATCTATGTTAAAAACGTATATTAATAATATCAAAATTACCAAAAATGTATTAAATATGGGTGTACACTTACTTATCACTCCCTAACGCCGATCCAACCAGCGATAACCCAAAACAGCGATAGAAAAATCATCGACTGAGTAATATACTCTGTGAAGAAAATGGCAATTAGCATCACAATATTGTTTAACAGTGTTATGGTATTGTGATTTGCGTATTTAAATAAATACTTCAAAGCTGTCTAATAATGTTATAAAAATTGTTTGAAAAAGTTTAAAATATTATAAGACGTTAGTGAAAACAGAAAACGACTATTTAACTCATGCCCCAAATGGGAGTCAATGCCAATCACATTTCAATGTTTTTTTTATTTACAACCAATCACAGTCGTGTTTCGCCTAAAATTTACCAACTAAAGTTTATCATAAAAAAGAAAGCATCTCCTTTTTAACATTCTGAATAGGTCATAGATTATTTTGCAGTGACTGACCCTCCAAGAAATACGGCTACCATATTGTATATATAGTGCATGCATGTCAGCAGAAAGCGCATGCGATAGATAATATAAAAACATTTGTAAAAATTGATTATACCACAAAAAAAAGGAAAACACTGTACTTTCTTAAACGAATTATTTTCCAGGAAATAACGTTGCAGAAAAATATAATTGACATATTTACAACATAGGACATCAAATTAATTAATATCTATAACGTTGGTTATAAATTTCTCCACTAGGGTGCATTCTTACAATATTGCGATCCTTTGGCAATAAATAATAATACGATCTGGTTGCAGTGGTGAACAAAGGAAGGAAATGAAGCGTACCAATCGTTTCTCATTTGTTTTCAACATCGCCGTTTACATTAAATGTATAAATATTTTTAAATAACTGTATTTAAATAATGATTTGTGAGTAAACACCTTAATTTTATTCGTTAAATAGTCCTAACAAATGCCACTCTTGATTTCCAAATTCTCTAGATGAATTCACTCATCACTTCGTGAGTCGTGAATTTATCGATAATTTGGAAATCACTCGTGGTATTACTTATGATAATCTGAAAAATAAGCATACGTAAAAGTGTAGTTCAGCCCCTCGAATCTACTATAATAATAAAAAAAAAGCTTTGATAAAAACAAAAGTTGACTTTCCCATGGTTAATATTTTATTTACTCGGGCAGCAGATCCATCTTAATTCTCAAGTCAAGCGTCTTGCAGATAACTCCCGCGCCATTTGTCTCCCTTCTATCTCATTTACGCCTCTGCGTTTTCATAGAAAAGACTGGCTTGTATTTTTTTTTCACTGACGCCAGAATATCTCAGCACTCTATACACGTGTATTCAATAGTCTCCTTTAATACAGCGAGGATCAAAAATCACTCATACTTTACGTGTTTTAATTATAAATAGATAGGCCATATCTTGATAATCTTCTTAATTGCAACAATTATATAAATTTTATTACAAATACATTAATTCCTCTTCTTCTCTTTCACAATTACGGTATTTATTAGATATTAGATGTTCATCTTTTTCTTCTTCTTAATGCTGCATATATAAAAAATTATTATTATTATTATTATTATTATTATTATTATTATTATTATTATTATTATTATTATTATGTTGTTGGAACAAGAAATATAAATTCGGAATAAGAATATTAGAAAATACAAAATTAAACACCTTATTGTTTGCAGATGACCAAATAATAATTTCAAATTCAGAAGACATCTCCAGAAAGGTCTGTATGAACTTAACTAAATTACAGAAGAATATGGATTGAAGGTATCTACAGACAAAACAAAAATTATCGCTAAGGTGTAGATCCTGTCAGAAGTAAAATTGACTTGACAATAGAATTTTGGAGCAGGTGAATAATTTCACATATCTAGGATGCAATATCTCATATGAAGAAGAACAGGATGCAATTTTTTTTTCAAATGCCCCAGGTTTGTCTTTCGGCATTCCTGGTTTCTCTCCTGGCCTGGCGTACTTGTAATCCACTTCTGAGGTTGGGACGCCTGGAAGGTGGGGTTACGTTGCCCCGATGATATGATGGGTGACGAACATGATAATGGTGCGAGACTTAACTTTTTTTTATTCTGTCTGGATTCCTATAAATACCATGTAGTTCACTGTTATGTAGTCTTCTGCATTCACCTGTGTGTTCAACTGTCTTTGGTCGAAAAATGTTCCTAAGTACTTTATTCTCAAATACTCGTGATTTCCTTTCCTCCCTTAAAGTAAGAATCCATGTAGAATAATATTTTAAAATATTTTCAGTTTAATGTTTTTTTTTAATGGAGTTGGGACATCAAGAGTCTCTGTAATGCATAATAGCACGCATTTCCAGAATTGAGGCTATGTTTAATTTCTTTGTGCATCTCATTCCTATTTGTGATTATTGTTGCTAGGAATTTGTATTCAGTCACTTCCTCAAAATTTCCCTCATTTGTCATTAACTGTCCATTTCCATTATATAATGTAATTATTTGTATTGTTCAACTAAAATTAAAAACATATTTAATATATTTAGATGGAGGAGCTCACGTCGGGTATTAACTAGTAGAATCGTATAACTTTAGGCCGAACTGATGAGAATTTGTTTTAGTTTTGTAAACTGTCTATATTTCTGTCATTTTTAAGGTACACGTAATAGTGTTGTTTATTTTTCCTGTATATGTGTTATCCAATTTTTATTTTTATTATCAGATTCTTTATCAGCGATGTTTTTGTGGGGGACAGGTGGTGTACTTGTCGTAGGTTCAAACCCCCCCTTCTAATTTTATCCTATTTTATTTTAACTTGTAAAAACACGATCAAACTAAACTATGAAGAAATAAAAAAATATGGCAGAGAAAACATTTGCAACAAAGGTTCGTAGTATGTCATAACTGCTGCGGTATTAACAATAGAAACAAGGGGGTAGTTTCCCATTTCCCATCCCAATATCAAACTCTAGCACAAAAAGCGTATTTCACACTACCATGCGTTTATTACTGTTTCCCACTGTTACGGTCATTTATTGTCCTAAAACCAACCCCGCAGTGGAGGAGGGGTGAAACCACCCCTTTTAAGAGACTTACATATATACGTACCGGTATCAGAGAAGAGTTGACCGAAGCTATAACAGCAAAAAAATGAATAAGAAACGTTTCTGCAATTTATTTCATGCTTTATGCTTTTAGAGGGGGAAAAATATATTTTTAGTTGAACATCGTAATTTCTGTCCCCTTAAAGTAAGGTGCAACGTCTGCAAAAACGATTGCACCCCAATTCAGTTCAAATTTGCTGAATAAGTGGGAAAGAAACGTCGTAAAACTGTAACACATAAAATTGTACTGATTGTATTTTCAACTGTCAGCAATTTTATGATTTTACTATTGTGGGGGAAAATTGTTTAATGGATATAAACCATATACAAAGAATACTAGCCAGTT